>JABFEB020000113.1:7159560-7171533 GCA_019775895.2 Stomatorhinus ivindoensis
CCCCCCTCTTCTACTAGGGCACAATCAGGGCCAGGAAGGCCAGGAGTTTCAGGAATGGAGGAAGCAGAGTTTCAACTCAGTCACAAAAAAACAACAGACATAAAATGCATTGGATTCGTTTCCACATGGACGGCTGTAATCCTCTTCAGCTCAGAGATGCATCACTTATTTCCACTGAGAATCACTATAATCAAAACACTAACCCATGTAGCCAACAATACGTCAAGCAGAGTCATGCAGAGTCTGAACACGTTGCTGACACCTATACCTCAGGTCACCTGGTTTAAAAAGCTTTGAAATGCATAACAGCTCTGGATATACTCCTTGCTAGCAGAAACTACTACCGTTACAGCTCAGCTGGATGGGCCTTTTACCATATTCACTCTATGTCCTTCTTGTTTTCTACCAAAGGAGGGAGCTAGAGATACAGCTATTCAGCAAGTTATGAATTTCCTAATTCGTTGCAAAGGAATTTCTGCCAGCCTGACACAGGTCTGTCTGGACATGGCAAACCGGGAGGGACAGTGATTTGTCGTCAGGCGTCGAGCCACAGACTGTATTACGGGAACTTTGGGAAGCTGAAGAGCTTTGGATTCCAGTTTGGGAAGAACAGGACAAACAAGTGTGTTCTCTCATGCTGTTATAAGTGTTTGTCATCCAATGAGTCTAACAAATGGCTAAACAATCCAATGGTGATAGTAGGGATTTTTAAGCAGCCTGAAATGCAAGATCTCTCTCTCTCTCTCTCTCTCTCTCTCTCTCTCTCTCACACACACACACACACTTTTGAAAAAGCCACATTTCCATTCCCCTGAAACAGGAATCCAGCCTCAGGAGACGTACGATAGAAAGAAGCTCAACAACTGAAAAGCAGAGGCCTTCGTATCAGATTAATCTTATCGGCATTCTTAGGCAGGGGAAGGAATGGAGTCCTAGCAAAGGCCTTCGTTCCACATGTCAGGCCTGCCGCTGCCAGATCCCTGGCCTTTTACAGAAAGCAAGAAAGCAAACTGACAGGAGTAAGGGAACACAAATGAAGCCAAACTCAAGGAAAGCCACAGACAGAGACCACGGTGCCATCTTTGCCTGTATTTCTAAGTTCTTGAGTTCCAGTAAAGAATCGGCATTGAACAAGGACAACTGGAACAGGCATACTGATATAAGGACGACCACGACGGGTGACAAAGGAGCACACTGCCGCGTTCCCGGCTCACGAACGCAAGCACCCCCACTCGGCCTTCTGGCTATGACACAGCTGTCTCTGGCGCTAAGAATGAACGCCATCCTTCGGCACAGCAGGAAAACGGCCCCCCAAATGCACCGAGGGCAGCAGGCTCCGGGGATGCGTCGACAGACCCGGCTGCACCAGCTTTCGAATACTAATCCAAGCAGAACTAAAGAGAAATTTACCAGAATTAAAAAACAAACAAACAATGGGGACCTTCCCTTCATTTCTATGGAAAAAAACCCTAATCCCAATCCCGACACCCTTAACCCCCACCCAGCCCTAACCTTAACTACAAGTCTTTTAACATGTTTAGTTTTTTGATTGCAGTCACACATTTTTATAAAATTGAGATTATCCAAATTGGGACCTGAAAAATGTCCCCAAAAGTAATAGTTTTACCACATCTTGGTCTCTAAATGTGACCCCCCCACCACACACACACACGATAGCACAACACATCAATCCTCCACTGGACTACTGCCCTAATCATGTAATATCAGGAAATGCTTCAGGAATACCAGACTTGGTCTGCAATTCTCCTCATCTTCTGGAATTTACAATCAAAGCACCACATCAAAACACTGACGGCCGTGCGGCATTAATCTCACATGCGCTGTGCCTGTCGAAACGGTTGATCTTGAGACGGGAAAGACGGACGGAGAGGGAGGCAGGAGGTTATGAGGCGGTCACCAGGGGGTCAGCCCTTAAAGGATGCCACCCGTCCCGGAAATGCCCGCTGCCACGTCAGGACCGCCCATGACTTTGTTAGCTTTGCCAATTCCTGCACCCACACATACCTTAACCGACTGCCATTGATGCCTCCAGGTGACACAATACTGGTACTAAATACTGCAAACTACAGCTCCACCCGCAGTACGGACGGGTTACGGCGCGAATAAGTATAAAAGAAAAAAACAAGCGTCTCAGGTGAGGAAATAAGCCGTGTGACACGAGTGACAAGCGGACCAGAGTACGCGCTGGTGACTACACTCCGCCTCTGTGGACGCAGAGGTCCGCTGTCAGGTGGATTCAGACGCTAACAGTACCTTCATCTTAGAAAAGGGACATGGAAAGGGAAGGGCAAAGAAAAAAAAACTAAAACAGTACAGGAAGTCAAAACACAGAAGCGAAAAATAAAACCCACCACCCAAGCATCAAGAACAGCTTTGGTAAGTGCATACGCCAGACTAGGGGCGCCATCAATAGCGCCATCTATAGCGTCTGTTTGCAAATGGCTCCCATGACAAAAGCAGACTTGCCAGACGGAGAAGCCGCTTCACAGTAAAAGTCCCCCACCCCCACTCACAATAAAGAGTAGATGGCAGCTAGCGTGTCCTACATATTCCCAACAGTGGTGTTTAAATCCTATACCTCTACACAAAATCACCGCCTCACGACCACATGGAGCAGTGCGCCAACCCTGCGCTACTCAACAGAGGAGGAACATGCATCGTGGCATGCGAAGATTCCCCCACAGTGCCCCCTGGGTCATTTGGGGTGAAATTATATTAACCTCACCATTTAGCTTAAAGATGGCTTTTGTTATCAGACATTTCCTTGGCAATGGCAGCCCCCCCTAGGGATTCAGACCGGTGTCGCCCGATCAGATCCGTGACTCCGCTACATGCAGCCACAGCTGAAACTGGAAAATCACCGGTTACCGCTACCAGTTACAGCCTCCGCCAACCCACAGATACCCCGCTGGGTAACTGGCTTCCCAGAGGTAATCCAGCGAGAACACCCTTGATTTTGACTCTGACTAGCTATTTATAAATGCGCGCTCTTCACAACTGTTACATAATCCCCCACCCCCTTCAGAGACGAGAGACTGTTCCCAGTAGTGGCACCAGTTCTGGGGGGGTTTAAATAGCTAATGTACTGAAGAAACCTTACATATTGCGTCGACAAGGCCCAACACTTGACAATGGCACAAAAAAATAAGGGTTTTCAAAAAATTTTTTTAAATGGCATAGTTATCTAGTAGCTGTACATGATGTTGCACATGAATTCAAGAAAACTCAACTGGTTGGACAAAAAAAAAAAATTATATATATATATATATATATGAACCACAAGGGGTCTGAGAACATTCTGGAGTAGTTATCTTTGCCACTGCAGACTAATGGGTTCCAGGGTACAACATCCTTATTCAGTCCTAAACAAAACGTCCTATTCTGAAACTCTCAGGTCAGCCTGAAGGGGCTGAGCTTTTGGGATGCCAGTCTCACAGGGGGGGGGGGGGGGCAGGCCACCGCCGGCAGCTCACCACACCCTTTCCGGCAACGCAGGGCAAACGCACAGGCATGCATCGACCATGGAAACATCTGGAATGGGAGCGTAAACACTTAAACAGCCAAGATCAGCTAGTCCAGCCAGCCTTAAGCAGGCTTATCCTTAACAAGATGGCGACCCAGGATTCAGTGCGGCTCCAAGGCCACAGACGACAGAAACATGGATCCCAGGAAGCAGTAAAGCAGGGAGTGTTTCTCCAGCTGTAGTCCTGGGGACACGACTGTAAGCGTGTCTGCCGTGTGCCCAAGCCCTCCCCCTAGAGGCAGCCTGCAGGAGCACGCCCAGTAGAGGGGAAGGGAGGCCATTTTGTGACCGTTCACTAACACGCAGACAACATGCTGTTTCCCCCCACCCATGTGGGGGAGGGGAAAACGGGTGGTGATGGGGTAGCTTGAAAGCAGAGATCATGCTAAGCAAGCCTGATCAATGTAACCAAGCCAGACAGGGAGCAAAGAGCAGCTGCCAATGTTATTGTAATAAACTACTGAGTATAACAAAAAATAATCCCCACAAGAATGGGAAAGAATTTAAACTTTTAATATTTAATTAAAAAAATTATACCATGTTCACTTTCCATGTGGACCTCAGCATCCAGGCAGATCCCAAATTTTATTCAGACCGTCAGCGGCTATGCTAGCTGTAAGCCTAGAGCTAAGGAAACCTTCTGAGATCCAAACGATCCATTACAAGCTTATCTTGTGCCCCAGGGCACTGGATTAGCTACCTTAAGACGTTTCCTGCGATTGTAGCATTGGCACATTGGCTGGTATAGAGGCGTACTGTTAAATTTACCTGTTTATGACCCTCACAGGGGAAGATGCAGAATGCCTGGTCTGTCAGCTGCAAACTTTCGCAATGGCGTTTTGCCGCAGGACTCTCGAATGCAAATGAAAAGGTGTCTTATCCTTGTCCCGCTTCTGTACGGAGTCGAATGAGAAGAGAATAAGCACATCCATGTACGAAAATGTGTATGTGTGTGGGGGGGGGTGTCCCTACATGAACGAAATTGGTGTCAAATCCAAGTACAATATCAATTTTAGGGCAAAGAGCCCAAAACCACCAGTGGTACTGAGGCACCCAGAGACCAACACCAAAGCTCAGCACAGCAGTGTTCAGAGCAGCAGAACACCGCGAATAACCAGGCAGAGGAGGAGTCATTCAGCATCGACGCTCAGTCCATAGAACACTGGTCATTCCTGCAAGTGTTTTCAAGAGGGTAACCCAATCACTTTTTTCCCCCCATTTTCTTATTCCACAGATTACAGGCTTTCAGATGCACCATTAGTGTGACAAACTGAAATGAAGGTAAAATCCACAGCTAGCATAGAGAATGGCTGCATACAGAAAAGCACTACCATGTAACAACAGTAACAGACTGCGGAGTTTGAGGCAGAACAGTTGAATAGTATCCAGAAGACAAAATGTGTAAACAATCAACTCCGCAAAAAACAAACTCATCAAAAAAGGACTGATTAATAATAAAAAAGCAGCACATGAAACTTTGTTATAGATGTCGCAGATCCTTAAAATCTTTCATAAAGGGATTACTAAAATCTAGGAGTCCATCCATCTAAAAAACCAGGAAACAAAAAACACAGGCTGACTTAACAATTTGCGGTAAGTCTACCAGGTTATGGGTCCATAGTAGCTGTCCATCATGTCTCTCCCTCAAGGCCTAAAAGCGGATTCCAGTCATCAAGCTTTAGAAACGCCATTATTGCCACTGGCTGGCCAGAAAAAAATATTTATCCATTTTGCGGGCTACAAGTTTTAGCCTCTTACCTAACAGGATACATCAAGACCCCTTAGATCCTACATAGCGTTCAAAGGCGAGACCCACCAACTGAACACTGAGCAAAGCCCCCCCACATGCTGCCTCCAGGAAGGTGCTGAAGGATTCCTCCTACTTTTATCCTTCGATTTCACCAACCTTGACTACCACACCTAGACTGCCAAATGACGTCAGAAGCACCAAGACCAAAAGCTGTATGATTCCACTGAAGGCCTCTAAACGTAGCTGGGACATCAAGCAAATAGAGGAATAAATGCTGTTTCTCACACTAAGGACATAACACCTATCAACTACTGACTCTCCCCTTCCAGGACTTTTATGGCCTGAAAGGACTGCAGAATGTAAGAGAAACTGATAATTGCTTGATTTTTCTTTGATCCTCCGCCAACATGGCTGGTAATTCCTTGTGGTATCGGTCCATGTTCTCATTCGATCACGCTCCTCAAGCTCTGTTCCGGTGCATTTCTTTGCGAGCTCTCATGATCATCTTCCATTTTCCTCGTGCCCTCCTAACTGTGGAGGACCGGGCAAGTCGGGGTTGAAGGACGACAGGGTAAGTAGGGCCCGCCTGGTATCCACAGAGCCGGGCCGGGGTTCTGAGGAAGGTGCTGCAAGTTTTGGTGGGAAAGCCAAGTTGAAGAAGACGTGGTTCTTTGGCTTGAACCACGTGGTGATAACACCTCCCCCTGAGTCATTGCTCTTTACTCCTGGTCTTAATCCTAAAGCAGGACCGAGGATTAAGCACGTCAACCGAATGCAATACAACCCTAACCGGTACAGCTCCCCCCCATGGAAGCCATGGGAATAGCCGTTTTTGCTGCAGTTTCTGACATCCTTGCTGTAATTAAAAATAAACAAAGGTCGAGTATATCAGGAACCTCAGAAAAGCCCCCGGACGAGGCGTCGGAGGCCCCTCTAACATCTCCGGACCACCGGCACCACCAACCCTACCAGGGATCTCTTTGCAAAGGAAAAGAGGCCTTGATGAGGAGTGTTATGCTAAGACATTTGCACTAACCTGCCGCCTGGAGCCCAGAGACGGCTCAGAGCTATGATCAGAAAACACACAAAAAAAAAGAACGCTCTAATTCAAACACCAGGAGTGGAAATGTCATTTAATGTATTAAACCTGAAAAGTAACAAATAAGAGATTATAAAGCAAACCAAAAAAACGAGTCAATACATATCAAAGGAAGGAGACAAGACGCTTCGAAAAGGTAAATCAGGCCTCTAGCCTTAAGTAAAATCGGTCTACTAGGCTCAGTCGTACCTTTCCCTTGATGGCTTCCATTGAAGAGAAAGGAGAGAAGGAGTCTCGAACAGATTGTTCCTCTTCCCTTCTCCTCCCCGCATGCACATTCACCCAGCTCCGGTCATGTGACCCACCGGCTCCCTCTGTTGGTTCCTTTCGCGCAGTTTCAGACCGAGCATGCTCAGTGAGTTCGAATTTCAGTGGCTGTTTTTTTTTTTTTGCTCTCTCCCCCTCTCTCTCCCTCCGCCGCTGCTGCTCCGTGCTGGTGAACGCGAGCAGCCATTTCAGGACGAGCAAGGTATGGGGGGGGGGGGGGGGGCCTACGATCGAGGCCTCGATCCGCTGAGCTCGAGGACCAAGCAGGCAAGGCTCCTTGAAGAGGAATCCTTCAGCTTCCATGCATCTCCTCAGCAGCGTTTAGCAACACTGAGCCTAAGACGAAAGAGGACTCCAGGACCGGAACCATTAGTCCTGCCAAGCCAAGCACGACGGACACGTTAAAAAGGACACATTACATGAGCCTCAGAAAAAGCTCTACGACTGATTACAGTACAAGCATCCCAACAAAAGATGGAGTTCTATGTAGGTTACACTGGCTAATGAATTGCTTATTTTATGCTAGACAAAAAAAAAAAAACTGACATGCAGATTTGAGTAAAAAAAAAAATAGACTGATTTATGTTGCACATTAGTGTCAAGAGTAATTACATTATTTTGCCATGAGCATTTTCAAAATTTTACACCCAAAGGGAAACAGCCTCCAATTGGCAGGATGGGGGGGGGGGGGGGCATGTCTCACCAGCACGGACGAGCTAAAAGAAAAGATGTCTTCTTGCCAAACAAAACCACTCACTGCAAGACAGTGAAATGCACTGCATGCTTTTTCACTGCCACTCTGATGGTTTAAAAAATATCCAGTTACAGAACAGAACCAAGTAATACCCTTACATTTCGCTCTCACGCTTGACGAGAAAGAGGAAACCCACCCATTAGGCGGAAATCCCACTGACATAAGCTCTGATGTCACAGTTCAGCTGAAAGGCGTGTCGGGACCCCAAGCTTCTATCAGCACCGGGTACGTTCCTTCCCAATCCACGGAGATCTTTAGGTAAAGCTGTACCCAGATGCATGCAGCTGGACACTGAGAACGACCCTCCAGGTTGGTGTGCGGCAGTATGAAGACAATGTCCAACACTGACATCTATGAAGAAAACACAACAGGTCCCTACAGCCAACCAACCCTGCTTTCCTAGTCTCATACAATTGCTTGCAAAACAGAGAATCATTTGCTACTCTCTACAAAACTAACGACTGCAACAAGCCAAAAGACCTGACAGACGTTTCACAAGCAGGCCTGCACCTGGCTCCTGAACTTTAACCCTCGACAAAGGTCCCGGTTGCTGACTTCTATGCAATCAGTGAAAGTCCATGACCACCGCAAAACTCTAGGTGGCACTATAGCGATCCCTGGCTTTCCCACCCAAAGACACAGGCTTTTTGTGTGTGTCTGCGCATGAGCACACACTGATGCTATCAGATGCTTTGCAACAAGTCTTTAAAAGATCAAGACTGTGTTTAAAGATGCACTAACGTCAGAGAACATCAACCTCTGATTGGGGTGAGACTGACAATGTCAGTTAAAATTAAACTGATTTGTGACATTTGTGATTTGTGTCTACTGGGAAATGGCCAGCTCATATGGCATTCTAAGACCTTGGCTTTCCCTCGCTGGTGTCCACGCCACAAATAGCCCCCCCACACAGACTGCTGTGGCCTTCTGGGACATTCCCTGAAGCACGATCTTCCAAACCGGCCTCCCGTTGTCATCGACCCAGCTCCCTCCCCCAGACTACACCTGCACACGTATCACAGGGGTCACCAAGCAGAGACTGACCATCGCCCCCTAACACAAGGCCCCACCGTTTATAGGTCGTTCCTATCTTCAGCCATTACCCTCTAACCTGTCACCATGTTGTGTATACACTGGCCATTCAATTTGTTCACTCTGCAACACTTTCAGCCGTCACTACAGAATTTCACACTAACTGTTCTTTGACATGTTACTGTTCATTGTCTGTTAATGTTGAAATGTCATTTTACTGTCTATGTGTCTTGAGCTATTTTAAGTAGGGATGTCCCAATCTACTCCGAGTACCTCGACTCCATCCATTCAATATTTATATCTGCCGATCCAGAGTCCCGATCCGACCTTCCAATAAATATTTAAAAATACAGAGACATACAGCAGGTGGTAGAGTAAGCCTTGTGATTTCACAGTATTCTTCATTATGGTGTTTCTGCAAGTACAGAATTAGATTTATTATATTAAATGACACTGTGTTGCTACTTCCTCTCAAAAGAATGGCATTGTAAACACTGCAGGTATCCATTGGACTACTTCTGAGTTTCCAGTTTAAAGAATTTCCACATGGCTAACATTACAATAGTTTGTAGTTTCGAGCCATGTGCCTCCGGGTCAGTGCAGCATGTGACAGAACCTTTCAATCCGTGCAACTGACAAACTGGCTGGACGCGGGTGGTAGCCGATACCGAACTAAAGAATGCCCGGATCAGGCCCAATTCCGATCTTGGCTCAGAACGTCACTGATATTAAACCTGCAATTTCCTTTGGAGAAATATTTACGTTTGTTTCTATATATCCATTTCTAAAAATTGTAACCATGTTTATGAAGGAAAATAAAAAAAATACATTTAACAAGGGTTTGGTTTCAGCATGGGTAGGGACCAAATCTGCCCCCACCCGTGCACCCCCCTAACACACACAACTCCCACAATATCAGTAGGGTCACATCGCTACTGGCCATATCCAAAGCTACTCCCTTGACAATTAAGCTTATCCTGTAGACTTCAGAGAAGTAACTACTCCTTCCGCACAGACAGAACAGGCTTCACAGCTCCTTCAGTAAGACGAAGTACTTCAGTGTGCTGAGGCATCAATATTTTCCCGGTCAGGCGATAGCTGCTGTACAGATCTACAATGGCTAGAGTGATGATCTTTAATATAGATCTGCTATTTAAGGGGTTAGAGATGCTATGTATCAGCAACCAGGCAGAGGAGGCATGAATCTTAAGGTCTGGCGCTGCAGCGCTAAATGATATTTAACTGCGGCACCATTTCCGTTTAGTAGCCAGCCTAGAGCCATACGGCCATGTAAGCTAGCCTGGGAAAGACCAAGAACAGGCCTCAACAGAAAGCATGACAATATCCATTAGAAGCAGAAGGTTCTGGAGCATGCTCAGTAGGGATCGTTTCCGCCATTTTGGAGCAGCAGAGATCATCTGACAGAAGCACTCTGAAAATAAGGCTTTTCTCCGTGTAATGTATTCATTTTCTTTGTCAGCAAAGCTAGCACTGTTCTGCAGTACTTCTAAGCTCTCAATACCCCCCCTTAACCTAAGTAACTACATCCCCCTGCCTCCTGGCCAGAAATAAATATAACCTTTCCAGTTTTCCCATCTGGAGAGAAATCGAGGCGCATTCAGCACCGCGCGGCTCGTTTTCCTCGCAGGTCGGCCCGTCGGGCAGACTCGCCCGAGAAGATCCCGTCAACATGGCGGTTTTGACCAATAATAAAGTTTTTGGGCCTCTGCCACCAAAAGACCATTTTTCAGTGGGAGCGGGGGCTGGCTTCTGGGAAAACCCTGTAACCCCCCCCCCAAAAAGCAGACAGGAGGTCTGCAGTGTGCGCAAGCGACCTGTCATCATGTAACCGAGCTTATGTCTGCCCGCATCATGCTTGCAGAGTAAAACCAGATTTTTTGTAATACGGGCAAAATAAATTAATTGGGAGAAAAAAATTTTAATCATCCTTTCTCCGCCCCACAAAACCCTTAATCCTGCAAGAACAGACACTCCTGAGAGCCCAAGAAGCCGTTTCTCCTTTTCCAGCATCACTAAAGGTGACTCACAGGGGGTCACTAATGAGAAGGTACAATGACTGCACGCCCCCCCCCCAGACTGTAAACAGCAGAGGAGCCCCAGACCGGCACCAGCTACTCGCAGCATCTCCACCGACACTCTAAGCAAGGACAGGCTTCGATGATCTAACTCAACATGCGCTGCAAATACACAGAAAGACACGTAATCCAAAGTCCTTGTACGTTAGCCTAAAATGGCCTCTCAAGGGTTCTATGAGCACACCTGAGAGCACCAAAACTATAGGCCCACACCTATCCTCCCCCTCAGCACGGAATGGGCACGCACATATTCTTCTGGTCCACTTTCCTAATGGCCGTCAAATTGTCTCCCAGTCCCCAACGTGCCGCGTGAACCCCGCATCACCCTCTTCAACCAACAAGTGAATGCAAAAAGCTCCTCTGCCAGGGGCGGGAAACGTCTGGGAGCACAGAAAATGGCGGTAATGTCAGCCGCACCAAGTATCACAGACTAAGCAAGCAAGTGAAGATGAATGCCAAGCTGCACTGTGAGGCGCACACACCAAGAGCTAGATAGAGAAGGAGATGATTAATTCTGGCCAAGCTCTAAAGAAAAAAGCATAAAGTTATATAAAGCCACGTTCCTTCCAGCATCCAGACAACGCCAGAAAGATTCCATGGAATTCTGTTAATGGGGGGATGGATAGATGAGAGAGAGAGAGAGTGAGAGCGAGCGAGAGAGAGAGAGAAGCTCCACACTTACATCCAGCTTCCAACACATGCACAGCCCCAACTCCGGTCACATGACCAGTCTAGTAGATTCTCTGACATGGGCTGCACTGGGCATGCTCAGTAGGCTGCACTGCTGTTCCCAATTGAAGAGCAAGAGGGAGGAAGTTTGCAGCCATTTCATGAGAAGGGATCCCGGACTGAACAATGGGAATGTCGGAGCAGAACATTCTCAGATTTATATGGCAAACCGGGTTATTTTAGAAATGAAAGTTCCTGAAAGCAGCCTGGTATAGTCTCTCTGCTCCACTTCGCTCTCTTATTTCAACTGAAGTCAGACAGAGTGAACAAACTATATTTAGAAAATGTGATCAAGCTGCTTTTCTTTGTAGTATATCGAACTTCCACCAATTATTTCACACAAAAAATAAACTCAGACTGGGGATGGAGCTAGAGAGCAGCAAATGAGAGTTTAGGTTTAGGGGACTGGAGGAATGCGTGTACACGACTCTGACGAGAGCGAGGCATTACACGACTGTGACGAGAGCGAGGCATTACACGACTCTGACGAGAGCGAGGCGTTACGCTGTCCTCACGCTCAATGGCGGCCATACAGAAAATGAGGTCAGTTCTTGGATACCACGAGGAGAATACAGACAAAATAACTCAATCACAGACCTACAATCGAGTTCTGAAGAAAAGCCTGACAAGACCAGGATTAATGACAAAAGCCAGACAGGAAATCGAGACGGGGGGGGGGGGGAGGGGCGGAGTGAGGGGGGG
>JABFEB020000113.1:7171633-7185928 GCA_019775895.2 Stomatorhinus ivindoensis
GGGCGGAGTGAGGGGGGGTAATCTAACAGACAGCAATTAAACCATGGTCTGTTCAAAGAAGAGTCATGTGTTATATATCACATTGCATTAGAGATACCGGGGCAGTCAACCCTGCTTCTCGCACATCACATTTTAGCCACGCGGATACGAAAGCCTGCATAAATCAGAAGGACCATGTGCTCGTTCCACGAAATCTGGAGTGAAACTTCATTCCAAGCTATTTCTGACTGGGAAAGAACCACTGCCACAAAAATGTTCTTAATCTATGCTACACCAGATGAATTTCATAGTAATATTAGTCAGCTGCTTAAGGGGAGCTCCTTACGGAGAGATCCTGAGACCACACCGCAACCACATCATTTACGCGATTAACAGCGACACTTGTCCACAAGACTCACCAAGGAGTTACAGGGAGCCACGAGAGATAAGAATCAATTATATTGTTTTCAGAGTCGGACTGGGGTAGCAGCCAGTGATTATGGTCCTTTTTTGCACCTTCCTGGCGCCATCACCAACACACCGATCCCAAACCCTCAGGAGGGTTTGTGGTTTAGTCCCACAAGAAAAACACTCAAAGACTAAAGGGTCAAGACAAACAAATTCAATTCAATAATGATGGGAATTCTGAGACAGAGCTTACGACCATCACTTCAGATAACACCCCCCCCCCTGCATAAAACAGGACTATTTCCCCAGTGCTTGGCCTTAATTTCACCCCAGTGGTTTGCAAGGTACTAAATTAATTAAAGGACATGCAATTTCATATGAATGCCAAACATTAATCTTTAAATCAGGGATGCAACAGAGCGTCCTGATAAGGCCAGTGCCCTAGGAAACAGGAATTTTAAGTATTTCAAGCAAGGCCGCAGAAACAGGAACAGCGGCACATCAAGGGATGAAAACTTCACTGGAAAAATTAAGCATCCATTTCCTACAACTGCTCAACCAGCGCACGGCTGCTGTAAGCCTTTCTGGGTAAGCGAGGCAGGGTGCCAGTCCGTCACGGGGCACACGCTGACACGGGAACACACGTCAACTTAGCTGCATGTTTTTGGAAGAAACCAGAATCCAGTGGACAGCACGTTGGCTCCAAAAAAAGATGGAGGGGGAAGAAATTAAACTGGATACCCAACTCTCCAGGTGTGAGGCTACAGTGTTACTGACTGATCCTCCGATGCATGGCATTACTGAAGGACACGTATGTTTTCAGTCATGCAGCAGGTCTCCTGTAGCGTCCCGCAGTTGGACACACTGCAAGAATCACAGAACTAGCTAATCATCGTTACTAGTTACAGCTGCTGACTAGCTTTGAGGTTAGCACCAGCATCCTTCAGCGACTACGTTAGTCCTCTGCCTAATTTCATCATTCCTTATTTAGGTTTGGTCTTCAGTCATAGAGATGCACTTCTGTTTTGCAGTACAGACCAACACTCATTTTAAAGCCTAGCTGGAGCAGAACGTTGATACAGGCCCCTGGTATTTCAGGGCAGATGGGGAGATTGTGCAGAGTCGCGTTAGAGCCAGCGGCGCGCCGTCATATCAGCGAGCAAAGTCCGCTTGCGGTTAAGCTTTTAAACAAACTCATGAGCGAGACGCGAAACCACAGCAAATGACAGCTCTACGCGGAGCAGAGCAGAGCAAAGGCCGCGAGGGAGGACGGCCGGGGAACGCGGAGACGGCAGGACTGGGCCCCGCCGACCGCAGCATAGCAGCATGTGGAGTAACAGTCAGGATGCGGCTGCTGTCATCAGGCGGTGGGCGTCTAAGTGCAGACACTCAGCTGCAGACCACTAACATGCAAAATGCAAACACTCACCAGCAATGATTAGATAATTCAGGCCCGGACACCGGCTTCCTGTGAAGGGCCAAATCTGAGCTTCGCCATGAGAGCAGGGGCCAATTTCGAATTGATTATTGTCATGCCTTTTGGAAAAAAAAAATCTGTTGTACTTTTTAGGGCTGTCGTAGTCGACGTAGTACATGACATTGACAGGGGAAAACCACGGCGGCAGCAGCACTATGCAGGAACGCCTGAAGAGAAAACAGATAGGCGCTATTCTGGATGGCGGAGACCCACAACAGGCAAAACCACCATGTTGTCTATTTATGTTTTTCAAATTACCAGTAGTACGAAGAGCTCTGAATATCTTGTGTCCTTGTTGCTGCTAAATATACTCATTAAAACCATAAAGTTGTCCATCTGCTACCTTAGAATCTCCACTGAATAAGTGTTTGAGAAAACATTTAGGATAAAATCTAACGTTATTCTACATCGAAAAAGTGTGAGTATTAATGAGCAAAACTTAAATGGAAATGGTAGCTAATTAAAAAAAATAATTTGGCAACCGAAATAAAAATGAAAACCGTCAAAATGCAAAAAGTACGGCCACCTTGTGACCTTGTTTATCCACAATCCCTCCTCTTTTACAAAATGTTGTTGTCGAGTTGTCCCTGTCTTTGCTGGCATTTCAGTGCTTATCGCGTTCACAATTTACCAAAACAGTAGAATGGGTCATACAGTTTGTTGTTGTCAAAATAAAATTTACATAAACGAATCTTTTTCTGGAGGGAAATTCATCATTTAGCCCACCAGTCAACGAATAGTTGAAAAATTAATTGAAAAATAGTCGTAATAGTGGCAGCCCTAGTACTTTTGCTTTTTCCATAAGTTAATGCAGAAATCAACAAAACCAATGCATATTTAACTTCACTCATACATTTATGATCATTTTAACGATCATGTGGGCCAATAACATACCTCCAAAGAAAACTTTTACATTCTGTTTAAGATGCCTTATTTTAACCCAAACAAATGGACTGAATGGGCTCGTCCACCAACTACACAATTTAGTATCAGATTTAAGGTACCCCAGGTTAAATGGACTTTATCCTCATTCACTTACATTAAGCCCAGACCCCAGACTACCTTACATCTGACAAGTTATCTGGTTAAGAAAGAAATCCTGACTCATGATAGAGGCCCCTGGTATTTTGCAGCCTTGGCCAAAATAAGCCAGCAAAAAGCCTTCTGAGGCTCACGGCTCAGACGACAGGGGAGCAGGGCCACGTGGCAGGCAGGGGGGGTGAGAGGCGGGACGCAGTCCAGCCCCCAGACGCTGCCTCACCAGCAAGAGAGGAGCTATAGTCCTGATATGCGTGTCCCTCCTCTGCTTAATCAACAGCCCCTGCTGGGAGAAGCCAGGCCCACCACTGGGAGAAATGGCGCCCCCTACAGGCTACGAAGCGTACCAGCTTTGTTCCCCCTCAGACAGCATGTCAAGTTAGAGCCGCCCCTCCCAGACATTCCCTGTATGCAGCCTGATATTTACTTTGATAAATGACAAATATGTTGGCAAAAAATAAAATAAATAAAAAGACAGGTTGAAGAGACATGCCAATATGCCTGAAGTAAAGGAAATACAAAGAAGGGAAAAAGAGAAATGAAGTTAGTATGGCTGATATTTATTACCCTAAAGGAATGAATTGGGCAGGGTTATCAAATTGCTGTCTGTGGAGAGGAAAGTCAGCAATAGAGTGGGGGTGCAGGTCAGCAAGGGTCTAGCCCCCCTGGTAAAACTTGTGCCAAGGGGCTGAATCCAGGGCCCAATGGTGGCATTCCTCATGCGACTTTCGGGATTTGAACCAGCAACCTTCTGATCACGGCCACAGAATACGAAGCTGCAGAGCCACAGATCTCCCCTGCTGACACTGACGGGGCTATGCTGCTCCCCCCCACTTCCAGAAAGGGACGAGACTGGGTTTTAAACCCATACTCTTGCTTCCACATAAGTGCAAATATCCAGCCCCACTGTCACTGCCGTTTCCAAATAACAGATGCAGGTCGAGGGAATCGGACAGCACGCAGGGTGCGCCCCTGTCTCCACACTCCCACGCTGACTGCTGTCACTGCGCTTTTCCAGCTACAGGAAGTAAATAATTCAGAAAGAAAACAGCAGGATGAGAAACCAGCCTGTCTCCCGACCACAGGCTGTTGCCGAATAATTTGTGCCACGCCTTGATGACAGACAATACTCAACATGGAGTCGGACTGGGGATAAATAGAGGAAGGTAACACAACACCTGGGTCATTCACAGTAGGGCGGAGGGTCTAAAAATGGCCGGCCCTCACCTCGACATAACGTGCATCTGTATTCAAGCAAGATTCGCCAACCAGAAACATTTCTCTGGCACACATGATTATGGATTTAAGAACTTTGTGAAGCGTCAAAAGTAGCCAAAACATCTGGAAAAAGATGACATACAGATACAAATCTCCATTGTCTTCTCCTGAAAGGGGTTTTTCTTCTATTTGCATGTCGCTACATATAAATTGAAAAATATCCAAAATAGTGAAAAATCTAATCAAACGGAACAGGGAAATCTAATTCAACATGAATGTTTCAATACCAGGTCACAAGAGCAACTGGAGACAGGCCAAACTGACCAAGGCCACGGTCTGTATCTCATTAAAATTAATTCAGATTATTCCATAACGTCACAGCTTCAAATACTAATCGTGAAAAGGTGTGCGATTCTCACAAGTGTTTACTAGAAGCTGCGGCGAGTTGGCTGTGCTTGGGAAATTACGCCAGGGAGGTGGAGGAATTTCCAACGACTCGCGGGCGCCCTCTGCCGATAGATTACAGGCCATTGCAGAATAATTGAAAACCGACGAATCAATGAAAATGCGATTATGGGAATAGAATGGCAGTGGAAGAAAGGCCTTTAAAATAACGGGAGGCGGCAAAACAGAACGCAACAAAGCAGCTGCAACTCACATCACGCGGAAACAATTTAACATACATTCCTCATCAAAATCAGTTAATTGCCAAATCATTTTCAACACTAATTCATGAAGTGTAGATTTTTCGGTTTCTCTAAAGCAACTGCGTGCAGACGGCATTCCACGACTATCACATGAATCATTTCTGATGACTATCGGATACACGGTAAATCACATCGCAATAACATAAATCGGATTGTGGGTTTACATTAACGTCGACAGTTGGATTCCAGCATTTTGTCCCCCCGCCATCAGTAAAATTCATTTGTGACGCACAGTTATAATCATTGGGGATAACAGGTGATATGATGGGTAAGAATAAAGATGGAAAAGGTGAAGGATTCTCTGTTCAAATCCTTGCAGGGGCTATGCCGTTATGCCTAGCAGTTATGGCCCTGGATTTGATTTGATCTAAGAAAACATCCAGGTTTACAAAAACGAGAATTGGAAAAGTGCTTTACTAGAGTCTCACAAAAAGTGGCCACCTAATTCAACTCAATAGACTTGGTGATTAAATCACGCCACAAAAAAGAAAGAAGCTTTGAAGCACTGGGCAGCTGCAGCGTGTAAATCTTATTTCTGTACTCGGGATGTTGCATGAACTGCGGTGTGAGATGCGTTAAGTGATCACATAGGTACTGTAACTGGGGGGGGCTTTCTGCTGCTTACAAGCAACCCAGCCAGCTGAAAAGTTGGCCAGTTAACCAAAACTCAACGAAATCAGCTTGGATCTATTACAGTGAGCAAATATCACATCATCAATGTGTAAATACGTTAGAAAGTGCCGCTAGCTGCGTGCTACGGGCTGTCGCTTTGTGTTAATCTTACTTCAAGACCTCATTGGCCCCTTGCGGAGGTAGGCCACCCGAGTGTCCGGAGGCTCCCCCCATACCGAGCCCCATCGGTCCAGTTTGGATCCCCGGGACCGGACCCCAATGTGCCGGTCGGCTAACTTTAGCTAGCCAGCTAGCCGTGTACACAAACAAAGGAAGAAACTAATGCATGTTTCACAGTACAGGAGAAGCCCCGTCAGTCATACGAGAGAACCTGCTGAAGTTAAATGAAGCGCAAAATTAAGCCGAGTTTTCAGCAGGATGCGATTCCCATTCCCCCCAATTTTCCAATGAAAAAAGGTGGCATTGCATGGCCGGATGGTGGGTGCCGGGCCCCTGGAACTAGCATAGCCGAAACACGCTCCGTGGATACGTGCATGCTCCACAGAGATGACAAAGGCCCCGAAATGACCTGTTTGAGAAGCACTCCCCTGCTGATCGTGCCCCTCACATGCATGCACGCACAGTCAGTCGTGGGATCTCCGCATAAACCGCACTTTCCCTAAATCGCAGATGCCCAGGCGGGCAGTTTGAAAAAAATGAAGGTACATTGGGATGGATCAGAGATGTGTATTGGGGGGGCTGCTTAGCCGCGGCTCGGATGGGCCCCGTCGCGACCATGGGCGAGCCTCCCTCCCACCTCGATCTCACGGGCTCCGGTTCGGCCCGTTAGTCCGGCGACGCGAGAGCGAAATCGGCGGCGACGGAAAAGTTAAAGCGAAAAGCGCTCCCCTCTTACCTCGGCTTTCAGTGAAGCCATGGTTCCTCAGCCTGCGCCCAGTCCCCGCCCACCGCCGCCGTGACGTCAGCGCGCTCGCTTCCTGGCCCAGTTAAAATTACGCGCATGTTAGCACCTCCCCCCTCATTTAAATATCGCCTTGCGGACTCTAACAAGCGGTCGCCGAGATCTGGCTATTTTACGTCTACGATGTGGGCTGGTGGAACACGCAGTTAAAAATTGATTTATGAAGATGAAAGCTGTGTAGCCGTCTATTGTTTTACACGGCATCCGCAACTGAGTGTTACATCGTTAGATAATATAGGTATAATTATGAACATTTATTTAGACTCATATCAAAATATAAACGTAATTCTCTACATGCAGAAAATGCATGCTTTCGGTAGTGCATCCTCCAATCTACCAGTTTTTAATACATTCAGGTTACAAAACACATTTGGGGAACCTTTGACCAGTTTTTATTGCTCCAGTATATTAAGCAGCAATATGAACCACGGTCTGCGAACTGCTTTGCCCTCGATTCCTCTAGTCGGTAAGATAGGTTGAAGTCCATGTCCGTGCCTGACACTGGGAGGCTGACGGATCTGGATCCAGTTTCCATGGAAATGGGAAAGGAATGGTGGAGTGAGAGACAGCTCTGGAAATGCCGTCTGTTGGCCCAACTACTCTGCTCATCAGCCAGCGGACCCATAGAAACTGTTAATATGTCTCTGCAGAAAATGTGGCTAGTTACAAATAATCCCTCTACCCAAAGACCCACCATGCGCTGCTGCCTCTGTATGCTCTGCTCTAGGGCACTGCACAGGTCTGATGAAGAGCCAGATTGAGTAACATTTGACTGGGGACGGCATATTGTACACTAACCTCATTTCACGTACCCAGAAGCTGTAGTAGCAGATGCACTGATTACATTTTTACTAAAGCAAAATTTAATTTAAGCTTATGTAGCAATTCTATGGGTCAAGGTGTGACACTGGGTTGTAGACTCAGAGGTAAAGTATTGTATCATAGCCGCAAGTCCACTAGAAGCTGCAGGTTTACAGAGGGTCTAGAGCCTATATGAGGAAGAACAGGACACAAGGCAGGGGACAATCTGGATGAGGGACCAGAATTCTATTACCACCAAAACTGTACCACACTTCCTGGAAGTGAGGTAAACCCCTCTGAAAAGCACCGTGCGGGTGGGGAATTTACACTTTCTATTTGCCACCTAACAACCATGGCCTGGAGATTGGCAGCAGTCTGGCAAACCTCATGACTAGCAGGGAGAAATGAACACGAAAGCGTAAACCCACGAGTTCACTCAGCTGAGGGAACTGAGACAGGTTTACTGTTCTGCCATCTTTGGGAGACAGAGCTGTTGGGAACCAAGCTTCATATTAAAAGTCCCCCATCATCATAAACATTGCTCACTACAGAAGTGTGCATTTGTTGACCTTTGAAGATAATAGGGATAGTATAACATTTAAGGGTTTAATTCTTATGTAAAAGAAACACGTGTTGTAGTCTATTCATTTGCTTCCCAACAATCATTTTCATCATTTATGTAGGTAAGAATTGTGCTTTTTGATATATGGCTTTTAATTCCCCAGTGGTTTCCTTTTTATAATAGTATGATATGTATAGTTAAAATAACATTATCCCCTTTTTAATAGTATTTAAAACAACTCAGATTAAATAAAAAGTGAGTTATGTTAGTTGAAGATTAGAACCACAGATTCTAAAACAATTTTATTAATACCATTTACATGTTTGATTTCAAACAAAATTTGTTGTTGAGATTTAACATTGATTCACTAAGGTGCTCTTGACAAATCAGTGTCTGGATATGGGGGGGGGGGGGGTAATAATCCAGGTCACAGATAGAAAACAGCATCACTATGCGAAAAAAAAAAAACAAAACCACAAACCATCTACATGAACTGAAGAAAAAACTGACAAGGTGAAATTAATAAAGCTATCAAACATTCTGAGATGAAAAATGGAACACGGTCAAAGGGATTTTTACACAGTAAGACTACAGAATAAAAGTGTAAAATGCTTTTCACATGAGATTTGTCTAGAAAATCATGAGTGTGTTAGTAGTTTATATTTAACAACAACAGCAGTAGCAAAATGAGAATTCTGTGGCTGACCTTGAAAAAGACTGGGAGCTAGATAGGCATGCATTTCCATCGTTTGGCCGATCTGGCCTACCGCTCCAAAAGCAGCGGAGATCCCTTTTCAGCAAAGGACGACAGCTCACTGCATCCTAAACACGGGCCCCGGAACATGCAACCATATGGGATTTTAAGGCATTTCTTCACAAAATGTTGGGGGTTCATGAGGAACAGCAGTCATGTTGCAAGCAGATCTACCGGTCAAGCAAAACGCCAGCGTAACCATGGCAGAGACAGTCAACCAGGAATGTGGCTGAAAACCAGGAAAGTCTATGGGAGCTTTCAGGATGTGCAGTGGCCTGCACGAAGACCCAAAAGCAAGACTTACATTGCAGTTGCCTAACATTCAGCTGCGACGCACCAGGGTATCCAGGAGAAATTAGCGTTCGATGAACTAAACCAACCAAACCACTCGTTTCAGTTTCCATGTCAGCAGCAGCTTGGAAACCTAGGTGCGCCTCACTGACCAGCCCTCAGGGACTTCTGCCCCGCAAAGCCATAAGGCTCAGGACCCTGTGCTTTGACGGACACGTCTGGTCAGAAGGCCGACAATCGGCCAGGACCTCGTATCATCCATCCAACATGGCTCTGCAGAGTTCACATATTACCAAAAAAAAAAAAACAGGAACAGGAGAAGGGCAGGAAGTTGGCATGTCTTCTTTATGCCGTATCTATATACACGTCTGTCCAAATGAAGCGGTGACAAGAATGGATGTGGTCGTATGTTGCACGAGAGAGGGACAGACCACCATTTCACGGCAAAGAGTACCATTGCATCTTTAAATGGCTGTGCGATGCTAATCCTAGCAGGTGTCAGAGACCGGAGCAGGTGGAAGCCCGTTGATATCTGGCGTGGTACGGAATCGTCATCATTGACGCCCAAGGTTACTGCATGTCATTCTGGGACACGGTGACGAAGCAGCACCTGCGTACCATTTCAATGAACAACGGAGGGGGACGAAAAGGGAGTGATTCACATAGATATCCGCTAGGCACGTCCGACAGGAAAGAGTTATGGGACAGGAATGTCTGATTTGATGATGGATTAACCACTTTTATAAAGTGATGACCCCAAATGCAAGTAAAAACATGCTAGCATGCCCCCCCCCCCACACACACACACACAAGCTCACTCACAGTATTCAATTTTTCCAAAGTGCTCTCTGTGCTTTCCAATTTCGTCAGTGACTACGAAAACCCAGCGAGTTAATCAATTCTGACCTTTCTAAAACTGAAAAGTGAGGTGGGGGGATGCCAGGGGAATGGTGAAGGATAAGGTGTTACAGCAAAATGAGCAGATGGTACCCCCCCCCTCCTGTGGTGTGAGCTTGTGAAGGGGGGGGTCTGAATTCATCCCGGCTCACCACACACCCTCATGGCACCTGTGGTTGGACCACGAATCCAGGGAGGCCCCATGTGGCATTTCATCAGCCGGGGGTGGGGGATCCCTTAAGGTTTCATAGAGAAGGTAGTGTCAGACCTGACATTTAAGTGAGCCTCATGTGGTGGTGATACTCCCCCTAGTGGCCGGAGCACACGGTCATCGGCATGGTCACCCACAGTCTCACTTTCCTTGGTTACTTTCCCCAGGAAAGCTCGCTCGCTTTTTTGGTGCAGGTCGCTTCTCAAACACACACACACACACACACACACACACACACACAAACACACACAAGGCCAGCTTTGGTCACAACAGGAGTGAAAACAGAACAGAGAAAACAAGAGTCTCCACGTCCGAATCTGGACCCTGACTTAAGGCATCACAGATGCTATCATCCGAGCTACATTTCTGTGCACGTTCTTCTCCTTGTCTGCTTGCGGTGACAAAGGACAAATGAGACAAAAGTACAAGGGGGGAAAAGGAAGCCACAATCCTTTTCCAGTAGTATTAAAAAAAGATTCTTTTTAGTCAAAGGTTGCAACGCCCCATGTGTCTTGTAGGGGGACCTTGCAGGGAGAGAATGGTAGCGTTATTGTCTTTCATTTCAGCTGTAAGTCTAACTCCGGCTGTTGAAACTGGAGTTGTCACTGCTACAGCTTTCTTCGTAGCTAGGAGGGGGTTCTGCAGAGGGAAAATATGAAGAAAGGGAAAAGCTGTTAGACTGATAGTTTTAGTTTTTGTTAATGACAATTAGAAATCATAAAGAAAGAATAACACTTGTATGAAACCCGGTGCGAACCTGCAATTATCAGCCCTTAAATTAAACGTCGTCCCTGAAGTGCTCACCGTGCGGGTAGTGTGAACTGCTGTACTCAGGCGGCAGGATGAGGGAACAGGAAGTGGGCACCGGGTTCACGGCGCCCTCAGAGAAGAATGGGATGGTGGCCCCCGTGGACACGCAGAAGAGGGGCCCCGGGCCGTCGGTACAGCGTTGGCTCTGGGGGAAGGTGAGTCCCGGCGCGTAGCTGAAGGCGTTTGGGGACACGGTGGTCTGCTGGCCTGAGGGGTCCTGCTGAGAGTGGCTCTTAGTTGGGATCTCCTCACTGGTCAGCCCCCCCACGGCCATCTCCTCCTCCAGGTCATCCTCTGCCGGGGGAGCGCTGGGCATCACTGCCCCGGGGCTGGCGGTGGGCGTCGAGTGCGAAACCGGCCGCGGGGGACAGCGAGGCACCGGGGTGGTGGGTGGGGCGGGCCGTGAGGGACTCAGATTGATGGCGATGTTCCCAATCCAGATGGGCAGCGTCACCAGCACCTCAGGTGACTTCAGAGAAACCTGTGACACAGGCAACAGGGTGTGCGGGGGGGGGGAGTGGGTCACTCGTCAAGGGCACAGAACATGACGCCGTCACAGTAACGTGTGACACAGCCTTTTCAGACACATTCCTGTCGTTTCACCATGCAAACATCTCAGCAACGTCAATTGTCTGTTACATCCATGTTCAAAATCATCCTGGGTGAAACCCAAGAGATACTGACTCCTATTGACTGAGCTGGTAACAGACGCTTTTATCCAAAACTGCACACAATTGAGAAATTGGGGTCAGACATTACAGTCAGTATTGATGGCTGTTGTTGCTCTTTAATTTTTTTCATTATGCGGATCAGAATGTCATACAATGAAG
This sequence comes from Stomatorhinus ivindoensis, assembly GCA_019775895.2. Taxonomy (NCBI): domain Eukaryota; kingdom Metazoa; phylum Chordata; class Actinopteri; order Osteoglossiformes; family Mormyridae; genus Stomatorhinus; species Stomatorhinus ivindoensis. The sequence goes on from JABFEB020000113.1 coordinate 7,183,211, forward strand.
TATAATAATGATATTTACTACAATCTTCATCACGCAGTAGTCACTGCGCCTCGGTTTAAACCGGCTGCGCGGGTAGCCTGTCTGAATAACCATTACATAAAATTTTATTTATCAGTAGACTCAAAGTCTAGAGTCATTGGGGATTAAGGGTCTTGCTCAAGGAGCCAACCGTGAAATTACCCTGTCTACCCTGGGATTTGAACTGATGACCTTCTGACTACGGGCATAGAATCGACCTACTGAGCCACACAATGTTTTTAGGACGACAAAAATGTTAACGAGGTTTATGTCAGGTCCCCCCCCCCCCCCCAAAGGGAGGGGCATATTACACGGCGAGGCATGCCAGGAATATGGCTCGCCCTTTCAAGAGTGAACTACAAACCCCGAAGTTGAGGTGTGAGTATTTTTCGACTTGCAAACGGTCCCCCCGGGTGTTGGTTTTGATCCACGCGATCACGGGGCACTGACCTGGATGAAGTAGTCGATCTCGATAAGCCTGCAGCCGGCCAGGACGGACTGAGGCAAGGGAGGTACGATGATCTGCTCCTTCCACTCCGCGTGTTTCCCCGCCTTGACTCCCGCCCCCTCCACCTCAGCGATCGTCCGCAGGTCATAGATCACTCGCTTGCTTCTGTAGGTCACCTTCTGCTCCACAAGGGGGGGGGGGCAGAGGGGGTGGAGAGGTAAAAACAGATGGTTAACAAGGCCACTCGCAGCGAGTGGCTCAGTCACTCTGCCGCACCACAAGACTGCACTGCCAGTTATTGACTGCAGTTGGTGCTGTGGAGAAAAAAAAATACCCTCAAAGAAAAGGTTACAGGTAAGATTTCCAGGACCCACCCATTATACTCACACAAGGCGCTTATACCCAGCTGTCTGTATGAAAAGGTGGCAAAATTAAGCCTTATACAATAAATCAGGCTGAGTTAAAGCAATTAGAAATTATCAACATTTATTAATTCATGCCCTGACCCCTTCTTTGGACGTTTTTTGGCAGCCCTGCACTGGATAATGTTGAAATGTTAAACCTCTCAGGATCATCTTGGCCTATAAACAGTGCTGGAACAGTGGTAGGGCTTAATAATCCAGGAGCTGCTCAGATCCACCGCACTGGCACTCCTTCACAGCCAGGGGGCACCTCTGACCACCATATGCATGCTCATTCCAGTTCTGCCCTAGGGATTGAAATGTCGGTGAAGGGGCGTACCCCGGTGTTTACTGGGCTCCTTCCATCAACATGCCATTAATGTGACGTCCTGTGCAGTGAAACTCCCTCAAATAGCTGTAGGCGGAGATCAACCCTCCTGTTTACAACCATTCTTAGACTTTATCCAATCTGTGACATCGTGTATACAGCACACACGAATGCACACGAGGAAATACAGACATATGTAGCAATAATAACAGCTCTCTGTTTTCTCTAATAGAATAGCATACAAAATACGCATGCATTAGTGGAAGTTTTTATCTGAAGCATCATGCATATTATGAGAAAAGACGGTCAGATAAGACTCTGGAGTAAATGGGAGCTAAGGGCTACACTGAAGGGCCCACCAGTGAAACAACTTTGCTGACCTTGGGATTCGAACCAACAGCCTTCTGTACATAGGCACAATGTCCTAACCGACGGAGCCACACACTGCCTTTTGGCAGATAATAATTTATACATAATTTTTATTAACCGCCTAGCTAATAAGCAGTAATCCATAAACAGCATTCCCGGCAGAGATGTCACTGCCATGCGGAGGGTCGCGCCGCTCACCTGGATGAGGCTGGCCAGCACGCAGCCCGTGTCCTTGCCGGACTTGTTGTGTATCTCGGCGGCCAGCTTGATGACCTGGCCGGGGGTGTAGCCCCGCAGATCAGTCCGCGCCTTCAGCATCAGTGTCCCCGTCTTCACCAGGTGGTAGCTGAACTTCTTCGTCGTCACGGCCGAGCTGGCCTTCTGGGGTTCCAGTGAGAGAGAACGTCAGTGGAAAAGCCGTGACGCGGGAGAGCATGGAAACTCTCCCAGAAGGGGGTAAGGCTCCAGTCTGCACCTCAAACAAGTATTCGGTGATGACTTTGACTTAAATTAGTGGTTCTCGACCACAACCCTCCCTACCCCACAGAACAATTACTGGGGGAGCATATGATCAAGTTTATGTGGGATGAAGAGAAGGTATAACAGTTCTTCCGCTCTCAAAAGGCCGCACAGCAAAAAAGGTTCATGAACCAGGAATGCCGCTACAGATTTTGAAATGAAAATCACCCAAGACCAATCAAATGTTGCAAAATGTTTTTAGGGCCCCTGTGACTAGGGGCCCATAGAATCACGTTGACATCCCCCAGGCCCTTCACAGTGCCCCTGCTAAGAACCTCTGGTTTGGATAAACAAGTCGTTTCAATAACAGAGCCAGCAAATTAAATTAATCCGGGCCTTTCATTAACGATTCTAAGCTTGTTCTTTAATGTAAATGCTTGTGCGCAGGGCTTTATTAAGCGTGTCATATAAGCATATACCCGAAATAAAAGTTTCAGGGGGACACACGCTCTGTGTTCTGCCATCTGTGAAGCCTGGGGGGGGGGTCCTGCACCGCCTCACCTCAATGTCAGGCACGTCATTCAGGTTGAAGAGATTGAGCAGGTAGTAGGACTTCTGTGCCTTGTAGTCCTTGGAGAAGCGAGGCGTGTCTATGACGGCTTTAATCTTGTACTCGATTTTCCCGAAAGGCCCTT
>JABFEB020000113.1:7207029-7229501 GCA_019775895.2 Stomatorhinus ivindoensis
ACAAAACGCAACCAGAACACGGCCAGTTCCAGACTGTCAGACCCCTCCCTCCATTCTCTTGCAATTTCAGAACTGCACCCGGGGTATTTTGGCCTTGATGGTGTTGGGTTAGGGGAGGACAGGGGGGCGTTAATTACCTGTGACATTAAAAGGAGAGAAGTTATATATGTAAAATTATTTAAATGCTTCATTAGCAGCTCTGTGGGCTGCCTGTTAAAACAAGGGCTGGAAAAAATGTATTAAAACTGATCCAGGTCAACTGATGTGAAAGTAGGCTTAGGTAGTATGTAGGCCTATCAGTTAACATACCTAAAACAGTGATGGAGGTATTAATTCCTAACACCCCAGGGCAAGTGTGTGAAAGAGGTCGCTAGTGTCGCTGCTAGCATAGGTGAGTTTAATGTGTGTAGAAAACACTGCTGGCCTCTGGGACCAGAGCGGTCTGGAGGCATGACACTTTGTTTAGGCTAACGCACATCTGGATCTGCACATCTGGATCTCTCCCACTGGAATCTCTGGTAGGGCTTACAAACTCACATTTAAGGGAAATCCCACACCACTGGGGCTTAGTCATTCCTCCATCTGAGCAGAAGTTCACCCAACCTAAAATAATAATAATAATAACAATAATAATAATAAAAATAAAAATAAACAACTGCATCGTCCATGACTCACGCAGTACATTAGTAACTGTGAGTGTTTAAGGAGAAGCAGAAGGCAGGACACGCAGTGAACAACCTCACATATGCATGAAGCAGGATTGACATTCAACGGGCTGCCAAACCCCTTGTCCAAGCTTCCATCCACCATCCAAACCATTTATCCAGCACACGATCACGGTGACCTCACATTCAGCCTGGGGTAAACATTTATATAACATCCTCATATGTCCGATCCACTGTAGGTCGGCTACGAGCTAGCCTTTGTTATTAAGAAGTGGTCTGTTTTATGGGTGTGTTGGCATGGCTGTGATGTTCTTTACGTTCTGCGACTTTTGGGGGGGGTGGGGGGCTAGCAGCTTCATGCAAATGTAGACAGTTGCAAGGACCATTTCCAAAAGGCCACCATCGTTATCCTGGTAGAAAGCCAACGGGTTTCAGAGGTCGAACAGGGAAAGGCGGCTCTCAGCCAGCAGAGGTCTGGCAGGCAGGTAAGGAGCCAATTTCAAGTCAGTTCTGGGGAGATGAATCTCAGTTTCGGGGGAGATGAATCTCAGTTTCTGGGGAGATGGTTTTGGCTCTTGCGACATGTGCTTAAGCAGAAGCTTTTAAAAGCACAAAGCTAAGATGTTAGCATGGACTCAGGCTGTTGCCCAGAAACACGAAGCAGAGGGAGGAGAAGTTTGGGTAGAGGCCACAAGTCCAGTCGTTAGCTGGCGGAAAGGCAACAGCTAGTATCTACAAGGGTTTGCTGCGGTGTGAAAACATAATGTGGCAGATCAAGAACCTTGAAAAGAAACATGTCAGGGTTCTCCCAACAGTGAGCGTCCCTAACATAAAGATACCAACTGTCCAGGAGGAAAGCACCAGTCAAAACCAGCCCATTGGAGACCACTCAATATGGACCATCTCAAGTCTTAAGCAGAAAAGTCACCTGGTAGTCAAACGCTCATCCGGTTAATAATAATTTACATACACATTTGTAAGTGACCACCAGAACTACAAGCCACTGACAAATCAGGCATCAGGGAGATCATGTGCTGAAGGTTCAGCATCACCCAAGGTAACAGAAACTCTAACCTTGGATCTTCAGATGTGATACAGGTAAAAAATTGGCCATAATGTTCTGTGTTTATCATGGCCAGAGGTCTTCTAACAGCTGGAAAACCGCCTGTCCATTCTCAAGTGTCGCCTTCTGAATATGACCGATATGTAAAGTGGTAAAAGCACTGAATTACCTGCATATTCAGTATCCATGCCACACATAGACCTTTGTTCCTTCAGATCATAACCCCAGACACTGAATACACTATAATCTGACGGGAATTCTGACCCTATTAATATGATGGGGTGTGGCACAGCAGTGAAGACATTAACGTTGTGACCTTAAGGTTCTCATTATAATCCCAAATGGGCAACTGCTTTTGTAATATTGAGGAGTACTTTTTGCACAACTATAACAGCAGTAGACATTATAAATTAGCATTAATACCGACCTAGGTGTGCACTCCTCCCTCAAACGGTTTACGTGGGTTATGACAGCCAGTGCCTGGAGACGTGAGCCCTTGGCACGCTCACGCCCGCGTGTTTTGTCCACGGCAAAGCCAAACATTGGCTCTGACAACACAAACTATCTGAAAGGTGACTGGGTCAAAAAGCTGAGCCTTGGAAAAAAAAAACTGTTCAAAACAAAGAGAAAACACTCTGAGGTTTTTCGGCCATTTTTAAAAACTGATTTGAAATTAAAATTTTATAAAATTCCGCGATTAAACATAGAGCCAGATTTAGTAAAATAACATTTTATTGTTTGTTTTTTTTTTCAGACAGACAAACAGGTAGTCAGATGCACTTGTTCCCACAAACGGCTGGCAACAGTCGCCGTGTTTGCATACCTCAGCCTTGGCAAACCTGAAGACCAGCCAGCCAAGAAAAAATTAATTATTCCACTCCGATTTTCTGCCCTCCCAGCGTGAAGCGACCGTGGCGCAGCAGGCTTATCGAGTGCAATAATAAAAAAAAAATTTAAAGCAGAAAAAACTGTCAACAAACACCTGACGCTCTTATCACAGAAAATCCAATGCGACAGCTTTCACATTCACTTTAAATCAGTAAACAGTAATTCGAATGAAACGTAAAATATTTACTGTGTAAAAACTATGGCGCACGCTTAAGAAGAAAACTGAAACTTTGGCAAGCGATTTCACCTTGCCAGGTGCAACTTATTATAACTATAGGAAAAAAATCAGGTTTCATATGGAATTGCTAGGGCGTTCTGAATATACTCGTTCCCTACACGTACCAATTTATGAATACTTCTCCAAACCTAAAATTGCTTTCATCAGAAAACAACAGCTCGTTCTTAATATTGGTCTAAGCAACTAAAACTTACTAACAGTATACCTACCAAAGTCTTTCCGATCGGCTACCCGCATATTATAATGCACACCTGTATACTACAGACTTGCAGACTACGGCGGTAGGAAGGGTCATAGTCTACCAGTGCCCGAGTCCAGAGATGGGTGTTAACCCATTGCATTTTTCCTTGTAAACAAACCGCCGAGAACGTTTCTGCACACTCAGCGGATCTGAGTGACAGACAGGAGAGAGGAAGTATACGAAAACAGAATCAGATGAGCTGAATCATGCGCGGCTACCGCGGGATTGATGAGTAATTCGTACATGAAACTTATACACCCCTTTTGGGTACCCGTCGGATTTCACACTTCAGAAACGCCGCAGAGAACTGCAATGCCGGCCACGTCTCCCCGAAAGCCCAAAACCCACGTCCCAGTCCGCGGAGGAGCTGCGATCGGCTCCGCAGCGCTCCGAAGTCTGTAAGGTGGACGGGGCGGGGCAGTTTCGGGTTCAGCCGGGTCACTTCCCGGCAGGAGCGAAACCCTGCATACAATACGCCCTTTGTCGAAACCTGAGCTGCTCTGAAGCATACCTGCTTCATGTCTAACCTTCCTTCCAGAACCAACATTTATCTCTGCGGCTTTGTTTGTTGCGTCATTCCGGTACGCGGTTAGTCCCTTATCCTCGGATTACGTGACTAACATTAATTCAGCTCAAAACGTGCCCCATTCATTTGTTCTGCCCATTAACGTTCTTACTCTATTTTTGCCGAGAACAAGGAAATTAATTGCTTACATATTACCAAGCTCTGCTGCTCAGATGACAGGAAATGCACACGTTTAGAAGAACAGCAACATTAAAATTAACAACACTATTACAAATAAGTCCCAAATATATATCTTTGATTTCGATCTATGTGTTCGGATATAGGATGATTTTGTCCTGTCGGGCACAGACCTCATACACCTGTTGAAGTGTATATGCTTATCTATGCATCAGTTTTTAAACCATAGTATCATATAAGTAAAATTGTATCGCGATTACGCCAGAGGAATTGGGTAATTGTTTCAACACGTACATAAGTGCTTGATGCCTAAAAAGGTTTAAAGGGAAAATACAGCCTTTATCAACTGAATGCCACAATGGCACGGCCCGTATTGAATGTCACCCTTCGTAGACGCTGTTGTAGGACACTAAATGTCCCCTGTAATAATCCGAACACATTTATTTTTCAAACAGACGCGGTTTCTCTCGGACTCGAATGCGCAGCCACATACGTGCCGAAAGGTTCCCCTTTCTCCGTTTATGCAGATGGATCTCCGCTTCAAAACTATGTAAGACTTCTATCTGTCAGCCGCACGCAATCCGTAGCCTTACTCAAGGTGTCAAAAGAAAACTTGTTATGAACTAAACGCAATTTTAGGACTGACATGTTTCCTTTATACTCCGTATTCCACAAATTAAACTTTCCTCACTGCTATCTCAGCATATAATATCCATAAGAAGCGAAGGGGCGACAATCCGGGGTCTATAGTACCGATCGCAGATAAACGGTAAGGAAAACCCGTTCCTCCCTTACCTTTACATTGCAGAGGGTGGCTAGTTGTGATCTTCACGGTTCCCGATATGGACTCGCCAGGACTGTATACCACCTTGTTGTTGGTAAAAGCGATATCAAATTCTTGGAGCTTCCCCATGTCGTCTGGAGCGGTTGAGCTACGGCTGTGGGTAAGAAAGCGCACGGCAGCGCCACTGCACACCTGCTCCCGGTCCCCGCGCGGCTCCCACGGCCTGACGTCACGCCCGATACGGACCGGAGCACTGCCTCGTCTGCTGCGCTCACGGCTGCTGCGATTCACTCCGTTTCCAGCACGCCTCCTGCGGCGTGATCCCTCTTGTCTGCAAGATAAAAGCATTTGGATGAAGCTGCAATTATTCTAAGCAATTATTCTCACGTTAATACCCCCGCTCAATATTTCAGTTTTAGCCCATGTCGTGTCAAATACCACACTCAGCGTAAAACTGTGCACTTAATGAGAGTTTTTTTCCCCAAGAAACATTAATACGGCTCACCTGATCACTCACGTCGTATAATCAATAATAAATAATTTTAACATTGCTGGATCTTTTCCCCGGCCTGAAGTCAGAGTGTGTAACTGGAGTAGTTGATCCTGAGCTTTTTCAAAGCAGAACAAGGCACAACTGAAGTGTATACCCTGGACAGGATGCCAAGAATTTCCTTTTAAAGCTAAATTTGTTTTACTCTCCTCCAATGTGAATACAACAACTGAAATGTGATGTTTTTTTTTACTTGACAGCTTTTTTCTACTGTCTGTCAGTAGAACTAAACGCTCTTTGCAGAAAATGACACTTCCCAAGTCCAATATGGCTGCTGCTGACTCCCACAAAGCGTGCCTTTCCCGGGTTCATTTCTGCTCCATGCTCCACTGAGGGATTAACATTAACTTGCTTCAGAGATCATTCAGCCATCCTCTACATTTACGGCAATGATGTCACGCCCAGTATCAAAGTAAAAGCCCCCTTGAATCCCCTTACTGGCTTACAGGGACAGGTATGTACATTAACTGCTGAATATATCTGTTGTAAGCAGGCTCAACCAATCAGAATGTGTATTTGATTTCCACTTGGGCAGCAGCATGAGCAGGGTTTGTACACGACATTAAATTACAGTTTTAATGAGAATCAGGACTGGGGGGTCGAGGTTTGAAGCCAACACTCAGAATCAATACAATCAGTTTAAATCTAAGCACAGCTCCCCCCATGTAATCAAGTTCAACATTCTTTCTCTATGTCAATGTTGTTCATTGTTTAAATGAGCTGGTGAAAGAAATGTGCACAAATAGTGTCCTTCAAGGAGAGCCGCTGGGAATCTACCCTGTGTTCTCTCAGATACTCACTTGGAGAAGATGGAGACAATGCAGCCAGAAATAAATTGGCAAAGCCCTTTAGGTCTTCCAGAATTGTACTGTTGGCACTGATGACTCGCCTGATATGGACTAGTGGACAGGAATACAGCAGTTTGCTGCCTTGATGGGACGCTCCATTAAAAACATCCAACATGGGCCAAGTCACATGATTCTGGACAACATCAGTACAACGTCAGGAAATCAGAGGTCTCCGGTGAACATTGAGAGAGCCATTTCACAACTTTGTTCGGCTGAAAATATTACTGATGCGATTTCATGTGAAGTACTCTGTGAAAATGACCCAGAGTTGCTCCACCATCCCACCAGGGACTGGAACCAGCAACGATTCGGCCTTAAGTCACGTCATTGGCCAATTTTTTGTCTTTGGTCAGAAATATGGGTCTGATAGAAGAAACTGATTAAAAGTATAGAAAAATACCATTAATTAGGCTAGAATATCCTGCAATGGCGTGTGTCACATCTGTCACCTGGTTCTCATATAGGGACTGAGGAGTGAAGGTGGGGGTCCACTGCATTTCCAGGACAATGGGCACGGTTGTTGCTTGGCTACTGTGTAACCATGGCAATGACAGACTGAAGTTAAATGAGATCTTATGGTCTTGTCTGCTGATCCTTAATTTCAGCACTCTTTGGTCAATTAAATTAACTATAACTTAAAGTCCTATATCATTTAATAGATTTATTAATTTTAATACCTTTGGGTTTACATATAGGGTTATTGTAATAATTTCACTGAGCGTGGGGTTAAAAGGGGCTTAAATATGCCACAGCACCTTGCCTAGCAAGCAAAATGTAACACCGATATACATAACTATGAAAATAAAAATACAATTTCTTCATATGGTGTTTAGATGCTGCATCTTGGATGCCAAAAGGCAGCATACACATACAGCAGAATTAAGTAATTATATCAGAATTACCGTTATTTAGAATACACCTTTTAATCTTCAATTACATTGTTGGCCCTTCTGTGTAAATTGGACTTTATTTGATTAAATAGTATTGGTCTGCCCCTTGTTAAAAGCCTTTTAAAAATAAAAGTGAATTGGACTGAATTGAACTAGGATGCTAGACAAGTAATGAATGGAATATATATATATCCCATTCATATATAGGCCTATATGCAGACATAAATACAAGTTAAATTACGCGCAAAATTTCCATGGTTACAAATTTTAAGCGTTGACACCAAAAATACCGGCGAAACTAGCTTACAACCTGACAGGCCCTTGCTGCCATCTAGTGGTCTTTTGTGTGTCATTATATATGCACATTAGATTCACTTTGAAACGTGAGCGCGATTGATTCTACAGAGATTCAGGTTTTCAGAGAAATTCTCGGTGCCTCTTATCACTGTCGTAACCTTTATAAATACTACAAAAGACCAAATTCCGAGCAGCGAGCACTAATGATTACAAATAAACGCTGAACCGTTGACCCCCACAAGCCTGACCGGGATAGGTAGTTGGGTTATGGATGAGTGATGATGTAATTTTTATGACGTGATGCGTTTTATGGAAGCAGTCGAGATGTGTGACAGCACTCACTGCAATATGACCACCGTGTTTTTTGTGGTTTATCATGTTTTCCCCTGAGATACAGCGTAGGAGAGCTGGGTTAAATTAATTACGGCTTGGTGACGATAGTTAATTCCGGAAAATTGCGCTCCGAGTTCTTGCTGGCGTTGTTACACTGATTCGTGTCCCCGGTCTAACATGCACCAGAACGGCTGTAATGAGCCTTGCAGACTGTGACACTTTATGTTGTATTTAATTTAAAAAGAAGCATTAAAGCCGATAATTGAACACCACTTATTTTTAAAATGCCTTCTATCTTGGAAACACAGCTGTAATAAGACCCTGCAAAACAATCAACATAATAGCTGAACACAACCTGAACATTAAATATAAGATATGAGAATGCTGGATCCTTTACAATGATTCCATTTTTAAAGTAAGTTTGTTCAGCACAAAGCTATACAATAAGACCCCGTCTATCCTGGACAGTGGATATACAACATTTGCGTATATTGGAATATGGAGCCTGTTCTTGACAGCATCTCTGTATTCAAACTCAAAACCAAGTGTTCTGTTTCTGCTGGTCCAATTTCAAGCCAGTGTGATTGTTTACCTTCAAAATCAGGGGGCATTGGGGGAGGGGGCATGGATACACAGGTAGATTCAGGGGACCCAGCACTTGACAGGGCCTGTGAATATGTGAAATGTGACTGGGGGGGGGCGGGGGGGATGGGCAGGTGACATTTTGTCAGCAGCTTCAGAATTCCTGGGTATGCTGTGGCCTGAAATGCAAGTATTAAAGAAATATATTCCCTTAATAAAGCTAAAAAATACCTGCAATTATCTACATCTGTGGGAAATGCGGAAACTACTGCATCAAATCTCCCGAGATTATTAAGGGTGGTAGTTTATGCAAAAATATTCAGGCCTCCGACCATCCCGCTTGGTGCAGGAGACGGGCCCCCAGCTCAGGGGAGTCCCCCCCGCCAGGGCATCCCAGGAAGCAGGTGCGGACAATGACCTCGGTGACGGCGTAGGGGTCGCAGTTGGCCGCAGGCCGCCGGTCCTCAAAGTACCCCCACCCCTGCAGGGCCACCTGGCGCGGGATGCGGACGCTGGCACTGCGGTCGGCCACGCCGGCGGAGAAGCTGTGGACGCTGGACGTCTCCTGGAGTCCCGTGAGACGCCTCAGGTTGTCCCGGCCCCCGCGGGGGTCGTAGACACGGATGTGCTGGGTGTGTCGCTCCTTCAGCTTCTCGATGGCCTCCTCGATATACCTTTTTTGTTGGGGGGCATCATGTTTTTATTCATAATAATATGTTTGAAATCTGCTGCAATGAATTTGAGTGATTGTCTCTCATATGTGTGTGTGAATGTTGTCACGGTGCAGAGTTCGTAACTATGTTTGATTCCTGCTTAGCCAAGCAAATGGAAAACAGCACAAACTTGCCCTGTAATGACTGCTTAAGGTCCCTGGATCTCCACCTCGCCTCCACCGCTGTCCTCCAGTCTGACAGCCTAATGGCAGATCAACAGTCCTGTCCTGACTGACAGGTTTAACTGACTCCATAAATCTACTTAATGCCCTTACTTTTGGATCTAGGAGCATCTTCTTCCAGACACATACGCTATGTTTTAATGTCTGCACAATATGCACATTGATGTTTTATGTGTTTCTCTGGACTGAATAGAAATCAGCTCACAATGTTTGCCAGGACTGGCCCAGCACACATACAAATAGAACATTTTTACCAGTTCTTGAGGGGGGGGGGGGTTCTGTCTGATGAGTTTTACTGAGTGGAAGGGGAGGGGGGTAGCATGATACATTTTGCCAGCCCACAAACCCATCAGCCAACTGGAAAAATGCCCTGATTTTGTATATGGGTCTGGGTGTGCATTTATTATGCATTATGGTAGGATATCTGTGTGTGTGTGTGTGTGTGTGTGTGTGTCTCCCCAGATGCACTCCCAGAAGCTCCACACTCACTGCAGCCCCCCCTCGGCCCTGCTGGCCTCTGTGCTGACGTTGGTGTGGCAGCCTGCGCCATTCCAGTCCCCCACGATGGGCTTGGGGTCCAGACTCGCCACCACCCCGAAATCCTCGCATACGCGGTGAAGCAGGAACCGCCCCATCCACAGCTGGTCGGCCATGTCCAGCCCCCCGCCCGGGCCCACCTGGAACTCCCACTGCAGGCCCCGGTCAGAATGCGAGGCGGGACATGAATTGGACAGTGATGGAGGAAGATGGAGGCCATTAAAGAGGGTAAATAAGTGGCAGAGGGGGATGAAGTTACAGCCTGGAAAAGACCGACGTCCCACAACTGACATTGTGTTTCTTTAATTTTCCAGAATTGTCTATTACGCCTTCTAACAAAAAAGAGAATTTCCCTCCAAAAACGAATAGGGTTTCTTCACAAGCAAAGGGTAAACATTCATTTCTTAAGCCACGTCAATGATTCCTGTTATGTAAGCCACTTTAATCAGCTGTTTGGACATGATGTGCACAGCCTCGCCAACCATACCAGCCATGCCGAACAACGCACCAGACTGTGGGTTTGCATTTACATTTATTTAGAAATGCTCTTGTCCAAAGGGACATGTAAGGGAGGAAGGCTTGAGGTCAGAGAGGAGGGCCGGTCAGCATCGGCACCTTAGGGTCTTGATCAAAGGGCCGGCAGTGATATGATCACTCTGCCAGGGGTTAAGTGGATGGACATACAGCAGTAGGATTTGGCCAATCGGCAGCTCCTTACCTGAGAGGGCATGACCTCTGCGTTAGTGCCGACGACCTTGATCCCAGCATACAGGCAGGCCTTGTAGTGACACTCGACGATGTCTCTACCATAGGCTCTGTCTGCCCCCACACCACAGTAGTACGGGCCTAGGGGAGTGCAGGAGAAGCTGGACACCCTAAATCTCAATGGTACAGTTTCCTCGTGGTGTGGCATTGCATTGGAACTGATATATTTTGTACTAAGTTAGGACACATACCCACCCTATCGGCTGCCTAAGACTGAATCCAGAATACACCAGATTGGTTTAACTCCGAAGATTTATCCAATCAGAAATGGTGATCAAAGCTCAGCACATTAGAAAGATGCTGCTAACTTAGTTCTTCACGTTTGTTTTCCAGTTTTAATGACTGTTCCATTTCAAGATTATCTAGTATCGGTTTAAAAATCAGTTTAGTGTTTACTGCCGCTGCATGTGCCCTCCTGTATGCTCAAAGAAAAATCACATTTCGATATCTAAAATTTGCCAATATGGTGAAACTTTAGTGTAAACAAATGGAACCATGTTTTTTAACAGCATGAGCGGCTGCAGCCGTGGTAGAAACAGCAGGCTACCAACAAGCCAAACACAACTAGAATACCCCCAGCTGGAAATAAACAGCAACAAAACATTTGCGTACTAGGAGGTGCGGCGTTACCAAGGGGACCAGTCACAGTTATTGCGGTCTGGGTCGCTGCAATGTGTAGTTACCTTTCTGGGGGGGTGTACGTCAGGATACAGTGTCGAATCGGTGCAGAAGTATAAATCAGCCTTTACATTGTTGTGCTTCACAGAACCCTGCTGGGGGGGGGAGGGGCTTACCCTGTCGCCCCGGAAACCCGTTCTGCGGCCAATCGAAGGGGTGGCCGTCTACCCCAAGCAAGGTGTACTCCTGCTCCATGCCGAACCACACCTTCAGGTCCTCCACGTCCTCCATCACCTTACGACACCTGGCTCGCAGGTTGGTCTCTGCACAAAAATTGCGTAGAAGGTATAGAGCAGGGTTATTCAAATCACGGTCCTCGAGGTACGAGCACTGCTGGTTTTCCAGCCTTCCTTTACCTGTCAGTCAGGTGTGAGGCCTCTGACCAATCAGAATCAGTAATTATTAAACTAACTACGTCAGAGAACCGAAAACAAGGCCTGGATTTGGAATCGAGGTCCAGATTTGAAGAACCCTGGTATAGAGGCTGTACCCATGACTGACAGATTCCTGCCGGGTCAGCATTTTCTATAAAGCATGTATTGGAGGGAGAATTATTCAGAAACCTAATGAATAACATCTCTTAGTAGGTGGTTCGACAGCTGTGTGCTGTATACCCAGAACAACTAGGATGTGACATGGGGTTTAACATGGTTCATCTTTGAAACCACTCATAAATCAGGCTGAGGTTGCTGGAAACTGCAATGATAGATTTCCTTGTTGATAACACCCAAAACACAATTCCAGCAGCACTTGACATTGTCTATTTAAAGGTACGGTGATATGTCTCTGGAAAAGATTCACATTCTAGTACAAAACTATGAAGGCCTCACATATAATGTATACAGCATACATGTCAAATGTAGGCAGCCTGCAGTTCCCATTGATTTTATTCTCTGTCCATATGATATGGCTGTAGGGGTATGAATAATAGACCAGATGTTTATTCGGTAAGACAAGAAAAATTCCTAATGGCTATGGACACTGAAAGGTTTTAAAGGGTCCTGACACGATAATGGACCATCTCTTTCTGTGACAATTGATTCTGCACAGAGGCTTAATGAGGTAGTATCAGTCTTTCACTGGATTTTGCCACGTCCACAGAAAATGGATCCAAAGTGGAAGCTGCCTTACAAGATGAATCAGTCTGGGGAGCCCTAGTCGGTCTTATTGAACCGATCTGTCAGCTTTCAACTGGGGAGTGTTTTGTTTGGCCAGACTGACACTGGGGCTGTGGAAGGTAGTTCAGTTTGCTTCAGAAGTGAGGAGGTAAACAAAATATTAAAGATATTAGGAAATAAAGAACGCATAGAAAAAGCAAATAGAACATTGTTAAAAAATACAATATTTAAATTACATCATAAAAAATCTGTCGAAATCAAGTGGGCCAAACAAAACATAGCACAGAGATTGTCGTAGGGTAAAACTGAGGTTGAATATCATCTGCCTGAAATGAGCCAGTTATATGGCCATGAGGTAGACTGGACTATCAATCTCAAATGAAACTACTTGGTGAATTTAACGAAGAATGTGAAAAACACACCAAGGGGGCTACTGTGGACGTTACTATGGACACCAACAGAGATAAGATGAGACGGAGGAGCAGATGGGTTCCGAAATGGTACCTGCGGGCTGGCGGTTGAACTTCAGCACTTCACACAGTACCAGCTTGTTGGGGTCCAAAGTGAAGGGGTCGCGGAACATGCGCACAGGGACAAGGTGCATGTCACTGTTGGAGGTGTCCGCCTGGTATGTGCTGGAGCCGTCAAAGTTCCATTCCGGAAGGTCTACCACAGAGATAATCAGATAATCACACCTGATAATGAGCAGATAGTCAGTCATGGGGCAGGTATTGTGTACGGAGACACTGACCCCTGTTTGAACCAGTTCACACCCCAAGTAGACCCACCGCTGCTGTTGCTTTGTTGAAAATATTCAAGAACACAAGTTCACAAATCGGATACTATGAGTGGATTGTTTTCGTAAAAGTTTCTATCCCTCCCATGGGCCCCAGTACCCTCAATGCCCTGCGGCTCGCACTCCAGCGTCCTCGTCTTGCAGCGCAAGGTCTCGCCGGAGCCGTCGATCCACACGTAGGTCACCTGGGCCACGTCGCCCTGCGGCAGGCTCCTGTAGTGCTGATGCAAGTTCTTGTTCAGGCGAGAGCTGGCTGACACGGGAGACATGGCCGCTCTGCAGAGAGACATGGACAGCAATGGACTAGCGTGTTCCAGGTTCGCGTTGGAGATCTGGCTGACTCTCAACAGGAGAGACCCAGTCGTGCTTCTGGTCTGGTCTGTAGAGTTGGGGCGTTCTGAATCAGTTTGTTTACAGACTGGATGCCGAAACAGCACGTTCTAATTTTTAACCGAACATGGTTTAAATTTTCTTGATTATTAAGCTTCTTTAATTTATTTAGTGTGTTGTTTTGAAACTGCACCAGTTCATTAAACTTTGTAATGAATGTCTGAGGCTTAACCAATTAAGGTATATCCGGACTGCAGAACAGGACCATTGCTAGAGATTTATGAAAGGGGTGGAGCTCAGTCTTTACTAGGGGGGATCTGGTTTTAATGCAAATGATTAAGAACACACTATATAAACTAGTGTACATTAATCTGCCCCCTCCCCCACCCAAAAACATCCCTGTTGAAGCCCCTGCTGTAGAATGTTGACATATGCTGGTGGGGGGTAGCTGTTCAGTATGGTGTTATGTCACATTATTGTCCCACATTATCCTGCATAAGAGTAAACAGATTATCAGTGACACACTTCAGGAAACACAGCAGAGGCCAATGATACAGGTGCCTGGATCTCTGGGCCAAAAATCCCCACAGCACGCGACCAACCTGTTATAGGGGAGGGGAGGCTGTCCTGTCACCACTGTATGACACTGAAGCCTCTTGTAAGTCACAAAACGAAGCTGAGACTTGCAGCTGAGGGGGTCAGTTTGACACGTTCAGCTCTGACTTGTATGGATTAGTGCACCTGACACGTAAAGCACGTTAAATTCATGATCCTTTAGTCAAGGTCAAATCACAAAGTTTACCCTTATCACATATTCATTCATGTCATTCACCTTGAAAGCTCAAGAAAGCATTTTACAAATAACTGATGAATCCACATAGTATCAATGATCAATGTTTTTCATAATCCTGTAAAAGTATTATAGTAAATACAGAAAGCAGTTTAACAATTATTCTCATATTTTAACTAAATTTCATTATTATCCATTAGGCATTTGCGGTTAACATTTTACAATGCAACAGTTAATGTTAAACATACCTTTTAATCACTAAAAGCATCTCTAGATAAACATTTGGCCACAAATGTGAAGGTAACTTACTGGCGTCTGAAGGTGGCCAGGACTGAGACACTCTGCAGAGGGACAGCAAATCTGCTCCTTGTTTTAAGGGCATCCAGAGCTGCTTGTCTGGATTCAGAGGGTCCCCAGGAGAGATGACTGGGCGACACAGGTGATGAGCCCGTTTGACAATGATCAGCAAGCAAAGCAGTCACACATGCACACACACACACAGACACACAAAGATGCACACACACCAACACACATATATACACACACACAGACACACACACCACATACACACACACAATGACAGACACCCACACAAACACATACACAGAGACACACAAACACATACACATACACGCACACATTGATTGATTATTGGTTCCTGGTCTTATAGGAATGTCTTATGAGGACAGGTTAGCTAAGCTGAATCTGTTCAGCCTTGCATAAAGGAGATTAAGTAGTAGTTGTAGTGGACATTTTGTTTTTTATCTATCTTTTCACTGATATAGAGAAACTGATTTATTCCTGTGGTACACTAAAGTGGACATGCTGTGAAATTAAAAATAAAAATAAATTTGAAAAAATCTAAATTGTAAGATGTCTTATTTCCTCTAAAGACAACCTAAAATTGAAGGACACTTTTTTCCTTGGGTCTATAAGATTCTAGATTCTAGATATAAGATTCTAACAGGTCTGGATGCAGTTCGGCCAAATGGCTACTTTAATATTAGTTTAAATACGTGAACTCATGGCCATAGGTGGAAATTAGCGTGAGAACATGTTAAACTTCTTTACACAACGTGTAGTTAGAGTATGGAATAGTTCTCCTGCTAGTGTAGTGCAAACTAAAACCCTGGGTTCCTTTAAATCAGAACTAGATAAGATTTTAACAGCTCAGAGCTATTAGTTAAGTTCTCCCCAAACGAGCTTGATGGGCTGAATGGCCTCCTCTTGTTTGTAAATTTGTTATGGTCTTATGTTCACACACAGATACACAGAGACACAACCACATACAGACACACATATACACAGATACACATAGACACAGACATAAATACATACACACACACAGACACACATAGACACAGACACACACACACACACACACATTCGAGCAGTACTGAATGTACCTATATGGACTGTCATTAAAACATTATGAATACGATCCCATTTTAGCTATTAATCTGTAATGACCGCAGTAATGATTTATTTCTCAGGATGAAGGTTATTTGTGAATTCCCATATTCCCGTAGAGCTCCATAGATATCTGCTCAGCATATCCACCTTAAAACTGGCTAAAGTAATAATATACGATTACCCCTGAAATACATGGGGAAATGCATCAGGACAGGACAATGGCAGTATGAGATAGGAGAAAAGTTTCATTTTAAGTATTAATAGCGAAATAGCTATAAAAAGTATCAATCCATTTAATCACGTGGTGGGCATGGGTCGGTAGTGGGTCTGGAGCCAATTCCAGACAGCATCGGGCACGAAGTAGGGGACACTCTGAATGGGATGCCAGGCTGTGGTGGGGCACACACACACACACACACACACACACACACACACACACACACACACACACACACACTCTAGGACAGCTGAAAGACATTCGCCAAACTCAGGTCATTGGACTCCAGGAGGGATACCAAAGTAACCAGAGGACATCAACTCCACACAGAGGGTGGGGGTCGGAATCGGACCTGCAGCCCCAGAGGCGTTAGGTGACTTTGCTGCCTGCTGAGTCACCGTGCCACCCAAAGGACACCCTGACAGGGGCTCCCACGGGAAATCAGCCTCCTGGAGCAGGTGTGCAGCGGGTGAGGCGCGGTGCACGTGTCAGCTCTCTGAGCCCATTCCTCGCACGTCAGTCTTGCCACATCATTGCACGATGAGACACTCGCACCCTCGATCACGCACACACGCAGACACGCGCGCGGAGCGGCGGTCCTCACGGCCAGCAGAGTCTCGCCTCTTTTCTCGTCGCCGTGCCGCCCGTGGGACACCAGATCGCCCACGTGTGTAAAGGATGCCATCGAGGGACGGAGGCAATATGCTGGCCTGGGCGTTTGGCCAAGCGCATTTCGCGGACGGCTCCTCCCACCGCCGGACAGCAGGGAGACATGCTACGCTGGCTAGTACCGCCGTTAATTGTTCACGGAGCCAATCCATACTACATTTCATCACACTTACACTCATTTTTCGATTCATCTTTTTTCAGTAACAGCTTTCCCAGTTTAGGGCAAATCTGAGAGTATCCTGAGTACCACAGCGATCCTGAGCAAGGTTCATCCAGGACCACCAACCTGTCCCACTTAGACCTGTTCACATTCCTTAGCACTGCCAGGGTCCTATATCATCGACGCTTACAGAACTCTGATTTCAGCAAAATTTGATCTACGAAAGTTTTCTCTTATAACACTTTTCTTAGGTTGTATCAGTGTCTATATCAGTTGATTTGTAAACGTACTACAGAAACTAATATTAAACTAGATACCTTCACAGTATTTAGTTGTATTGTTGCATACAAATATGAATTTAAAGCATACTAACCATATAAATGCAGCGGCTAGTTCATTCTGCGGTAACATTCCAGAAGGCAGGAATTTCACTTTGCTGATGTGACTCTAAGGTTTTAATTTGGCCTGGTATCCCCAAGAAAGGGTCATGGACCATCCACTATGACATGTCCTACACACACATTTACACACACTTGGTGACATATAAATGCTTAGCAGGGACACTTTATTGTATGACGGATGACTGTGACAGGGGCCAAGAATACATAATGGTGAATTTCTGAAAAGATTTGAGAACATTTGGCAAAACCTGTCCAGACACGCAAGGTAAGGTATCCCCCCCCCAACCAGTAGGTGCAAAAAACGTCTCAGTCATCTGCAAGTTCACAGTTAAAACCTTGACCTGTTGCTGAATTTCTGCCTTGTCGTTTGTAGTGATTTACAAATAAGCATATAACACTCACCAAGGGGCTCTCAGCTCCTCATCTGGGATTTGCTGAGCTTAACTGCAGTTTCTGTGACATCTTTCAGTTTAGTATGTGAAGACGTGCTTGTAAAACTCAGAATCATCAAAGCCTGTGTGTACCAGCAGAGAAGATGGTTAATTTGCCTGAGGGTTGGAGAGTGCAGTACAGATCTGCTGCCATGACGGCAAACACTCCCTATCAGATGAGCTCTGCTTCTCAGGTGACCTCTCAGATGAGTTGCTTTATTGTCATGACAAAAATAATATCTGTATCATATGCTGAATCCACAGGCATACAAGTCAAATAATGGAACAGCAAGAGGTGATTACACAGGGCAATAAATAATGCACAGAAATGCAAACAGTCACAGGTAAAGAACCGTAGTGGGCAAAATGTCCATCCGTCTGTTTGTCTGTCCCTTCTCAAGCCTTCCGGACGATTCTGCCTCTCTTCCTCCAATCAGCCTCCCTTTCGGACCTCACGGGCTGGCAGGTGACACGGGAGAGCCGATGACAGGAACGGGGGCTGCAATGCCGAAGGGGCGTGGTCAACAAAGGTCACAGGTCAATGAAATGCGCCACATACTGTAAGACAACCTGACCATGCTGTGTTTTGGAACAAAAGCAGAACAACGCGGAAGTTATTCTGTTTCCAGCAATTCACATATGTCATATCATTTTCACTCACGCAAACAGCTGAGTCTGGTTTCACGATTCTGTTCATATTATTACATTGTTTCCATTAAATTTACATAATTGAACATAATACTTATTCATTTAAATAATTCTCGTTTCACGATTTTGTTCATAATGCTTATAGAGTCTGATTAACAATCAGAACATACCAACATTTACCACTAACATTTAAAAACATAACCACTATATACTCCCTCCCCCGCCACACACACACACACACACACTCGCACACAAACACCACACTCACACTCGATCTACTTATATCTGTCACACATACGCACTGTCCAATTCCATGGTCAGGACGCCCCGATTATTGGTCTGCCCTCACCTGGAGTTCCACATCTGCCGGGAATGTGTCCGGGGCTTGGCTGCCTGTTTCCGATAATCCATCCATCCACACACCAGCTCATGGGCTATCATCACATAGAGCAAGAAAATAAGTACCGTGGGCTCCATCCTGCGATCACCGACTGGGTGCGCAGTCATCTAGTAGCTGGACAGTGGGGCTGACAAGTGAATGATCGTAGGGGAAAATGATTTTTGAAAATTAAAAAAAACATTCGTATCTGGTTGCTTTATTTACGGTCTCCGGACGCGTCCCGTTAACATTTCCCCGCAGATCTGCGGCTCTCTCTTCCTCTCGGGTACACGCAGGGCATAGCGCCCAGCCCCCTATGTTCCCGATCACCCCTCCCCCTGCCGTAGCCTCAATCTGCAGCAGTATTGTAATGAAAAATGCTATACGTTTTATGCAAAATCAGGTTTACGGATAAATGTTTACAAATATCCAGCCATTGACTGTTTTTGAAGATGATTACGAGCAGATGAGTCAAATGCTATTGCCGGTAAGAATCGTTAAACACACGAGTGGGATGATGAACCAGTGATCTTAAAAAACAGAGGATGTTACCGTGGTGACACTGTTGCTAGGGGGGGGGGGGTTCACGTATTTTATTGAAATTATTTCAACCATATTTTATCGTGGAGAACAAGTGAGAGTTGATTTCTTACTTTAGGAAACAAAGCAAAATGAAAAACAAAGCAATCGTTTGTATAACTATAAATTGGATCACAACATGCGCCCAAGAGCTGGGCTCTGTGGTACCTGCGAAGTGCCAGAAAGTGTGCGAGCAGAAGGTGTGTTGGGCTTAAAAAGGACCGAGTCCACGGAGCGAAAGCGGCCCCAGAACTGCTCACCTCACCGGGACGCGTAACAAAGAAACTCTCATAGACAGCCGCCTTTGTGACGAGATCCCCGGCAGAGAGCCGCAGCTGAGATACATCAGCCCTCAAGCAGCCTCACCGCCCCCCCCCCCCTTTTGTGTGTATACGTGTGTTCAAATAGCTTTTAAGCCATTTCAAAGTAAGCTAAAAAAACAGCCAATAGGTACAAGGAGATGCGATTCACATAAGTGGCTCATATGACATTTTTAATATATTTTTATCTAGTTACCCGTGTCAGTGTGTGTGTGTGTGTGTGTGTGTGTGGGGTTCGCTTCTCAATGGTTCATTTGCCATCATTTGTCAAATGGATTGATTCACTTTTTTCCAAGACAGAAGTGTAAAAACTTCCAAACCTCGAATGGCCTTCAATGCTGATCCACACACTCATCCATTGTAATGTTATTTGGTTTTCACAGGTGTAATGTGATAATGTGGCTTTGAGCTAAGCAGTTTAGTGGGTATTAGCCCAGCTTGGTCCCTCATTCTCACAGTGCAGTATGACAAGCTACACATGAATCTACACAAGTCAACGGAAACCCGTCTTCATTTAATAATTTATATTGTTCATTTAATAAAGTCAAAGCGTGACACAGTAACAAAAACACAGATGCTGTTGTCCCTCCATCTGCATTCAAACCACACCTGCTCACATTTTTTTTGCTGCTGAATTAATTAAGCATATCTTCCACTGACAAGTGCTAATCTCTTTCCAGCTGCCTCTGTTTCTCACATGATTGGTTAGTAAGGCCTACATGATTGGCTATTAAGTGGTGGGCCTATATGATTGGCTGGTAAGATAATTTCTATTCGCTGCCATTTTGTACTCATGTGGATTTAAAAAGTCACCAAACCAGAAACAAAATACGTACTGAAATTATATTTTGGGAAAGTCGCAGGTTTGAATTCTGATTAGACAGGCCCCAAGGTATCTACAGTATATGCTCAATCAATTATGTCTACAATCAGACAGACTGCATAATCCATGAGAGATTTACAATTATCCTGTGACTAGAAATAGCAAGAACATGGAGAGGAGAGTAACTGATGACTGAGTTTATGTTGTTTATCTTGACAGAGACACATTGATAAAAATCCTTCTTTAGATACCAGGACAGGCCACTAGGGGCGCCCTCCAGGGTGAGGGACCCATGCAGGACCCCCATGGAGATCCGCCTGGTCCGTTGTAGGGTGATAATGGCAGGATGATGTCTGTCTTTGGTGGTATTTGCATCTTGACCCCACTGCACAGAGAATATCTTGAATTTGTGCGGCTTATACACATCCTGTAGGTCGTCTCTGGTAGAGAAGAGACGTCTCTAGCTGTAGCGTGAGTCTGTGGGTATGTGAATAGGACTGCGTGGAATGTGACCAGCAGTTCTCCTGTGATGTTGCCATTAAATGGAGGTGCTACCAGAAGGAGGCAGTGTTTCACTTCATGCTTGCACGCGGACTGCTGGACCCTTTGTGAAAAGAATGAAAAGCGTTTTTCAAAACTTACAAAATGTATAAATCATGTAAGCATAATCAACCATAATTATGTGCGTACCGATGTGTTTTAATATTGATTTCTGTTGGAACAGTTTTGAAACGGAACACAAAGCAAATATCCTGTCTAGGTTTGCTAAGTATAACAAGAAATTGAACTGTCTATGGGGGAAAGTCATGTGACATTTCTCAAATGGATCAGTGCCACATTCCAATGGAGGAATATTTCACTAGTAGGCCACTTTGACAAGTACGGCACATGCGCCTACACTGAAAGTCACCTATGTCTTCCTGTTGCGGTTGAGCCACGCTGCCCAGCTTCCCAACGGCCGTTCATAACTTGAAATGTTCGTAGGTCATTCAACATCATTTTAAGGGTATAATAATAATTGATAAATAAAAATTGTCTTTACGCCTCCCTCAGCTTGGTCTTGAGGCTGGGTTTGAACTGGTGACCTTCTGCTTACAAGCACACAGGCTTAGTCCACTGAGCCACACGCTGCAAAGAACTAGGATGCTGGGAGTCTGCACACTACACGCTACACCGCTGCGCGGCCGGAGTAGCGGTCAGAAGTCGTACTAGGTGGAATTAGTGCGCAGAAAAAAAAATTCAATGTTGCGGACAGGAATCAGGAGCCCAAAGAACACAATCTGAACTTACTGTCCTCTTCGTTTGTATGCCTGAAAGTTCGTGAGTTGAAAGTTCGTAGGCAGAGAGTTTCTGTACTCACATCCTCCGTCACCTCATACAGCATGTTGGAGAAGTTCGCCTCATTCCTCTCCATGCTGCCTCCACTCAGCATACCCTTCTTGTGCAGGTAAACCACCGTTCCAGTGCCAAGGGCCACGAACAGCAGCAGAATGAGTACTGATGCCACGATGGGCCCCTGTTTTTCAATGTTGTGGGAAGCTGTTCGGGGGTGGGGGGGGGGGGGGGAGTTCACAAATATGACATTGGTTCACAACCTGGACTAGTGACCCAACTACTGACTGATAACCAGCTGTATAACTGAGTGGGGACCTGTGCAGATAAGAGAAGTAACTAAGCAGCTAATGTGAACGTTACTACGCAGAATAACTTACAGGCAGTGCGTGTTTAAAAACATTGGATTAGATTAATGGAATAAAAATGTAATGTCACTGTGAACAGTTAATAAAACCAGTGATCTCCAGTGGAAAATACCCTTAAACAAAGTCATTAAAATGAAGTAAAAACAGAAAATAGGTAAGTGGTCTGTAGACAGATACTGATGGATCCAGCCAATCTGAGTGGTACTCTTACCTTCTGAGTCCTTCTTTTGGCCATTGCAGTCGACACCCACGTGGTATTCGATGTCATCTAGGGCCACGGTGCCATCGGTGCCGCTGATCCCCTCAAGCACAATCTGGTGATACAGGTAATCTATTTTATGACCTAGTTTCCTTTGCCTACCATCCGACGGACGGCGGTCTGTTTGATGGGGCTACTCACCTGGAATTCCACTGTGGAGGAGATGTTTATGTCATAGCGCCTCCAAGTCTCACCAACTTCACCCACGGTCAGGAGCTTGATGAGCAGGCCCCCAGTCCGCCTCCACACATGCAGCTCGGTGTCACCTGATGAGCGTTAGCATTAGCAGTCCAGCCTTTAAGTTAGCGTTAGCATTAGCAGTCCAGCCTTTAAGTTAGCGTTAGCATTAGCGGACACGCTTTTGAGTTGGCTTTAGCATTAGCAGTCCAGCCTTTAAGTTAGCGCTAGCATTAGCAGTCCAGCCTTTAAGTTAGCGTTAGCATTAGCGGACACGCTTTTGAGTTGGCTTTAGCATTAGCAGT
>JABFEB020000113.1:7236295-7247037 GCA_019775895.2 Stomatorhinus ivindoensis
TAAGGGAAAAAAACCGTATATTTATCACGTTATGGGGACATTGTGTCCCCATAAGGATAGGTATACCTGTTCGCAGATACAGATACACAGATACACACATACACACACACACACACACACGCAGATACAGATACACAGATACACACATACACACACACACACGCACACACACACGCAGATACAGATACACACATACACACACACACACGCACACACACACGCAGATACAGATACACACATACACACACACACACACACACACGCAGATACAGATACACAGATACACACATACACACACACACACACACAGACACACACACATACAGACACACGCACAAGTGCATATTGCACACAACATTACCCATAAAGCTGCCATTGTGTTTCTGATATAGTGCCCAACCCTGCCCCCCCAAACTGGCATCAGTCCAGCCTGTGCTCCCATCAGGAAAGGAGAAGTCTCCTGTGGAAACAGCACAATGATGATTTTATGTTTTAGCTATTATATTATTATATTTAAAACCATGTGTGCATGTTCAAGAAATATTTCACAGCTGCATTATAGAAAATATCTCTCCCTCTCTCTCTCTCTCTCTCTCTCTCTCATACACACACACACACACACAAACACACACACAAACGTGCACACGTACTTACACACACATAATTGTATTCAATATCTTTGTGGGGACTCTCCATTCATTTATATGGGAAAAACAATGATAACTCTAACTCCCAAACCCAGCCCAAACTTTAACCATAAGTATTCTAACAAAATAAAAGTATTTTGGCATTTTTAGTTATTTCTTTTGCAGTCACGGAATTTGATCATTTTTATAGTATTAAGGGTGTCCTTCTGGGGAGGTCCCCACAAGGTAAAATTTTTATCACATTGTAGGGACATCTGGTCCCTACAATGTAATAATTATAAGCACACACACACACACACACACACACACGCAAACAGACAGACTGACCACAGCTGCTCTCATCCTCCGCGCTGTCACAGTCACTCCTAAAGTCGCACAGCTTGCTGCTCTGTGTACAGGGGTGTTTCGGAGGGTCGGGGTGGCCAACACTCGGAGACGACTCTGGAGAAGGGCGACCAGGGGAGAGCAGAGCTCAGGGGGAACCAAAATCGGGATTAGAAGATAAAATGTCTCATCCTTAGTAGCAAAAATCACTCACCATTGGCTCTGCGGCAGTCTGGGGACATGATGATGTCATCTATAGCGATGCCTCCATAGTCGTTATCCCTAATTGCTCCAACAAACAAGATCTGGTGGAAAAAAAAACATCCATCCATCTTCTGTACCTGTTTGTCCTATTTCAGTTGAGCACAAGGCAGGGAACAACCCAGGTTGGGGAGCCAACCCATCACAGGGTACAAGCAGTCATACCTAAGGGGCAATTAATGGACAGCACAGGGAGAACATGTAAACTCCACATATAAGGAGACGTGGCAGAGACTCAAACACCAGTCCCAGAGGTGTGAGGCGACAGCGACAACCACTGCACCACCGTGCCATGCAAACAAAGATACTAAAATGCAAATAGATATAGTTCACAGGCATGAGGACTGAATCCATCAGTACCGCAGTAGGACACTTGATGCCCACACTCCCCCTCTCTTTTTACCAGCAGTTTACCTGGAAGCTGCTGTTCATGACAAACTCCACCTCTGCCTTCACCCACACATCTCCCAGCTCCCCTCCTCGCTCCCACACGGGGTACATGGCCCTACTGGTCACCACCAGAATCGACAGGCCCCCGGATCTGGGGCCAAACTGATGGGTGTACAGGGTCATCTGTGGGGAGACAGATGCATTATGGGAGCTGTAGGACCAAAAGGAAAGGTATTGGTCTTCTGGCCATAACAGCTGATACACAGACTTCCTATAAAGCTGATACAGGTTTTCTAGCTCTAGATCAATCAATTAATGCTTTTCTGATTACCAGAATTTTATATATTGTTAGAAAATTAGACCTGCAGTCGTTCAGAAGTTAACAGCTTCCTACCCGGCAAGGATGAGTGGAATTTGTTGGTTCCAAAACAGGACTTTGAAAGGATGACCAATCAGCCTTCAGTGGTTCTCCATTGGCCGGTTTACTGAGATACAGGAAGTGACCTGGTAAGATATCAGCAAAGAACAGTTAATCAAATCAAAGCTATTCATGTATCATTAGCATGATCAACTACTTGTAGGCCATGCGGGAACAGGTGAGGAGCCCCGATACCCATCTCCGAGTTTGTGGTGTGGTCTCGGCCCGGTCCAGCCTTAGGGTTATTGGGCTCCAAGAGCTCCAGCTGGCTGGTCCTCTGGAATTCGAGGGTGGACAATGTTCGCAAGTCCACCCAGTTGCATAAGTCCACCTCAAAGTCGCATTTCCAGTGTCCATCTATTAAATCAGAGACAAGGCACTACATTTCCCATTCACCCCCATCACAGGAATGGTGGACAACAAGGTTCCAATTTACTGGGTAACTGGTTCCTACAGACCAGGTTATATCATGTTTTACTGTAACACAGTAAAGTTTATAGATAGATAGATAGATAGATAGATAGATGGATGGATGGATGGATGGATGGATGGATGGATGGATGGATGGATGGAGTTTCAATTCAACACATCAGTTCCTCCCTATTCACCAAAAACATATATGCTGGTTCCAGAATCTGTTTCTTAGTTTGATTGTTTGTTGTCACAAAGCCCCCAGCAGCCCCCCTCACCGCAGTCGGCCTCGTCGCTGCCGTCACCACAGTCATCCGTGCCGTCGCACACCTGCGCCGCCTCCACGCAGCCGCGGTGCCCACACTTCAGCGAGTTCATGCCACACGGGTTTTCCGGTGCTGTGGAACACCGAGGGCCAGATGGTCCAGCTCATCCTCACACGCTGTCACAGCATTTCGCTTTAAGGTGATTATCGGCTACAAACCAAACCCTACATCTGAATATTACCATTTTTGCTGGATTGCGGGAAGAACTGAATCCGTGGCCTGCAGGTGGGAGGCCCTCCAAGTCTGCCCTCATTAACATATTTGTTTGTTATTGGCTTAATGTGAAAAATATGCATGTGATAGGACGCAGCCATTGGAGCAGGGCGGTTGGTCCCTCCCAAGGAGAGCGCCATATTCACATTTGTACAGGTTCCACTATAATCTATATGCTACAATATACATGATTAAAAAAGATCACGGCTCTTCTATGTGTAACTTAACGTCCTGTCCTGCTGTTTGGGTTGAAACACATACATCCCCGCACAGCCCTCACCAGGCGGGGCGCAGTCCTGGAACTCCAGCTGGTCGATGGCCACATCCCCCCGGAGGCCCCAGCGGCGCTGAGAACAGATGTGGAGCTGGAAGGGCCCCGGGATGCGGCCCAGGAAGACTGTGGCCTCCCGCCAGCCCCGCACACTGGTCACTGCGGGCCGCCAGACCGTGGCATTCATACGTCCCTCCCCCACCACCGTGCCCCACAGCGCCAAGCTGTCCAGCCCCTGATGCCCTAGCGGGGGCACAGAAGGTCAAATCAGGCGGCTTTGCAGATGCTTTCATGCGAAATCCAAACAGTTTAAAACACGTACGTGACATTTTGTTTATTTAGTAGACAAAATTATCCAAAATGACATTTAACTGAGAACAGGGGCCTCCAGCCCCGGCAGTAACTCAGTTTAAGGGCCGTGCACCCGGGGCCCATTGTTGAAATCGCTCTACCAGCCCTGGGATTTGAATCAACATCCTTCTAATAATAAGCACAGTGTCCGACCCTGCTGCGCCATACACTGAATTCAAACCCACAACAGCCACACTTCTCTTGGGACTCAAACTGACAACTAATTCACCATAAGGCAGCTGATGCGCCAGGTAAGCAGTCATGTCTAAACACAGAGTGGTAACGGGCAGCTTTAGCATCTAGATATCGGGTAGCGGGATTAGAAGATAAAATGGGTGCTTATCTGCTGTGTTAAACATTGTTCTGTGTGCGATAGAACAGTTCCGGGCCAGTACCGGAGTCCCAGATGTAGTAGCGGAGGATCACCCTGCACGTCGCGGAGGCGTTTCTCATCGCCGGGGACACCAAGGAGGCTGTCTGGGCAGACTGCGCGTCCACAGCCGACACGGCCATGAACCAACCTGCAACCGGGTTCACACAGAACGCTGTAATCTCTTAATGAGGCAGTTCCCGAACCGCTAGAAGATTAAACCACTCGTGACCTGCCTGTAAGTCGGCACCCAGAACTTTACACCGCAGTAAGCGTTTGCACAACGGAAATAACATGTGCGGAGCTGCCTTTTTAATTTTCAGGGCTTAGTTTGGGATTGTTTAACCCACCTTAACAGGCTCGACACAATCAGCGATGGAAGTTCATTGGATAATACCGGATGGTACCTGGAACTCTTGCCATAGCCCAGGGAGGTGAAAGACTCAAAGAGGCCAGTTATGCTGGTGCCCTAGGTGAGGCACACGTTACCTGCAGAAGTTCCCACGGTGAAGTCAGAGGAGGGGCCGCTCTCCGGCAGCCTGCCCCCCCGCTGTCTCCTTTCCCAGGAATAAACGCCCGGCCCCGATGCATCCCGCCAACCGCAGGCCGCCGCCTCCTCGAAATCGCAGGTGAAGCCCCGCCCCCCATAGCCTGCACAGTGCGCGAGAAATAGGTGGGGAAGTAAAAAAAATATATTTTTTATCTTGAAGTTCCTGCACAATTGTTTATATGGGCCCCATGGTTAATCCTGCCAAACTGAATGATGGTTAGTCTCACGCTGCTGGTTGGCGTGACACAGACAGAAAGATTCACGCGCGAATGGCACCTTACCACAGTTCTGCTCGTCGTTGCAGTCCAGGCAGTTGCAATAAAAGTTGCATTGCAGCTCTGGCGTCGTCTGACAGCTGCTCCCCACCAAGCCTGTCACTGCAAAATGACACAGTGGCCCGTAAGCATCTAAACATCTAAGCCAATATCTAAAACCAGCAGCTGCTATCGGCATCTGATGAAGAATCTTGCAAGGATTCATTCCCTCATTCCTCAGTGATACTGTTGCTAGGGCCAAATCCCTTCGATGTCAAACCTTAACAGGTAAGTTAGTGACGAGAGGTCAGGTCAACCACCTAGGGCACCATATAAGGATTAGAGACAAAGCCCAAGGTAAGCCTCACTGCAGGTGACTCCTGCTATCTATGATGAGGTCATCGCAATCCCATTGGGTAGGCGGGTGATGTCATGAGGTTCCGAGCCAACAAGAGTCAGCCGTTGGCAAGACAGAAACACACAAGGTGACGTGTCGTCTCCTCTTGGGATATGGTTGGAATATGCAGGGTCCTGTAGCTGGTCTATGGAGACCCTTCACAGTGTGTCACTCTACAGCACAGCATGACAGTAACTCCACCACGATGCAATGGGCTGACATTTACAGAAAGCAGCAACACAAGCGTAATCGGGGGCTACAGACAATCTCCCCCCCAGCACCTTCCTCTATCCAGCTTCCAACGTTTTACCCTAATCAGGGTGGCCTGGAGGGTACAGAGCTAGGCGGACTTCCTGGACAGGATGCCAGTCTGTCACAAGGCATGGAAACACACGGTTACACATATGGGGAATCGGGAGGCACCAATCAGTCTAACTGCACGCCTGTGGAGAACATCTACCCTGGTGGTTTAATTTAACTGCCCCCCCCCCCCCCCCAACATCATCATCTGCCAGTAATTCACTCCACCCTTGTGGTCATAAGCTGACGGGCTGTTTGTCTTCACCATTCATGGTATTATTCATCTGCCCGTTAAGCTCATCCAGAAGGACCAATGCAGCCATTGTGAGAAGAGTACTACCTATGGTACGCTGCGTATCAGAGGGTAACGCAGAGGCCGGCCTGCTCTGCGCTGTAGAGCAGTAGAGGAGGGGGCCTGGCACAGCGGGGACAGCAGCTGGAGAAGGCAGTGGCGGTTGTCTTACCCCAATGCAGCGTGGACACCACCACCAAGGCCCCCATCCCCCAGTGTGGCCCCAGGAGTCTCATACCGGCACTACAGAGCGAAGCAGAGAGCGACACCCGTGCCACGAGCCTGAGAATGCCCTCGACTCTGCGACTCTCCCTGCTTTGCTCCTCAGAGATAACGCTTGGACTTTAAGATGAATTTATACGGGTCCTTGAGTTGCCAGGGGTCGTAAATCAGATAGGTGTTCACTCTTTGTCCTGCTGAAAATGTGTCAGATGTCAATCGGCGATGGCGCCCTCCTTTGGCAGAACTGATACAGCATGGGGAAATTTGGCTAAATAAAATTAAAATCCAGTTTTTAAACATTGTGTCGCATCAGCGTTTCTCAGCCTGATCCCCGAGGAGCCCCCAGACGGTCCACATTTTTGCTCCCCGCTTTCTGTTACACAGCTCACATTTTTGCTACCAGCAGCTGGCCCCCGAATATCAGGTTGAGAAACACTAGCTTATGTTGCATTAGTGTTTAGGAGATGCTATTTCTCATCTATTATCGTGTTGGGATCCCAGGTTTCACATAGGTTGGCAATCTGAGGATGAACTTAGTAATTCTGGGGGTGTTACACCAATGTTCTGCATACTTCTGATTCAAGGCTTATCTAAGGATGGACCACCAATGTCTTGGGTCTGCAGAGAGAAAGGCTGCGCATTTTTTGGTTGGGTTTTCATTTTTACGACCGTAACATGTCCGACACGGATCGCATGTTTCTGCATTCCAGCTCAACCGGATCGCTCTGCATTCCTACCTGGACCAGAGTGGCGAGGCTCTTCCCTGACATGAATGAGGCCTCACTGTGAAAAAGGCGTGCGGGAATATCCTCGGTGACTCATAAAGGATTAACATCTTCACTTGTGAGAAAAAAACATGTGACGCATAAGCTGAGACAAGGATAAGAACGACTACCGTGTGGCGACAGCAGACACATTACAAAGGGAAACACGAAAATAAAGCCGTTTAAAAAATGCAAAAAAAGGCGATAAAAGGAGCTAAAGATAAACAGAAACGATAAACAGAAAAGCACAGATACCAGATTCTCTCACCTGAGTGACTCTGCATCGCGCTGAGATTCCTCACCCCACCCTGACAAAAAGTGCCATGATTGTTTTTCATTGTCTTTTTTTTTTTTTTTTTTAAAGCAGACCATCTGACCTCATGGGTACCTGGTTACAGCGGCTGATCTTCTTGGCTTACCATCATCTCAGTATAGTAGCAGGGATGAGAGCCCAGCTCATACCGCGGCTCATGCCGGGCAGAGAAACCACCGAACATGCAGCCTCAGCGGAAACCACTGAAACGCTTTTGGTTCGAGCACTATCTGTCGAGCGATTCACACTGTGCTCAGGGAGCAGAAGATATGTTATTGGTGCATCGTTTGGCAAGGAAACCAAGACGGAATCATCTCCTGCAAGGGCTTGTAGAAAGGGTCCCCATAAGGTAAAAAAAATACACACACACACACACACACACACACAAACACACGCAATCAAACTGTGGGAATTTTAATGTTACCATTTCGTGTTTTTAGACCTTGGGGGGGCGCGAACCCACACACAGATAGGGAGAACGTAAAAACGCCACGCACAAAGCCCATTGTCACATCACATTTATTTAAAAACTGTACAAAATCTAAATTTAAACAGTATCTGTGAACCTTAGGGACTAGTTGAAACAAGCATCATTCATGAGAATAAAACAGTTTGGTAACTTTTCCTCACATAAAGACCTCGAACGTGTCAAGTTTCTAAAAACCTATCAGTGAAATGACAGAAATAAAAATAAATCAGCAGTCGCTCTCACGCCCCCCTGTGTAAACAATTTACTGTAGCCAATCTCAGACACGACGCTTAAAGTGGGTAAAATGAAATTTTAAAAACCATGTAGATTAATCTTTCAGGTGAAAGTTGCTCTCTCTCAAAAGACTGGCTGTGGCAGAAGGCAGCTCATTAACTTTAGTTATTTACCAGCATAGTATTTCATTGGCCAATCTGCTAACTGGATTCTGAACCCTCATCCATGCTGGGTGTAAGGGGACAAATCGGGTGCCTCTCCCTGATGACGAAACCCGTTTGACACATTTAAAGTCACTCTTGATGACTTGCCGGAAGAAAGGCACTCGGGGTCCACAGCGCCACCCAGTTGCCATCAGAGGATTTCGTCGGTGGTCTTTCTCACGCAGAAAGCCTGTGCCAGCAGGTAACCCAGAGAGACGACAAGGAGGACGATCATGAGGAAGAGCAGGCAGCCCCAGGCTACAGGGACGATGGCCTTCACCAGGTTCATGCTCTCAGCTGGCACCATATTGCTGAGGATGAGCATGTAGCCCAGCGCCCAGCCCACCGCGGCTCCCCGGGCCTGTAGCGGACGACACAGGGCCACACGCAGGTCAGCATCGTCACCGGCTCAGCCTACATGTGTCACACGGATATCTACCCATGCTGAGGCGCCATGCTTTCAGTAATTGTCACAAGTGTAAAAATTCATGCTAGGCAGGGCCTGGTTTACATATGGTTCTCCAGGAATTCCCATCGATTTCTCCCCCAGCGATCACCCCCTTGATGCTCACCGTGCTCTCGAACGACACATGTGAGAAGGAGGTGTTATCAAAGCTGTAACCACGCAGCAGAAGGATCTGGACAACGGCGGAGGATGGGCAGTACTCATGCAGGCGTTTAATCTCATCTGGGGCCTTGCTCTTCAACTGTTCCAGTGCGACATTCAGACAGACAGGAAGAGCAGTCAACAATAATCAATTACCTATACAATCAATTAAAATCAATTACCTACATGATTATTTCCATGTCACTATAGTTTTCCTTTGCTTAACATATATAGAATGGATTAGTACACCATTCGTAGTATCCCTACTGCATATTTAACATCAAAAAGCATTTTGAATTCCTAGAGACACTATCAAATACCATGACATCCGAAACAATATTGAGAACAGTGGATCTGGGAGGGGCCCGACATAGACCGCCCCATCGATCATCTCAGAACGCACTGAGGGAGAGCAGGCAGCGTTACCTCACTGAGACTCATGGCGCAAAGGGTGCGGACCGCCGTGTCCATCTGACTCGGGGTCGTGACCTTGATGCCGGTGGCGCGCTGCAGGAATCTGTAGGCATGGTAGAAGGCAGAGAAGGCCTGGGGAAGAGTGGAGGGGGGGCATTGTAAACATGGCCTGTTATGCGGTATTACAAGCTGGGGTTGGGGGGGGGTCATTGACACACAATGTAAAAATAAACAAATGACATATGTTAGAGTAAACATTACTATTATCAGAAGATAAATAATGGTAACAGTGAAAATACTACTGAAAATGGCAGTGAAGTCATTTACATCATTACACATCATTACTGCCACTGTTACCAGGTCCGTATTAAAAGAATGGATGAAGTTTTTGTTACAAGCTCCATGAAGAATTACAAATAGAGCGACTATTTCCACATCCGACAGGCAAAAACACGCATCTCAATAAACAAACAAATAAATTAATTAAAAGGCCAAGATTCCTATCATGGTTTTCATGGGACATGCATGGGTCTATCAGGTACCGGTGCTGGGATTCGGGGACTGGATGCTCTCGCCTACCACAAACTCTCCCTTGACTTTGGGTTGGAAGATGCCGTCAAACGAGCAGCGGGAGAAAGGACACTTGTCAAAGGAGAAGAGCTGGGTCACGTTCCGCAGGCAGAGTTCATACTGGCCTGTCCCCACCACCGTCACAGCGCCGTCCAGACTGGGCTGACTGGCCCGGAAGGCTGACGTGCACGGAGAATCGAACACGTCTGACAGCTTCGTGGTCACACTGTAGCCCACGGGGTAGCAGGGGTGAAAGACGGTGCCATTATAACCCTGAAGCTGAAGTGAGGGGTGAGAGGAAAGGGGAAAATCCAGCATGACACAGGAAGTTGTTGAGATGGGGGGGGGCATTCAAGCGAGCTGTGATTGGTTGATGCTGATCACATGAACCAAGGCTTACATGAGCCACAGACACCGGCATGGATTCATATTCCGTTTGTGCCATAAAGCAGGTTTTCAGTAGTTTTATTTTTTTTATGAAACCCTCTTGTATGAGACAATCTGATTGGTGCAGGTCAACAGGAAGTGTGCAACCATTTGCTGCCTGCCTTTAGCTTCAATGCTCTTTCAGTGCATGCTAAACCTCGGTTATATGGCTCCCTCGCTTTGAAAGGTTACTAAGCAACACTACTAACCATATCCTAGTTGGCAACACTACCTATGACATCAGAGAGGGCCATTTCAGCCTTGCCCTTATATGGCGTGACCGTCCGGCTCTAATATGGCACTCAGCTTGGTTTTGACCCAGAATCTAACGTTTGAGAGTGTCAGGGTAGTGGTTCGATGCCGTACGATGCCACCTACCCGCGTCAGGCTGGCCATCAGTCGGAGCAGCATCTGACCCTGACCATAGCACAGGAAGCTGTGGGTATACAGCTTGTAGTCCTGGCCGTAGAGACGCAGCGTCATATGATTTCTCGGGTCCTCCGCCGCCTCTTGGGTGACGAAAGTGATCTGAGTGGAAGCCCCGCCTAAGTCCAGCGCCCCGATCGTCTCAGTGTCGGCGCTCTGCCATCGTCCTATAAACCCGTACTGGGGGTGGGGATACTCTGTAAGGCCTGTGTGCGTTGATTTGAATTTGGGCTTAAAACAGCATGTACAGTGCATCCGGAAAGTATTCACAGCGCATCACTTTTTCCACATTTTGCTATGTTACAGCCTTATTCCAAAA
>JABFEB020000113.1:7288512-7309339 GCA_019775895.2 Stomatorhinus ivindoensis
GAGGAGGGGGGTTTTGGGGGTCGGACTGCATGTTCACCCAACATCCAGTGTCCCTATATGAGTTGGGGTCAAGGTCATTGTTTAAGGGCCCAGCAGGGACATGATCACTTTGCCAGCCATGGGATTCAAACCCATGTTCTTTCAGACACAGGCAAGAATTGAGCAAATGAGGCAGATATGAGCCCTGTGAGAGCATGACAGTGGGGGTACTGTACCTGCGTGCCGTTGTAGACGCCCACTTGAATCAGTCGACTCTTCTGATAGTTGAGAATGCTGTAGTGAGCAAATTTTCGGTCCCCGTCGTCATTGAACTCCACACGTCCCGTCAGGCCCTCTGGATACTTAGACGACATCAGAACTCTGAGGAAAAGCCAAACATACACGATTAAGGGCTATTTATCTCGATGCGCCAAAAGGCATCTGCTCGTATTCCACATGAATGGCCGATTCTCACGAGGGTCCTCAAAACAGCCGCTGGAATCCCAGTACTGAATACAAACAGTGAAGTGGAAACAGGAAGCAATGTGTCCATCTAACAGGTAACTTCCAGTTGGGTCACTGAAATCAGTGGGGAAACTTCTACCTAAGTCCTACATAAACAACACAGATTTCAGTTAAATTCACAGACAACAAGAAAAGATTCAGATACAGGACATACTGCGGACAGATGGAGCTGAGTCCTGGAATTAGAACTTATAATGAAATTCATGTAGTTGAAACAGCAGCAAGACTCAAAGAACTTGACACATACCCTCAAAGAAGACCTTTGCATTTATACCGATTCTTTGTATCATCATTTCCCATAAAAGAATTTCACTCTACCTAACAGAAAGGCACAAAAGCAACGCTGGCCTCACCGTTTGAAGAGGGGCCCCGTCTTCCAGATGTTGGTGTTTCCCACGCATCCACGTGGGGGTTCTGTGATGTTCTCCTTCTCAAAGAGCTCCTGGATGGAGCGTGCCACCACTGCCACAGCGTCGTTGATGTGCGCTGACTCGTTCTTGCCGTTGATGAGCTGAAGGCCGATCAGTCCTAGCCGGTCGACACCGCAAGGAGGATTCAGACTCACGACATTGAACTCAGAATTGAGAACCATTCAATATGTCTGCTGAAGAACTTCAAACTGGATTGTTGGACCGTGCCGCTCAATTTGCCTAATATTTTCTATTCTGCAAAATGCTTCAGGCTACAAAAGTCTGGTGGAATAAACCCAAAATGACATGTGAAATTGCAAACCTCAGCAAGTTCCTGAAGAAAGTGAGCAGGCAGAACTTGGTTATTATAAGTAACATTGGTTCTACAGATGTCTGTGTTTTTTTATTGTTTATTTTCGTGGCCATGATATGGAAGTGTGCAAAATCCAAGACAAGAAAGGCAGTATTCGCTTACCATAATATTTCAGAAAACACGTCAATGCCGGGTTGAAAAACACTAACAAATTCACGAGAGCCAATCTATTAACATATCATAAACAATACACAAACAAAAGCCCAGCTTTATTTCTTGAAGAAATGAGATTAACACCCCGCACTGAGAGACTTAAGGCAGAAAAAACACATTTAAAACAAAGAGCATAACTGTATATACTGTCATGCAAACTATGACGGTAATATTTTAACGGGTTTTGGCAGCGTTATCAATTATATGAAAGTTATATTGAACTTCATAATCGCGATACCACCCCCCCACCCCCACGAAAAAAGGAGAGAAAAAAACCCCATTACACATAATATGAGTAGTGGCTCTGATACGTACCATCAGGTGCTTCACTCAGGGCTTTACCAGACATTTCCCTCTCCCCGACCAGCCACACGTAACCGGATCCCGTCATGTTGAGATAACGAGCGGACTTGTATACCGCTGCTGCATCCTCTTCACTGGAGATAGACAGAGATCGTGAGCAGTAGGGCTGTGAAGTTACACACATACCGCTATCTTTATATAGAGAGACTATTTTAATATTCAGAAACACACGTAGACCGTATGGTGGTGGTTTTTAAATGGATCCTAACCCGTATTCATCTTTTTTTTAAAAAATACATATTTTTGATGATCACTAAAATTCCTAAATCTGACAATCATGTTGTCATTTTACAAATATGAAATGTAACAGATGACTGGGTGATTTTATATCTGTTTAGTTGGTGGAGGCTTCAGAAATATAGTTTTTGCCGAAAAATGCCTAAAACACAAACACAAATTCATATTAATTTATATATCAGGATAAATACAATATTACATTTTTTGTAATTGCCACGTCTTTGTGCTTTAGGGGTTTTCGTTTATCAGTGTTTTCAGTTTGCTTTTCTTCAGTCCTGTTACATGTTTCGTGCTGCATAGTTTTTCCTGGTGAGGGGGGGTGATTTGATTTATGCGCGCTGTGCATAACAGAGCTTGTGGAACAGCACCGACCAACAAACCTTCGCATGTACCAGGATTCCAGGCATCCCGCATAAACGACCACTTACCTTCGGTTTATGCCGTAGCTAAAGGCCTGGATTGAAACTGACTCCGTGTGTGTGAAGGGGTGAAAGCGCAGCGGTAACATTCACACACAGAGACACCGGGGACAAAATTCTGACACAGAACAGAACCACGGAACACGAGGCCGCAGCTGAGCTACCCACTCCAGCTACATGATTCAGCATCATGCTGCTTTTCATTCATTTAATTCTAATGCATTTGACTTGCATACAAATTTCCTTTCAATTTCAGCTGGTGCTTACACTTGTTTATTTTGTGTATCTGTCAGATATTCCACATTTAATTCCAGGCTGAGTCTCATCTATGCTCAGAAAACACCACATCCACCCACTCGGACTGACTTGGACCGCGATTCTCACCTGGCAGAGAGAATGATGACACGGGCCTCCAGCTCCCTGGCTTCCACCAAAAGCGCCGTTATGTTTGTCTCCTGGTTGAACTGCAGAACTTTTTCTGCCTGCGATTAGGGCACAGAATCAGTCAGGTAGGGTACTTACCCCCACCCAGAACCATGCTGGCTTTTGTTCTCCTTGCCGGGATCGGTCGGTAGATTTTTTTTGTTTTCGTTGAAAAAGAGAGAAAAAATGATAGAGATCCAAGAGAATAGTTTCAACTAAAAAAATAAAAAAATAAGCCTGGGAAAAAAAAGGTTCTGCATTGTAGCATGCAAACTGAAGGTTATCAAGGCTCCAAAAAAGGGACGTGCATGTTAGAGGTAGAGAGGGGGGAAGAAGATCGATGCAACCAAAAAATTAAAAAAAGAGGTGGAAGGGAAGAGGAGGCGGGGAGTGGGCTTCTTTCCCAAAGAAAAAATTTAAAAGTGCTGCGGGATGGGAGGAGCTAGTGCATGGCACGCATCTGTCCCGCGCTACCAGATCCGCACAAAGGAAAGGACTTGCAAACCCCTTGCTCTGAACACATGCATTCCTTTACACAAAAACGAAGTGTAAAAGCTGGCCGTTGTTTTTTTTTTCTCATAAATCATTTTTTTTCCAACATAAAACCATTCTCGATTCAAATCATATTAAAAATGCCTGAAAGTAAAAAATGTAAAAAAAAAAAAAAAAAAAAATAGACGTGCTACCAAGATAAGAACATTTTTGGTCGGCTGTCGACTGCTTGACGGGTTTTCTAGCTGCTACGTTTAGAGAATTGGTGGGCGGCGTGCATTGACCATGCAAAATATACCTTGGGTCCTCGCTTGTTGTCATAGGACAGTTGGTCGAGGTTTTCATAGTTCCTTTTTTTATTCTGATGAGTAATGTGCACAGAGAAAATATGCAGACACAGAAGAGTATTATAAACAGTTGAAAATGGTGTGCAGTAAAGCATTCCAACAAATCTCCAGTTTCCTGATTCAAATTTTGGAATCCTTAACACTGGGGCTTGCAAAGACATCAAAAACCCCCATCCGTAACATGCACTCCACCCCGTATGTCGGACATTACGTGCTGTTTTGCGACTGACATGGGAGTCACCGGCACGCTTCGCGTTCGTTTTGCCCCACCGAGGCGCGTCTTGTGTGTTATTTACAAGACAGCACCTTTGGTGACTAGACATGTATTGTTCATGAGTGAATATTTTAATAATCTGAATCAACATTCTAAGTGAACAAAATGACACTGTACTGATTTGTTCAGTTCATTTTGTTCAATGAGCAAATCATCCTTGAGTTTGTTCAATGACTGATTTATTGTTCATTTCATTCATTGAGTGATTTATGTTCAGTTTGCTTCATTTGTTCAGGGAGTGATTTGTCATTCATTTTGTTCTGTTATATCAATGAGTGATTCAATGTTCAATTTGTTAATTTCCTTCAGTTGTTTCAATGTTTCAATCGTTCAGTTTGTTCGTGTTTTTTCCTTTTGTTCAATGAGTCCTCGTCCAGTTGACTTGTTTTGTGCTTTTTGTTTAATAGGTGATTAATGGACTTTAATGGTTCCTGAATGGTAGCCATGCCGTTCACAACCTAAATAATCTCTCCTGCCACCCTCTGTTGTACTCATGTGCATATGTTTGAAATAGGTTAAGCCACTGTGGCTAAGAATTAGTTTTATTCAATTCGTTTAAGTTAACATAAGTACAAAATATAGACAGACACCCCCCCCTCAATCCTGACAGTCAGAAACATCTCCAGAGCAAAAATATCGCACAGGACTACAGGAAGCAAACGGATCAATGAATGAATATGAACAATTATTTGAAGTTGAAAGAATCGATTCACTGAAAAGAATCATGATTTCCATCCCCAATGATGCCTGTTTTTCCTGCATCATTCGTACTTTGCAACAGATCAGCCATCAGCAACTTTTAACCCTAAATAAGCTTCCGATATGTTATGATATAGATTTTTTGAGATTAGGTGGTTTTAAGCTACAGTTATTTTAGCAGTGAAGTTTGTAAAGGTTCTCTGTCCGATGCTTTGCCCAGAAATCCCGTAATGGTTTATATACATAAAAAAATAGGCAGCATTTTTAGTTGCAAAAATGAATTTGAACTGGAATCAAGTCCATACCTTTTTAAATTTTTTAATTTAAATTATTCCTCCGTGATGACGTCAGCACTTGCTTAAGCCAAACTCTGCACTTTACTGATGTTTGAATGTGAAATTCTCATTTCTACGACATAAAAACCACCTTTGCAATAAATTTTGAGGAATGTATTACTATGATTTGTTATTCAGATATCGAAATAATTTTCGAACAATTGCTTTCAATTACAGACTGCACACGATGTTAGATGGTCACGGCCTGGTGTTACCCTCCAGCATATTACAGCAATGTCACCTCATTCTAGCCTCATCGAATATTCATTGTTTTTACTTCACTTATCCCTGATGGCAGTATAGAGTCCCTGTCCTTATAGTGTCAAAAGTACAAGTTATTATATTTAAAGAGAAATTTATATTCAGACAGGTATTGTCCTTTGAAGTCTCCTCCAGCAGCTATTCCTGTTACATATTTCCTGGAATCACTCATCTGAGAACATTATAACCTTTTTTCAAGGTCAACTGACTGAAATACGCTGCACTGAACTGTCACATAATCTCTGTACAGTTTCTGATATAGAATGTTACCATTCTGTGGCTGAAGGCAAGGTTTCTATTGCCTTTTTATAACAGTGTAGCTTCTTGATATAGTCTCACAGAGTGTAAGGTATGGTGCTCTGGCACACTTAATAAGTTTGGTCATTGGTTACATTACTGGAGGACACTGAGAACTTAATCACGTTTTATGCTTCTGTACAGTCAGTTGCTGTCCTCCTTGGGGTCGCATGTCCATTGTTAATGTGAAAAACAGCCTTAGCGTGATACACTGGTTTCTACAATCCATACTGTGCTGTCTGCGTCACCAATCAGACCTCTCATGTGTATATAAAGATGCCGGTTTATATGTCAGCAGTACATTAAGATCCCAGAGCACAGAGCTGAACCCACACATAGTCCAGTCCAGCATTTTTTCAAACGATATTGAACATCCATCTATTTTCAACACTTCTTATCCAGCAGACGGACATTTTGAGCTTGGAGCCGATCCCAGCGAGTTCCCAACAGGGTGCCCTGAATGGGTTGCCAGGTGATGCTGAACATTTGGGGTTAATTGTACTGTAACTGGTCTGGTTAATTACAGCATTACCTAAAGAGTACTTTGGTCTCAGTGTGTGTTCTTTGCTTGTTGTCCAACAGCAAAGATTCCTGATGGACAATAAAATATATCATGAATCAGGGGTGAAGGAACTGGACTGGGGGGGGGGGGCATTTTAAGTTCAGTTTGCCCCACTGGTGTGTAGAATTATCTGGATTTTCGCTTGGACAAACCTCTCCCTTTGAAAACTTGGACCCATGATGGACGCATGATGGCTCCTACCGTGGCAGCCATTGACGAGATAATTAGCACACATGGGACAGAGGGCGGAGTTAAGCAGCCGTGAGCACCGAGGGAAAAGCAGGGTGTGTGCGTGTGTGTGTGTGTGTGAGTGTGTTTGTGTGTATGGCAGGCATTGAAGCAGGACCCAGCGACAGTCCCACAGTGGGTCATGCTGGACTAAACACGAACTGCCTCAAAATTTTTTGCTGTTTTATTAATTGAATGTGAGTTAGGCAAATATGTATGTTTGTATGTTACCCACAGGAAGGGTGATATGAGAACCTATTTCAATATCATAAATCAAACACAGAAGTCATTATTATGATTGCTAGTATGTGTAGTATTTTCATTTCAACTTGCGATAATTTGCTTCATTTTAGGTGCTGTCATATGACAACATTTTCTGAGCTTTGTTAACCTGGTTGGTAGTTAATTAGAATCTTCACCCAGTAGATGTATTTAAGTTAAATATAAATGTGAGCTTTGCCCAGGGTGCATGTTCTGTCAATTACGTTTATCTGGACCTTTGCATGTTCACTCTTTTTGTAATTTAAACTACATACATTTTCCTCAGCTTTTTGTCTTTCGTTAATATAACGTGAGCTTCTGACTGACAGCACACATAGCCAATGAACATAGGTTACAACCTCTGTGATGTCCCGCCCCCATCCAAGTTCACCAAGAATAAGAAATCAACACAGTGAAACCTACGAAACACTCGAGCAGACACCAAGAATCAGTGCGGAGAAAACAACAGAATACCAGTAGAATCCAAAGGAGGGGAAATGCACAAACGAGCTCTTATCAATTGTTTCTCATACTGTTCCTCTGCTGAGAACTTCTGTTGCATAATTAAGGCCTTCACTGTTTTTTTAGGGGTGATAGACCTCAGTGCAACAAACAAGAAAATGGCAAAAACCACAAACCCGGGCACCAGATGCTCAAAAAGAACCTTCCTTAAGTCATATAATCTGATAAAAAACACATTTCACATTCTACCCCATGAAATGCCTTATAAGCAGACAGTGCTTGAGAAAAGAGTAACCTATGCAGTTAGCAGAAGCACCGTTATAACATTTCTATACATTTTCATGTAATCTTACAGCTTTTCTTGTTTCTTGAGTAGGCGTCGCATTTAGTCATCTTAGTAAATTCTTGCGCTTTTAAGTAAAAATGCCACGTTGCAAGAAAGCAGGCATCCATTCACCATGCAGCTGAGGGTTGCGGTACTGAACTACACCCAAGGAAGGAGGACAACATGTTCTGTCTCTTAAAAGCTGTCACTCGGTAGTCAATTACATCGTTTAAGAAAACAATGCCAGAATACCTAAACACAACAAGAAAAGCTCACATTGCTGATGTAAAGCACAAGTTTAAAGAACTTCCATGCACATCCTTCTTGACAATACGATGTAAATATTTTCTGGCCATAAACTTTTTAAAGTTTTATGCCAGTTCTCATGTAACCTTATAAAATAAAAGTAACTAAGGCCTACAAGGCGTTTACATAAACCAGTGTCATTCAGCGTTCCGTCAAATCAATGTGCGTAAACATTAATATCGCGAAGCATTAAAAACGGAACAACAGGAAGTATTCTACTGTATATAAACCTTCAGAACTAACTGCCAACACAGCTATTCATTGAACTGCAAAGCAAGAGAAGGTGCCAGCATTATGACTGTTCTAGTGGTAGAGTTTTGCTTAAAGCCAAGCACTTGTGTCTGTATATAAAGGTGCTTAGATCAAGACCCAGGAAGATCCCCCATGCAAGTCAGAAAAGCATCATGCTTGACCGAAACTACTCCAGCTGCAAAAAGCATAAAACATTATTGGCCCAGGGGTCTGCTAACTGTAATAGTATTTCATAAAATATGCATAATATTTAGAAAAAATCCTTTTGTATGTCAATATCAAATGCCATAGGAGTAACTATGAAGAGACAAGCAGTCCTTCAGCAGATTCAGTCAATGTGTTATGAAATACATTCACAAACAATATTCACAAGACATAAACGACAGCGATACAGATCAGCTCACAACACAGTACACTCTTAATCATTCCCAATAAATTCTGGCATTGTTCAAGCAACAATCTGCCATAAGAGATCTGAGACAGGCTTTGAACATAAATATACAGCAGAAACGGAACATTCGCCGACTGACTCGGCCTCGGAGCAGAGAATCGACACCAGTCCTGTTCGCTGTGTTTCAAAAGCTTACGCCGTACCTGAGCGCAGCACCATTTC
This sequence comes from Stomatorhinus ivindoensis, assembly GCA_019775895.2. Lineage (NCBI taxonomy): Eukaryota > Metazoa > Chordata > Actinopteri > Osteoglossiformes > Mormyridae > Stomatorhinus > Stomatorhinus ivindoensis. Next base: position 7,297,109 of record JABFEB020000113.1, read on the forward strand.
CTCATCCTTTAACAGAGCCCTGAGATCATCAAGACCTCGGATAGTAACAAAGTCTGAAACCAGGACAATATCTGGGCCGCTATCATCTCCTGAAATATACCAGGTCAACGTTGCTTTAAACAGGCATTTGCGACTGGAAATAAAGGCTGGGGAAGCACGCAGGGTTATGTGTCGTGGGGTTATTGATGTTTTGCAGAGTCCCAGGTTATAGTCTTCACAGTTTGGGTCGACACAGGAGAATTTGACTGTGGCAAAAGCAATGTGGGATGAGCATTTTGCACAGTTTCCTCAGCTAACCACTTAAGACGCTGTTGATGCCTCTAGCATAAAAAATGTTAGCCAATGTTACAAAATGGAAAGAGATGTGTTTACACAACAAAAAAGAAAACAGTTACATACATAGAAGACCTCTGAAATAGTCAACACAAGTCAACACATACGCACACACGCACGCACACGCAACAGACACGCCCGCAATGCCCTGGCTGGCCTCTGAGTGGACTTGAGGTGTGGTCCTCCTCCATCTCACCTTGGTTTCTCTCTCCTCCAGCAACGTCTCCAACCTCTTCTGGGCGGCGCGGCCCTCGTGGTCATCGCTGACGATCAGGATGATGTGATTCCAGCGGAACTCGCGCATCATGTCGAACCACACGTGTGCCTGGTGGGAGTAGGGCGGGACCGTCCGTAGGAAAGACAGGTGGATGCTCTGGGGGGGTAGAGGGATGAAGTTTAAGAGTGGAGAAACTATGCTGACCAGTTGGCTTGGACAGTATCTCATTTTTCATACCATCATGGGGTCCAGAAATTGCACCGCGGTATGCAGTATTTTAACAGTATTTTCAAAAGTCTGGTATTTGTCATAGCAATAAAACTTGCCGAGTGTGGGGGGGAGGTTCTTATAAAATAAAAGTCTTTAGAGCACCCGCTCGGCTAATTTTAAAATATCACGGTATACCCAAAATATCATGGTTTACCGTAATACCACCCAAATCTAGTATCCCTCTGTTCTTGGCTTGAGACACACAGAAGACAAGCTTTTAACATGGAAGAAACACCATTAATCTTTCATATTCCATATTCCTTTGGGACATTGTTTATTGGGTGTCATGTGGTCTAAGGAGATAGGATGGTGTCTGACCACACAGGTTAGGACTCTGTGTTTCTCATTGCAAGGTCCCATGATTGTTGGACCCTTGAGTAAGGCCCTTAACCCCAACGACTCCAGGGACACCATCTGAACCTCTTCAAGGACCCACAGTCTTTCGTCACTTCGGACAAAAGCGTTGGCTAAATATGTAAATGGAGTGTCCCAGTGCACAAGGACCCAGCCGACTTCAAGGAACAAGTCACAGTTGATGAGGCAGGTCACTGCTCTTCACTGAATGAGGAACTTAAAGCTACAATCCCCAGATTATTAGTGTAAGACAACCTTTGACTAAGCTGGCCTCTCTCAAAATAAAGTGACTTATGTGGTGAACTCCTCACGGAGCCTCCACCTCTGCACGCCGCCGCCTGCGGGAAGGAGACTCAGGTAGACCTGGCACCAATCTCCTGCCTTCCTGAGCACCCAGATGTTAAACTGAGCATACAGAGCAGACACCATTTTGTGCTTCAGACAGCATGCAATAACCATGTAAATTTTATGTAAATTAAATTGTTTGGTAACAACAAGCAGGAACATTCAACCACTGCAAAACTTTAATGACCAGACTCACGCAAAACACACAGACACGGACTTAAATACAACAAACTGATTAACACAACTAGAAACAGCTGACGACACAGGGATTCCACACGAGGTAACGAGGGGGGCGTGACACACAGGAGGATCGGCACCAGCAGGGCATGACAATTTAGGCCTTACAAGTATTTCACTGGATGTCAAAATGAAACTGGAACATGTGACCTCGAGAATGGGGCATGGCTATGGATGGATGTCATCCACCCAAACGGAATGTCAACCCACCCAATTCAACCAGCTAACACTACCCCCTGGACCCTCTTTAATGGGTGGTGACCACAACACCCCAATGCCCAACCCAAAGTTATGCCCTTGTCCAGACCCACCTTGTCGGAGTAGATGGACATCCGTGTTGTCAGCCCTACCACGGGAATGCGGTAGAAACCTGCGGTGTATGAGACGGGGGTGGGGGTCAGGTGGTCGTTGGACTGCGGAGGGTGGCTGACTAGAATGGCGTAGACCTGTTGGAGGAAAACAGGAGTGACTGAGGGTCGTACCATGGGCTCCTTACCACGGGTACAGGCTGGGGATTCATAGACCTGCAATGATGCTGAGGGACTTGGTGGTCTGTCCTTAATGAACGCTCCATTTAAACCTCTCAAAAAGAAACATAACCCACTACTACAGAAAGAGGTCGCTTCCAACTGCCCGTTACTTCAAGATCTCTGTGTTGCCTAACACAGTAGATATATAATAGGACAACTCAAGTTGTCCTAGAAAGAACAATGCTTAGTATAATATGGAAGACTGCTACCCTAAAGAAGGACTGATCTTTGGAGAACCTACAGGGTATATAGGTCTGCTATGGTTAAGGAGAAACAGGACATGTAGCATGTAGCTAAATCTGAGAACTATCTATTAATACTATCTTTGGTTCGTGTGACTAATTCATATTCTTGTGTGTGACAATGCAAAATGAATTCAGGTTTTTTAAAACAACACCAATTAAGGTGACCTTCCCAAAGCTTATACGTGTATACAGCTGGATACTATTGCTGAGGATAATTAGGGTCACGATATTTCAGCCCTCGGTTTTAGCCCTGTCCTGTGGTACCCAACTGGAGCGCAGCATTTCCCACGCACTACTGCACCACACCGTCCTGCTGCTTTCAAACGGCCAGTCACATGCATCAGCCTTGTCCTAATATTATATAAAGCTGTATTTTTAAATGCTGTTTGTCAGACTTATTCTAGATGCTTTAAGAATTGCAGCAACACATTTTTCCATACTTTACTGCAATATTTTCCAGAGACTTGTAAACTTGGTCAAAAGTAATACATTGCAATACAGAGCAATTCGTTCGGTTTGTGTAAAACCGCAGTTTTATACCGCGTAATTAAACAGGGCGTTTTACGAAACCCTTTAAGGGCCTTTTGCTTTTCCCCACAGGCAAAAAGTGATACTCGCTGGCCAGGCGCCATATTAAACGCCTAGTTGGCGAAAAGCGCTCGGATGGCTCGGGAAGTGAATACAGAATCTGCAGCAGACAAGTCTAATTGCGTATGCGTCACCCAATTCAGCAAATTCTGTAATCGATTCATAGTGGATACTTTACAGATATTAAATCATCCCTTTAACTCAGTTAATAGGCTCTGCATTAATTTCCTCTGCCAGCACTTCTGAAAACACCATCTAAATGTCTTCAATCTGCCCAGCTTTCAAACATCTGCAGCTTATCGCGGAGGAAACTCCGTTTCCGTATTAATTACTTCGTTCGGGCGAAATCTCAGCGGGCAGGTCTTCAGTTCACCGGTGTATCATGAAAACTATAATGCGACACTACCAGAAAAGGCCGGTGTATGGCCGATGCCATTCAGTCCGGTGCATTTATTGAGTGTTTCATGAAGAGCTTGATGATAGGAATATTCTTCATAATTTGCAGTCTTGTAATTTTATAGTTCTATACACGTTTGAAAGAAGTCTGAAAATCCTGTATCCAATGCTATGGTCTTATTCAAATACTGTTATAGGCTACTTGAAAACCGCCGCATGTTTTTTTGCGTCATGTGTTTTTATATACCAGGATACATTTTATACAAATCATTAAATTATTGTGTTTTTTAAGTAAGTATGCCTAAATAGTTGACGTCCCGATGTAGACCTAACATAAAAACATTCATTACAAAACAATGACTCTTCCTGCGTTTATTCCGTTCTGCAGTTTTCTATTCAGCCCATTTATCCTTATAAATCTGGACAAATTATCAAACTGATAACATACATATACGGGTTTACTACCTGTAAATGCATTTAAATGTAGAAAGTAAGAAAATGTTTGCTTGATTGAATAAAAAATCGTTAGTCCTATACCTAGGCACCAGTGAGTTCACAGCGCGATATATAATAAGGAGCCATGCAGCAGACAGACTATCAAACCTTTGGAAATATTTTATTGCATCTTTAAACCGTGGACTATTAATATGCGTTTTGTGGGGTCTTCTCCAGAGTTCTGTACTCAATTACTAAAGCTATACCGAGAAGGAGAGACAGACGACCGCACCATCTCTGAACAAAAAGCTTCAGCACCGAAAACGCAGAATATTTGTGTGAAAACTGCCGGTGCGAGTGGATCTGCCGAATTACGCATGAAAGCAAACGGTAGCTGCTTGGGAACCATGAAAATCAATGTGCTTTTCAGAAACAGGGTGTTATAGATATATATGATCGGGCTGAGACAGGAGCCGTTGTGTGCTGGATTGGTTTACCTGATTTGAGATGAGGTCCTCGCAGACCGAGAGTGCCATCTGAATTGCATTGGGCTTGTGGGTGACGGAAATGGCGTTCAGTTTGAATTTGTCTCTCCCGTATAGTTGGTTTGCTTGGGTGACCGCGTCCTTGAACACTTGCTCGTACCTTTTCTGGCTGAGCACAGCCCCGATATTCACCATTTTTGGTTCGCAACCGACCCGTGCAATGGAGCACGAGAGGAAAACGGTCATCAGCATCAGACGCATCTCGATCCAGCCGTGTCCCGGGCTCACTGCTGCTGTTTTTGCGCTTGTCTGCTGGGCAACACGTTTTACCCGATCCGCGTTGTTTCCGATCCCGTTCTGCTCGCTTTTAGATCTGTATGCACAGTGGAGGAATGTACACGACCGCCGACCACATATGAGCATACCAGCGCTCTTTAGGTTTCTCCTTCTCACATCCCGATGTTCATTGCATGGCTATCCTCCTGGTTTTATTCATTAGATGTAGATCCTACTCCTATTGTCTGACCATCCCTCCAGGATGCAGTCACGGATATACGTACGGTGTTTTCTCTTAACAAAACAGTTTTCTCCTTTTGCTTCGTCCGCTGGATCTCACCTCGGTGAAGCCGGAGGTTGCACTGAGCTGCGTCTCCGCTTCGCTGCGATAGTCAGTGTGTGGCTGTCCTTGGTTCTGACAGCGGCGCTCGCACACGGATGCGCGCTCCCCGTCGTCTTCTCTGTCTCAATCTCTTTGGTCTTCACCAGATATCGAACTATATCTATTCGGATTACATTAATTGTACAAATTATTATTTGTATCGACTATGTGAACTTAGTATTCCACGTGTCGCTTTTAGATCTATTTCTAAAGATGAACGTATCATAAAAAAGAGAGTATCGGACACAAAAGGAGATCATTGCGTGGGCGGAAGGGTATACAAATCTTGAATTTGTAGTATAAAATGTTTAAGTATGTTGTCTGGCGTTTATATCCCACAAAATATGATATTGTGTCCATTATGGGCAGCCTAATAAGTTTTTGTATGCGTAAAAATACGAGTTCATAAACAAAGGCTACTATCGAAAGAAAAGATTACATTTGGACTATCTCTCTTGCTTGACCAGTTTCATAGCAGCCTTATTGTCGAATGTAAGTCAAAGATTAGATACATAAAACTTGTCGGCCTCAAACGGCCCCAATGACTAATATTGGTAAAATGTACCACAAAATTGATAAATTGTGGAACGGCGTTTCTCATATAGCCTCCCAGCAACCCCAACCAAACATTTAATTTGACTATAGGCTACTCAATGCTAATTTTTAATAATAATGCCCACTTATACACATTTACAGCTAAACTAGATTATTAATTTGAAAAACACATTTCTGGTTTCAACCTTAAGAGCAGCGATTTTAGGATTAAATAAACTTACGTCTGACCTATATATACTGCCGGGGGAATAATATATCTTTGTCGTGCTGCATTTTGATTGAAAATGGTTTAAGATGATTAATTTAAATCGTCTTTGCATAGAGAACGAGATCACTAACGGGAAACGGGAAATAATACAGGCCAAGTAACATCTGAGTACCTGCGAAAATTTTAACCAGACCGGTTACCAAGGAAACAGGTCCCTTTGAAATGAAATCTTAGTTTTTGGAAAAGTCACCTCAGCGTTTGGTTTCAATGTTCAAATAAACATGCAAGTGGGATTTTAAATGTGCACATCCACTCTGTTGTTAGATATTCTGCGTTTGGGTGTTCGAAAAGGCATACCTTCAGTAATAGATGCATTTACTTGTCACGCATATCGGTTGCATTTTTATACAGCAGGAAATAATTTAACCCCCCTGCAAAGCACCTACCGTGTCAGAAACGATCATAGCTGAATGGCACCAATGAAACAGCAATGAACTGGCGCATGCATTTTAATTTAGGTCACAATCGATTTGCATCATCAATTATGAATTATGCTTATGGGAAGTGGCTGCGCGCGGGAAATATAAAAAACAAAGGTATGTATGTTAATGTATGTATGTTAATTTTAAGCAGTTCGGGAACGCTTGGTGAGATAAGAGATAACAAAATGTTAATTCTATTTGCTTAATTCATATACAGACGGTAATCAAAATCTTAATATAAAACTGTAAGTAATAAAACGTTTACATAATCAGGAAAACGAAAATACGAGACCATATATTCACGGAATAAGTGCTCATCTAACTAAATAATAAGACTCATCTTTTGGAAGTTTTGTGCTGAATATAATGCCAGATGTATGTGTTTTTTTGTGAACTGGAATATTTACACTCCTCTGTAAAAATTCAGACGTCTTGGTAGTCATCAGAGGAGTCAAAACAGAACAAAATCCACAGAAAGTGAAATGATGACGATTCAGGTTACGGGGAGGGCAAACGCCCCTTTCTACGCTTTAGCAGAAGCGTTGAAGGCGTCCAGCACCTCGCGCTCCGGGAGCCACACAAAGTGCAGACGAGAAATCCCGTGACCCATCCCCCCTACCAACTGTTCAAGCAGCCTGCATTGCAGCCGTTATATAACAGCACCGTATCCTAGATTAAAAAAAAGCATCATACACACTCACATCGACATCCCAGTAATGACACAGCACATCCAAATAGTGCATGTTTTATTCTTCATGCCAGAATTACAACACGGAGACCATCAAGTGAATATGTCGGACAATACTAGTCTAACTAACGCGATTCTTTTGGCAGTTAGTATACTGTACGTACAGTTTTGTCCATTTAAAGCACATTATAAATGGATTTTCTTTTAACATGTGGTCATGTCGAGTTTTCTCAAGTATCCTCGCGTCCTGGCACTCGAAGGATACACACGCACGGAGCAGAGAGTGAAAACCAGTCCTCTGAATTAATCAACACTGAGAACCGGCAGACAGCCAAGGGGACATGGCAGGAAAACCACACCGCAGAGTTTCATACATTCAGCCAGCGAGAGATGCACAAACTGGGTCACCGACACCGAAGGACTGCTGGAGGGACACTGTGATGCGAAAAAAAACTGCGACGTGATAGATTCAGTTGAAGCTGGATAATGATATGAATAAAGACGACAATTAATAAATGAATTTTCCATTCTTAAGTTTACGACGGCGCCAGTGAGACAGCCAACAATTCAAATAAGCAAAGTCGAAAGCCAGGACAAAATCAAGAAATATTTGTTCCTTGGTATAAAAGACACGAAAAACATCTGTCGGGAGTCTCACAGCTATTGCGCCATTAACACAAGTGATAAACTATTGTTTTCTTTACAAATTAAACTAATAACTTATTTTGTCAAACGTAAATATTGCGCGTTAGAAACAGTCGCAGTAGCGTGGGCAGTTTGCTGATGAATTCTGGAGGACAATTATCGACCCCCTTTTTAGGGTTATCGGGGTAATGCGTTACATGTGACGCGTGCGTATTATTGAAGATAGACAATACTGTCTTTTTTTGCAGAATTCTCATGTCCCGAGGGTCTCTTTGTGTGTAATTACGTACTGCCAATATAATAGGCACTGGAGCGAGATATTGACGTCTCTCGTTGTTTTCTTCTCAGAGAATCAGCCAGTTAAATTAAAATGAACGCGTGTGCCCGGAGGTTTGTGTGTGTGTGTGTGTGTGTGTAATAGGTTTATATTACATTATGGGGACCAGATGTCCCCACTTTCACGTTAAACGAAACAACAAGCATGGTAAAAGGAAATGGACCTTGAGGGGTCAAAACGGTGTCGGGGGGATCAGGTGAGAGAACAGGACACAGGGCAATCTGGGGAGAACACACAGGAGGCGACAGCAATGACTGGACTGGGGAGCTTGAGACAAGGAGGCACTATATACATTACTGACGAGGGAGCAGACGAGGGAGCAGACGAGGGGTATCCGGGGTGATCCACACGAGGGCTGTAACGAGAGGAAGATGAGGGGGAAAGAATGCAGGATGTGACATTCACAATGTAATAAAATCCTGTTTTTAATGTTGTGGAGAGCATTTTTTCAGGTCCCTACAAAGTTCTATGAATGCAATCAAAAAAGGAAAAATGTCAAAAGTCTCATATTATGATTGGTTACTTATGGTTAAGGTTAGGGCTGGATAGGGGTTAAGATCATCATGTTGGGATTAGAGTTTTCCCCATAGAAATTAATGGAGAGTCCCCACAAAGATATAATTACAAATCTTCGTGTGTTTGTATGTGTGTGTGTGTGTGTGTGTGTTTGTGTGTGCGCATGCATCAGGCCCTTGTCACCTTTCCACTGAAAGCGTACACATATATAGCGTATACATATATAAGGATTTTAATGAACCCGATTACATTTCCGCATCGCCCAAGTAGAAGAACACCAAAATAAACATAGAGACCTCAAAGAGTAATGTTAATTTGTTCATAGAAATCTTGAAAATGAGATTTTCCCCAAAAAATCATTTTGAATATTTAATGTTGCAAAATCAGGCAAAGAATGTTGTCAACGTAAAATGAAATATTGACATAAATGCAAACAGATGAGTTTTGAAATAATCACTAGTTTTCGTCAAATGAAACGGTCTGCATTGCGGCTTGCCCAGAAACTGGGCTTTGACCTATTTTCCTGTGTGCTTACACTCATAGCGGGAAACCTTGCAAAAATAGACCGTATCCAAAAAACATTCGCAATGACGATCGAGTCACCTCTCTGGTCAGCTGGTTGGACGGTGAAATCACTATGTGTTTTCTCAGGAAGAAAGTTAAGTTTTTGAGAAAGTGAAATCAAAAATAGCTTAGAGGCAGCGTAAGTGTTAGGTCTATAACCAGTGGCAGATATCACCAGAAAGGTGTCAGATTTCAGTTAAAGGGTAATTAGATTGCTATTGACTGCTTTCAGGTTAGAGGGGTTGTGGTTTTAGGGACATTCTGCAGGTTGAAAACGCAGGACAGTTTACGAGGACATTTTAAAATATGTTTACACTGGGGAGTAGCTAGAAATTTTGGGCCTCCCAACAAAATGTCATCTGGTTCCCCACCATGAATAATTCTCCATATGCTGGGCCCCCTGAATTTGCCTGGGTATCGTGCTGCAGCCTTGCATTTAAAGGTCAAGAGGAATAAATGGTCAGATAACTGGTCGGATGACAGGTCGAAAGGATAATGTGGGAACAAGATGAACGTTCATTTGGCGACGAGGATGAGTAGTAACACCAGCACCATGACAGGAAGGAAGACCAGGAGCAGGCAGCTGAGCTTACCCAGGTGGAGCAGGAGGAGCGCAGCCGAGTAGCAACATCGGCACCTGTGCTTCAGCTGAGAGAGCAGCTGCACAAACCCGGGGGGGTAGCTAACACAGCCGCACACCAGCTCCAAGTCCATAGACTCCAGCCGCCTCTCCAGTTCAGCCCACCGCCCTGGTTCAGAAGGAGGCGGAGCCTGGGTTGGGGCAGCCGGGAGGCAAGGGCCCAGATGGGAGTCGTCCATGAGGAGTAGCGCCTCCTCTTGCATCCGGCGGATTTCCCAGTCCAGCAGCGGGGTCCTTTGACGGCAGAGGGGGCAGGACACTCTGGCCCCATCGGCCCGCCGCCTGAGCATGCCCCCTAAGCACTGCCAGCACACAGAATGGTCGCAGTTCAGCAGGGCACGAACCCTCTGACCCTGGGTCTGGTATGGCTCCGTGCAAATCGGACACTCCTCCTCCTCCGCGTTGATCTGGCTCTCCCTGCCAGTGTGGAGTTTCATTTCCTGTTCTGACTCGCTTCCCTGCCGCTCAGTCACCTTCCCTGCAGTTTCCCCCCCTTCCAGTGGCTCCGTCGCTCCTCCCTGCACCTCCTCCGTGCCTCTCATCATCACCGCTACAGCATCTGGCGCTTCACCCACCAAAAGCTCTCCTGCTGAGTTCCTCCAATCCGCCCCCCTTGTGCCCACAGCTGACTCTGTGCTCTGGCTCCTTCTTGTCCACCCCTCCATACTCATAACTTTCACTCCCCCCTCAGAGTCAATTCCAGAACATTCCTCCATCGTCTTCACAAACACACGTTGACAGTATATTAAAATACACCCTTGCCTACCTGAAGACACTTGACCTGTCCTCAGTTCAACAAGCAAACCCTCCAGCTCTTCAGCAGTCCTACATTTCAAAGAAGCGGTGACACAAGGTGCCCTCTGTTCCTGCCACGGTTTATTTGACGGAATATAAGGTCAAGCCCCGCCCACTTTCCCAAGATAAGTAAGAAATGCAGCGTTGGGTGCAGCAGACTTCACTCACAAGGTCGCTCCCTCCTCTACGTAGATTTGCCCTGAAGTACAATCTAAACACAATTGGGAATACTCTTTAAGTGGGACTAAAATTACTTTAAACATGTACCAGAATCGTACATCCCGTTGCTTAACAGTGTCCCGGTTAAATACTGTCACACTTATTTATTTTTTTTAATTAAGGTAATTGGTATTCCTGTCATTTCACGGATGTCCGTCGAGTGTTTCACACAATTCACAGAAATTGGTATGATGAGAGTTGCCGAGCCGTGTCAAGGGGTCAAATAATGTACAAATTGTTTATATGGCTGTATAAAGAGGTCTACCATTGTTTTGTGTCAAATATAAATCCCCAGTAAATGGGAATGGAGATGAGAAGCCAAAAAGAAGTCAAAGTGTCGTTTCGTTTTATTTTGGCAGCAAAGACAAGAATAAAAGCATAAACTTCCTTATCTGATACACTGTGTACAGCGAGTAGAGATCTGGTATAAAAAGCAAGTGAAGATCAAATAATATGCTGATAAAACATTTTTAAAGCATCGCAATTACAAAAATAATTTTCAAATCTGTTTTATAAAAGGGAAAATAAGACTCAGATATTGTTTTTCCACAATTAGTACATAAAGTATGATTTCCGATTCTCTCTATTCATACACAGACAGTGTTTTCTGTCTTCCTTACCTGTCACCTGCCATGGCCCCCGGGGGTGTGCAGGCTTTAAAACACATTTTTAAAGTCTCTATCAGTCCAATCACATGGTATTTGAAACCTTCCCGTGTTCCAAGAAAGCCAAGTTACCCTCTAGCAAGCAGTTCATACTTTGCCTGTCTTAAGGTTTGCTTGTTCCATGAATTACTGATAATCAGCTGATAACCAGGTGCTTTTCATTTTAACCCTTTGCTACAATAAATGGCCTCCCGCAGCCACTGCTCTGATTGGGGCTTGATTATCATTGCTACCTCACTGTTAGAGTGAGAAGCTACACTCTTGCTACACGTATTACCCTATTGCACCATTACAAAAATCCATTTCATCAGAGTGCAAACCAACTATAAGCTATTTCTGTGAAGCTATCCACATTTGCTTCAAGTGCTTCCTCAAAAAACCATTCACACAACCAGAATGTCAATTAGACCACCATTTATTGCCATTTTTAATCTGATCTTTATTTATATATTTCAGTTAGCCTGGATAAAACGGGCCTTGCAAGTCTGAATAAAAATAGATGACTTGCAAGAGGTGTTGAAATATGAGACCTCTAAGGTCTGCGGACATGTGCTTTAATAACTGTCCTTTTGCTGTTTAACTCAAATCAACTCAAGCATAACTGAGGAAATATCCAAACCACATGTTTGGGGAAGCTGTTAGTATTGATTCCAGAGTAATAGTTCCAATAAAAATGAGTACCGCTGAGCAATGACTACCCTGGTTCCATTGTAAGCAAGTACAGTAATTAAATACTGTGTATTCTATCCCAGTCCAGCCCACTCACTGAATTACCTAGCTGGAGAATATAGAGTTCTTCCGAGCTGTACTGCGGTCAAAGCCCC
>JABFEB020000113.1:7319204-7333885 GCA_019775895.2 Stomatorhinus ivindoensis
AGGTTGCAATTTCCTAGATTTACTCTTGCTGGAAACAGGTATGAAGTCCTCTTGCACTTGCAATAATGTGCTTTTAATAAATTCCCATGCCTCTTCAACAGTTTGGTTATTTAACTCCATCCAGTCCACAGTTTCTAGTTTTTGTCTTATACATATAAGCACAGGTTCATACATATATATGAACTATTCCCTTTTAATTAATTCATAATCGCTTATCTAGCACAGGGTCACTGACCCTGAGGGGGGAACTGTCTGGCCCAGCTGGCTAGGTCACTGTGCCTGTGATCAAATGGCCGCTGCTTCTAGTTACAGTGTCAGTCGATTAATTTCACATCTTTGAGCCCCTGAACACGCCCTTTAGTCCCCAGCTGCTCCAGGAACTATCTCATCAATTGTACATCACTTTGGATAAATGTGTCTGCTAATAGATGCAACGTAAATGTAGCCCCGTGCACAAGGAGGCGACCACTGGACTGAGTGTGTTACTGATGGGAAGAGCAGACCGTGTAACCTCAAATTAACTAACTTCTTATACGGAGCATAATCCTTTCATAGTCGTGTTCCAGAAGCCAGGGGTCCTACATTGCTCATAATGAAATGATGTCATAATGTGCTCTTTAATATAATCCTAACGCTCTTTCATGCAGTCATTTCTGTTTTGGGGATGAGACCAAAGACGGGTACGGAGGACCCTAGCGAGGAAGATGAGATTCCTCAGCCTCACATTTGCGGTGCTGGGTACAGAGTGTGCAGCTCTCTGTGTTGAGGGGGGCTTAAGCCCCAGCATCAGATTTGCCCTCAAGTAACCCCCTGAAGAATGGCCCGCGAGCTGGATGTACCACTCACTGCCCAAGGTGTGAAAGCGGAGATGAACTGCACCCTGCGGGCACTCTTACTGCACCCTGCGGGCACTCTTACTGCACCCTGCGGGCACTCTTACTTTACTTTACTCGGACTTTGCAGGCAGACTCTGGATCTCACCTGCATGGGCTGATGATTCTGCCAGACTTTCTAATTCACGTGTGACACCTGAGTGTGGCAGAGCAGCACTGTATAAATTTCTGGCACTAATAATAATAATAATAATCAACCCTTTTTAATATAGCCTGTGGGGAAATTCCTTTTATGCCTCCCTCAACTTGCTCTTTGTAGAGCAAGCTGTCCACAAGGTGCAGCCACCTGTTGGGGCGCCCAGGGAGCTGGGGGTTATGGGCTTTGCTCAAGGGCCCTCAGACAGGCCGAGGCTGGGTTTGAACCAGCGACCTTGTGATTACAAGCACACAGGCTTAGCCCACTGAGCCACATGCTGCCCCGAACATAAACTAATTCCATTAATAATTTTTTAATCTTTTATTGGCCATTACCACATCCCCAAAGGTTCTCAGGGCTGGACAAGTATGTCTATTGGACATTCCTCACACAGAAACACTGGTAGACTTAGGTGGGAAATGGGGGGGGGGGGACTGCACCCCCCTTTGCCCCCTTGGTTATCAAGAAAGTCTCTGAAGTGTCCTATAGAGAGGCAAACATACCACTATTAGCTGCCCATAAGGTGCTCCTTACATATGAGATAATATGATGATGATGATGATGATGATGATGTGCCTCATAGTGGAGATGTGATACAGTGCCCTAATGAGGGTACTTCTAGTGGAGGAGATGTGATACAGTGCCCTAATGAGGGTACTTCTAGTGGAGGAGATGTGATACAGTGCCCTAATGAGGGTACTTCTAGTGGAGGAGATGTAATGCAGTGCCCTAATGAGGGTACTTCTAGTGGAGGAGATGTAATGCAGTGCCCTATAAAGTGTCCTTACAATGGTTTAAACCAGGGGTGTCAAACTCCAGTCCTGGGCGGCCGGAGCCCTGTGTAGCTTAGTTCTTTCCCTGTTCCACCATAAATGATTCAGCTCAAGTGCTGTGTGGTAATTAGCACAAGGAGCTGAATCAGGTGTGTTAAATGAGGGGAAACTCAAAAATGTGCAGGGCTCCGGCCCCCCAGGACTGGAGTCTGACACCTGTGCTCTAAACTATCTCTATGGGTACATTTCCAATGGAAAAGGTGCTCTTATGTGGTGCCCTTTAATACTGCCCATACAAGTGTCCCAGAAAGTCCCCTTTCCAACAGAGCAGGGGTAGGCGTGTGCACAAAGGGCCGGTGTGTGTGCAGGTTTGTGGGATAACCTTTAGGTCTGCTGTTCAAACCCAGATGTGAGGACTCTTCAACCAACCATTACTCTAATTAGTAATCTAATAGGGAGTTGCATACCCAGTGGTCCATTCTGGATAAGAGAAAATGGGATTCAATGCTGTAAAGTAGCTGTTGTCATTTCTGCATACTGGTTTACAAAAAATTGAAAACATTTGAAAAATTGGAAATGAATGAACCCATTCGCAAAACCACCAGCATTCCAGGGCCCGGTAGAACACTAGCCATGAGCTGGTACCAGTCCATGAGCTGGACATGGGGAGCCCCCACTCTAAAGCGTACTCTTGTTCTCTTGTTCCTAAGCAGCCACAACATACAAAGAAGTGCCCAAAGGTTTCCCCTCTAGTGGATAAAACGTAATGCAGTACAGTAGAGGGAGTCCGTTCCTGTGTGAGAATGTTGGAATTGTCCTGCTGACGGTTACTCTTACATAATCAATGTGTAAAACGGCAAGCGTGGTAACTTAATGGTACACACACCCAAAAGAAGTCGAGAGTTAAAGTTTTGTTTTCATTACTTAACTCCTTTATGTCAAAAAATAATTGTTTCAGACAATATAATTTAGAAGTTACAATGAAATAAGATAAATGCAAATAAATATTCAGCCATCAGGGCATCTTAACAATCAAGCAATGGACACTAACTCCTTTCAGAAGATGCTATGAAACTATACCTGTACAACATTTCACACATGTAATTACTACCATGGTAACAAACCGAAGAAGGTGTCTGGGGGATTGTTACTGCAACAAATGGTGCTATCTGGACATTTCACTGAATTGATTAGAGCTAGTCCAGTCACGATTATTACATAATTACCTAATAGCAATTATTAGAGCTGACCGCAGTCATTTATTGCATTATTGTTAAAATCGTTTCCATTCATCTGCATAAAAATAGATGAATGACACACATATTTCTATTACTACTTTCACATTTTTTTTACCGTGTATCGTTTGACATCTCGGTGCACTTCTGAAGCGACCCTTACCTGCCCTATTTGTACCTTGCACGTCTGTGCATGCTCATGTGCAGCATTAGCCTTTACGGCAAATTTTACGACAGTGCCTGATTTGTACCACTTCGTTGCACAACATTTTGACTCAACCTGATCTTGTTTATATTTCTTTCACTACGCTGCGTTCATTTTACGGGCTGCTTGTGAACGTTCTCCACCAGCCCAGAATGGGATAATTAGCCAGATATTACGATTTCTGATTCTCTGTGTTCTCTGTCCGTTCATTAAAGGTTCTGCATAGCATCTGCACTTGTGTCTGAGTGCGTGTTTATGGGTTTCGTTACAGTGGGATGACTATATGTAACTGACAGATGGCACAATTATGCTGCAGCAAAGTTATTATAATTTGCCAACAGGACAAAGAACCAGAGAATTATATGTCATTTTGTCCATTTTTTCTTTTCCCACTGATTTGGAGTGACATACAATAATCGGTGCTGGTACGAAAGTATACAAATCGCCAGTGGTACGCGTGGCAATTTCTTGAAGCAGCACAAATGCGTATGTATGTTATGTGCATTCACACTATTATGACAAAGAATTACCATTGTTTTCAACTTTCAGGTAGTTCATTTGTATTGCTTTCACGGTGTAAATGCTAAAATACACATTGATTTGCTGTCATAACTGCACGAATGGGTACAATAAATACGTATTTGCATATATGACGACTGCGTAGGCCTACTTGCGTACCAGATATCTGCACCCTTGATATAAATATGGCTGGAACAAACACAAAATACAGTCAAACCTCCCTTATCCGGGCAGAATGGGACCAAGGAGTGCTCGTAACTTAGAAATACATTAACAGTACAGTACAACGTACAAATACAAAGTGATATTTATGAGGCGCAAGGCTTATAATAGGGTGTTATTTCAATCTGAGCAAGCGAATCATCCCGGTTTAATCTTGCAGTGGTCATCCAGTTTTTAACTAGCATCAAGTGAGCTGGATAATTTTTTTCTTTACTCTTCCAAATATCGCCTACCGTAGACTTAGCCACTCCAAAATGGTGTGCAACAACTCACTGTGATTTTTCTTTTCGTCCCCTCCGCCGCCACGTGCAGACTCCGCCCACAACACTCTATATGCGGCATTCGTCATTTCCGTCTTCCGAAATGAAAAGTCGGCCGCAGGACGTCTCGGGAGCTCTGCTCACTTGATTATTGTTGTTGGTTTGCTTTTATTTGTTGGGTGTTACTATGTTTGATTTGTTTAGTTTATTGGATTTCTGATTTTCGCTTTGCCCTTGTCGGTACTTTCGCTTATTTCCTATTTGGTTTCGAACTCTCGCCCAATTTTGGGTAACGTCTTCACGCGCCTCTCGGACTTTGACGCTTTGATCTCTTTCTATATGTCAGGTGCCATTTTTGTTTTTTTGTGATTAATTGTCATTGTTGACACACCACAGTGCACAAGAACGAGATGTATTTTCTGCATTTAACCCAAATATGACTTCGTGACATAGCAGAGGGCAGCTAATTTAGCACCCAAGGTGCAGTGCTCAGTACCCTGTTCTTATTTGTTCGGTGTCCATCGTGTGTCAATAAAAACAGAAAAATATATAAAACTACCCCTTTGTCCATGTGTGTTCTGATCGTTGCACCCTGTCCTTCCCTTACTCCACGTCCCCTTTCCCTTTCACTCTGTTACGTCCCAACCCTAGACTGGGGCTCGTAACAACAGCTGTTGATTGTGTAAAATTAATTTGCGCATGCGCCTGCCTAGAGCTGCCCGGAAGAGTGAGGCGTCCGTATATCAAAGGTCCGAATAAAGGTGGTATTTGACTGTACGCCAAACGTCATACTTCAGTTTACAGTGAACCAAAGCTATGAGTAAACCAAAATAGCATGTTGTTGGATAGCAGCAATTTCAACTGACGTAAATATAAACTAACCTGTCAGATATGAAATATTAATAGTTTTGAACCAAAAATAGGACTGAATACTTAAAACAACAAGCAAAGATAACGGATTGTTTTTTAAGCCAGCGTAATCATTAAAGTCAAGGCTTTGTGCCCTGTTTCACAAAGGATTTCTTGCTTAGCCAAATAACTCGTCATACTTCTGATAGACTAGTTTAGACAGATTTTATCTTCGTTCACTTATATTTACCCCAGACTACCCTAATTTCAATAAGTTATACGGCTAAGTTTGCTGTAAATGTAGACATGTTTCCCAGATAGCACACATGTTGAAATGACATTGATTCCATATCAAACAAAAAGGTTGAAACAACGTTGATCTTCAACCTTCCATTTTATATCAACATTGAATCAAGGTTTTGCCGCCATCAATTTTTCAATAATCAATTCAGTTCCAATCAGTAACCAAAAATCAATTCAGTTTCAAAGTTAATAATTTAACACTGACCATAATTCAACGCATTTAACCATAATTCAAAGGTGAAACAATAACATGATGCTATCTGGGACATTCCTCCATAAAACGGCATGAGGAAAGGATCGGGCGGTGTATAGACGTACGAGGTAAAATCAGGTAGGTGGTATGGATCAGGTAATGACAAAACTAACTTTTTTATCTGGAGGGGGTTAACTTCTTATTTATGTCACATCTGCCAAGTATGTTTTTTACAAAGCTTAAAAGTCAAAATCAGTTTTTATTTTGGTGTTCCAGCATTCAATATTCAATTCATTATAAGGTATATGTATTACTAAAAATGTTTTACTAAACTAAAGTCTAGGCCCATAATGCATAAAATGAACAAAAAAGACAATTAAATCATTAATGACAATTAATTGTCAACAAAAATTTCATGATCGTGACAGCCCTAATTAGAGTGTGACAAACCCAGTGCTCTCCGTTTAGGCCCAGGTTCGACACTCCCAGCCAAACGAAGACCGGAATTTCTCCCCGTGATTTAATGAGATCTGACTTTTTGTGCAGCCAGACTTGTAATTGTGGCTGCAGACCGGGGATTTAATTTGATGGAACAAACATTGCATTGTGTTTTTTTTAATTCCCTGCGGTCATGCATGAAGCTCACATCTCATTACTTTCTTATTCTTAAAAACTTTCACTTTACCCAGAAACAGATTTCTTAATGTTTGCACACTTAAAAGCTCTTTTTAATTAGCTGTTATCTTGTTTTGGACAAGTAGCAGGCCAGCATTTCATAATTTCAAGTAATGATTCCAAGGGTGCTTTGTATTTATAATTATAAACTGTAAATGTCGTAGAAGAGACCCCGTACCTACTAGTTATGATTATTTTTACTATTAATATTATATGTTAATATAACATTGTTACTATTATATTGTTACTATTCATATTATACTTTAATAGCCTATACCCCCAACATACAATTGCAAGGGTTGTGTGAATCTAACAAACAAAATCATTCACACACGGAAATGATTGGGAGACGTCCAGTCACTAAAGTGTAAATCACTTAAGAGTTCATGCTTGACAACAAAACTCAAATAGTCATTCTATGTGTTATTGTTATAAGTTATCGTTTTTAATTTACGGTCTTTCTACTTTTAGCCGTTCTTTGTGACAGTTATTAAATGAAACAATAATGTAGGGTCGACTGGCAGGACTGTTTTAACGGAGAATTAATTTATTCATCATTAAGCATATTCCGATTTATTATAAGTAATTTTAAACGATTAATAACGTATTCAATAGTAGGACTGTGTGAAATAACTGTCTTCTAAAAATTAAACGTTAATTTAAGAACCAAATGAAGCAAATCGTACACATGTGCTCAGTGCTACATGCAAAACTGCACCCTTTCTCTCTGACCTAAAACCCCTCATGTTACAAAAACTGTTATTTTTCCCCCACATCTGCGTGGTTGTTTTAACGCGTGGCTAAGAGGATCGGGGATGCAGGTCAAAGAATGGGCATCCGTCCTTAAATTAAAAGATCTTGGAGGTCATAAAACGTCTCTAATAAACGTTAATATTGAGCCCACAAGGCACGATCCACTCCGTGCCTCCCGATACGCAGTGTACCGCTCTGCTTTTGACAGCGGGGACGGGCGTTTCAAGGGTATCGGTTCTCACCCAGCACGGTAACGCTCTTCACTTCCCCCCTGTCCAGCATGTGCGAATCCAGCACCCGAAACCATCCGTTGGGGTAGATAGGTGGCAGCTCCCCGGTCTTGCGTCTCCGGCGCACCTCGTTGGCAGCCTGAGCACGGGAGCGCCCGTCCTCACTTATATAGCCCACCTCGTCCGGTGTGCGGAGCAGCTCCAGCGGAGCGAAGAGGAGCCGGTACAGCCAGCCCAGTGCAAGAAGCGACACCCCGACGAGAATGCAGGCTGCGGCCCTAGCCGGGGCACCAGCCAGCCCGGTTTTCCTCCACAGCTCAGGATACCCACTCATGAAGATCAGGTCTGAAGGATCGCGGACATCCAGCAGCAGTCCGGCCGTCAGGCTGATCGATATCACCACAAGTACCTTAATCAGCAGCGACAGATTGCAACTCTCCATGCTTATGTTTGTTTATCGAGTAAAATCTTCGCTCTGCCACCAAAGCTCGGCTGAGAGAAAGTGTGCCACCTTCTGCCGCAGTGAACTAATGAAGTGCCGCTCTGTACACCTGACAAGCGGAGGGATCGTGCCTCTCTGCCTGTGGACTTACCCGTAGTCTGCCTTCTACCGACGGTTCGCCGTAAGAACTGCTGTGTTCTCGTATTTATTACTAAGTTCATTCACCCGCAGAGCATGAAAGCGGTTTGCTCTAAGAATAAAATCAGTATCATATTCGTACGGCTTTCAGCCTGCAAATATCACCATTGACAGGTATATACCCGAGGTCAAATGTAGTATGCATAAACTACATTTACCTTTACTAGGCCATAGTATACAACACAGCATTTTCTTGCCGTTGTCTTCCTGGTGACATCACCATTGGTATCACTGTCATATGCAACGTGAGGCAGAATGTAAATTTATAGAATTATAAAATGGAGATTATAGTGATTATATCGATTGAAGATTATATTGTTTGTTGGCCGATGTAATTTTCAATTAAGCTACAAAGTACACCCTTCTTGAATAAGTAAATACATAAATAAACAAAGAAATAAGTGGACAGATAGATAGATAGATAGATAGATGGATGGATGCGCTAACAACTTTTCCCCCGTATAGTAACACGATGCCCCATAACCACGGATACAACGCATTTATACACACAGGTTACAGCGGTAACCCCAACAGTAGTGCAGTGCGTGTTGAATTTAGGAGACTGAGAGCGAAGAGGCGTTTCACTGAACACCCGTGGTTCTCCACTCTTAATTGGCTTCATATATGTGACAAACTGTAACTTATAAATGAGGATATTATATATATATATAATATAATATATATTTGAATATAACTTGTAAAGAAGAGCAGGTGGCTTGGTGATTCAGTGGGTAACCTCACACCAACATCGCTGGGGTTATGAATGTCACCTCCATTCTGTACGTGTGGAGTTTGCACGTTCTCTCGCAGAAATTCCTCTATGTTGACAAAGTGACGTGTTTAAATTACATGTAGCATGTATTTATGTATATATTAGTGTATTTACACACAGAGACACACGCGCGCACACACCGATACAAATCCCACATCGATAAAAGTTGGCATATTTTCTATAATGCAACAAAAACAAAAATCTGTAATGTACTGTAGATGTCGCAAGACCCAAAGTCTGAGCCTTGCTACCTTTATACCCAATCTTCATACCCAATCTGCTACCAATTAGCCTGTTTAATGTGAAGTCTTCCAGACCGGTGTTACTGGAATATTCCGTGTTTCAATCTCATTTTATCTTTGTTCCAACTTTTGTTGAATGTGCTGCAGCCATCAAATTTTGACTTTGCTTATATTTAAAAATATAATTAAGCTGGTCAGGTCAACTGTTTAAAAAACTTTCTGTGTACTTTTGTGAGTTAAATAAAGGTTCACGTGAATTAAAGAATCACAGATGTGGAAAAACCCCACATAAATGATATAATTTTCAATATGAAACTTCATGGAACGATGTGTAACCTCACATACTCACCATCCTCTCTATCTGCACATTCATGACGTGAAAATTATTTTCGATGGTATAGCCACATTCAGATGAGTAGCCATACGAGTATAAACAATGCGAAAAATGTGAATGAATGGAGTGTGAATATGAAACCATTCTAGTTGAGAATTAATACAAGGAGAAATCAAAAACACACCTACACATAATTACAAGAGCAGAGAATTACGTGTAAGAAAATTCTTAGATTATCAAGTAGTACAATTTATCATATTATCAACTTGGTATCTCTTAATTGGTTATTACTTTAATCCATATAATGTTGGTGAGGCTGATGCAATTCCCCCATCTTGTTAACATTTTGAAAGAAATCTGCACGCATCAATTTATTCTGAACCGCATCAGTAGACACGGCATAATAAAACAAGATGCGATCTTTGTGTGTCGCCTACTGGCTATTGTCGGTACTGCAACAACTTAACCTTAATGTCACGTGATTGCAGTCGCTCAGGCTAACTGCGTTCCAGAGTTGAACGATGGAAAGTAGTGCTCAGTGCTGGTTGGAGTCTTGAATATTATATTATATTATATTATATTATATTATATTATATTATATTATATTATATTATATTATATTATATTATAAACAATAGGGGGCAGCGCGGTGGTGTAGTGGTTAGCACTGTCTTCTCACACCTAAAATGTGTGTTCGCGTCCCCGCCGTGGTTTCGTGTGTGGAGCTTGCATGTGCTCCCCATGTTCTCATGGGGCTTCCTCCAGTCACTGACTGCCCGCTCACCCCAAAAGAAAGAGAGTGGGAAAAAAAGAAAACCGATGGATGGATGGATTAAATAGACCAATGAGTAACATTACTATACAATTAAATTAAGTAGTTACTACTAATAATGACACGAATATACATCTTAAGTAACAAATCCCTTGAAGGAAAAACCTCTGGGACATTCAACATAACCAAAGATAGATGAGTAAACACATTAACCGTTCAGAACAGCATACAGTATTCTTATGAGTAGTATGAATACTAGGAGCAAAGACATTTAATTTCCGTATGCTCTGAATATAGGCCAATAAGTTATAAAATCTTGTGATGGCACCATTATAATCTTGTTATGGCACCATTATAGTCCTATATGCGTATATCGACAAAAAACGAATTTGACAGCCCACTTCAGTTACGATGCACTTATTTTTGGTCACGTCGTGCCAACGTAACATCGTCCTTGACACATTTCCTCTCCCCATCATCATACAGCTGTTATGTGCCAGCACTGCAGGGGGCGCGAGCGAGCGACAGTTTTACACAGAGGGGTTGCGCCGCGCGCAGGTGACATCAGATGGCAAGTGCGGTGTCCCAGAAGTGGCGCTCCAGGCTGGGGGGAGTTCGCCAAATAATTGCGGGTGGTCGCAAGATACACACCCTCTCGCGACATTGTATCGTATGGAAAGCGAGACGTAGCCATTTTTTCTGTGGGGGGGGGGGGCGCTACAAAGTTTGGATCTATTAGTCTTAGATATATTTTCACTAAAATCAGCTGCCGTGTAACGAATTTGTTTAGCCTGCATAGAAATAAGATAAAAAGTATTATTAAAATGCCCATATTTTTAGGATGAGGTAAATTCTAAGTATTAGTACTTTTTAATGCAATATTCGGGACTTCACTTTAAGACAAAAACCAAGTTATAGTGGCATTAAATTATTCAAAGCCTGTAAATGGCAGAACGAGGAATTGCGCGGAGTAAATGAAAACTACAAGTCCCGAAACACAGGCGTGGCCAGTGGGCACCTTGGAGGGCGGGCTGGCCTGACGTGACTTTCCGGGATGGCAGCCAGGGGAGGTGAAATTCTCGGGAAGGGAGCGTGAGCGCTCACCTGCTGCTTCATCTGCGGAAGGCTGCAAACTTATCAAAACACAGCGATCCTACGACTGACCTTCAAATGTAAGTAGCCTAACAGACTTAAACATGTTGGTTGTAAACGCACCTGTAATGCAGTCCCATTCATATCTCGCATTAGCGAATTAACTTGATTTAATGCTGTCTGTTCAAATTAATGCAGCGACCTAGTTAAAGTTCTGAATACTGTGATAACGAAATGTAGTCATTGACTACTGTAGTACATATAAGCTCAAGTCCGATGCACAGCAGCTGATTGAATTTTCCAGCTTCGCCTGTTGCTGAATTTGTGGTTCAGACTTCGCCGAAAGACAATTTGGACCGAGAAGTCAGAATCAGTGTAACCAATCTGCTTTTCCGTGTAACACTGCAATCCTTACTCACTATTACTGACTAAGACGAGGGGTTTGGACCGTAGTGGAGGGTTTACTCTGAAACCAAGCACGTAAGTGATGCGGGACGACGTAAAATTTGACTAACAAAATAAGATCAGTTGATTTCAAGGAAGCAAAGATGAACCAGGCTAAAATACCTGTTTAAAGTCCCTCCATTTCCTCTTCGTCCGTCAAGAGAGCGCAGTGTTACAGTAGATGAACTAGACCACAACTGTGTCCGCCGATGTTTGACTTGAACTGGACCAAAGATGCGGTGGTGTGGCACGTGCATGCCAGACCTTGTCCTGTAGGAGGTGGTAGTGAAAGGTCGGTGCTTCAGCTGCCAAAAACAAACTTTTCCTAGCATCGGGGGCATTGTATAGGGGGATTTAGGCGATTCTAAGGGGCCCTCAAATTAGGAACATATTTGGATTCTTAATATTGATTCTCATTTAAATGCATGTCTTTTTTGGGCACTTTCATGTGAGCTGCGATTGAATATGGTCTTTAAAAGAAGACATTCGTGACACTAAGTATTCGATCCTGTGTTTCTTGTACTGCTGTTCACTTTTAGCTTGTCAGTTTGGCCATGAAAAGGTACTGGAAGATCTCAGTCCTGGTTTACTTTTCCATTGTGCTCCTGCGAACCTCCGGAGTGCAGAGCGAAAGGCAAACCAAGTGTATCTAAGTAATGGTATAGATGGCTTAGAGACCGTGATTCTGGTAGCAGTCAGAATCAGCCATGCAGAACAACTGCCTGCCTGTTTGTCTGTCTCCCTGCTTAACTGCCTGTCTGTCACCCTGCCTGCTTGTCTCTGTCTAACCGTCTGCCTGTCTATCTCTGTTTCACCCATTTGTCTTTCTGTCTGGCTGACTAGTCCATTTACAATTGTATTCAACTTCTGATTGTTTTCAACTACCTAAAAAGCTAAACCAGTCCTACCAGTGCTGACAGTGTGTACACAGCTGTAGAGAATCTTGTTTGTGTCCCAGAAATTGTTGTTTGGAGCTACTGCGTCTGCTGCTCCCCCCAGCGTCTCGCCAGCAGGCGGGGTGGGGATGAGGGTGGCTCTCCATGCCTATCCTCCTCACACCCCATTGGCTACCTGCCACCTGTTTTGTTCTGTCGCTGGTGTGTGCAGCATGAAACCGGTATGGTGGGGTGTTGCTAGGTAGGAATGGGGAAAGGATGGCAGCCATGGAGGAAAGCTGAAAGTGAGACTGGTGCACTCCTTCCTGGGGGGCGCATTTCTGTGGGAGATGTAGGGAGAGAGGAGCTTGAGGGGGACTTCAGAGAATGCTGTTGTCCTGGAGATGGGGGTAGTGTGGACTGTTAGGGAGCACCAAATGCGCGCACACACACACACACTTACAAAAATCGGAAGCTCACATCACACGTGTGACATAGCAGAAGCATATTGCCAGTTTCCCTGAAATGGGAAGTAAGTGACGCTTTGCTGAACTTCAGCGGTTATTTGCTATAACTGACTAGAGGGTAAATCCCAGGGATGAATGTATGAAAGAGAACTCGGGCTTTTCTGCTGCCTGCAAATACAAAATGAGAGTTGACACTGGGCTCATTTTATTGGTTCTTTTAGTTTGAATAAAGACCTACGCTGAAGCAGCGTTGTGTATCTGTACATATAGACAACATGCAAATGCATAATAAGCCCTGTTCTTTCTGGATACTTCGGAATCAGCATACAGATATTTTTCATGGTACGTGTGACGCTCAGTGGAAGCATTGCTGATTCTGCAGTTCTCGCTTGTCTAGCTGTCCCAACGCGCTACGGAACCGCTCAGCTTTTCCCTTTTTGTTTCGTCTTGTCATTTCGGACCAAGACTGGGGAAGTACGAATGAATTTCTATTTCAGCACTTCAACCACACTTGTGCAGGAAGTTTGGGGAGGACTGAACGCTGGAAGGTGTGTGATACCCAAGCAATGAAAGAGACCCTGTGGGATTTTATTACCCAAAATCCTGAGCTGGTCATAGTTTTTGGGGACGACCTCCCAGTAAAGGGGTGTCTCTGCACTGCTGTGTCTGACGGCCGGCGATTGGTTATTTCTGTAGCCTCACATAAGGTAAATGATTATGGAAATTAGATGGCTTTTAGAACGGGAAGGAATAAAACGTTACCTTTGTCCCGGTCCTGTTCTTGAATAAGCTGCACGCTGGCTGACATTCTCACCGCCTGTAGGTTATGTTCTGCACAGTTCTGAGCAGCAGTTGAACCATTCGCTTTGGGTCACACGCAATCTGGCTGCTGTTTGCTGCAGTGTGTCCGACCCTAGACTGCGTTGCCTTTCCATGGCAGATTACAACTTCAGATAGGATTTTTTTTATTTTTATTTTTTTAAAATGTAAGCTTTGTTTAACCACCTTCCATTAAGAACCTGTTTACACTTAAGTGATGTGTGACTTCAGGGTGAGATCAAATTGTGGTTGTGAGAGGGCGAGCGGATTGGTGACTGGCAGAGTGAGAGGGTGAGTAGGTGGTGTGATGGGGGCGTGGTGGTGACGGCCGACGGGTCACTTCCTGGCGTCTGGTTGGCATGAGCTGCGAAATGGAAGCGAGTTGCCCAGACGCTGAGTGCTGGCAGTACTTTCAGAAGGACCCTCGGACAGGGAACAGCGCAGAACCCAATTCCTGCACCTGACCTCAACCACCACCACCAGCAACACGCCCCGTTTCGGTCTCACAGCTAAAAATACTGGCGACGGTGCATTTTCAGGGTGAGTCACGGCCGTGGTTCTTTCTGAGGATGGTTCTGAAACCATGTCAGTCTCACCGTGGGTGATGCCGTATGGACCGAAGCCAGCTGACTCAGCCGTAGATTGATGCTGTATTTTGCGATTGGAGCGTTGCTAGTTTGAAAAGCGAGACACAGGCATCTGTCTTGCCACACTGCCATGAGGGAGTAATGCTGGACAGAATGTATGAGAACCCAGATGATTCATGCTGGATGAACTGAAGATCTGAGCACTGATCACTGAGAAGAAGCCTTTGGTCTAGTTCTGAGGTAGGCTCTGGCGGTTTCATACCAACATTATACCGTGATATACAACATTCTGGCAGTATTTTCAAAAGTAACACTATTTACTACCAATTTAAACCTCGCCTAACGGGCAGAGCAGGGATAGGGATGGGGGGGGGGGGGGGCATATTTTAAT
>JABFEB020000113.1:7347680-7358321 GCA_019775895.2 Stomatorhinus ivindoensis
GCACACCAGCTCAGTCACCTGATCATGTTTCCATGCAACCTGCGAAGGCTTCCGGGAGCTATGTTGGATTTAAAGGCAGTAACGAGCTTCTCTGTGTGTGTGTGTGTGTGTGTGTGTGTGCCAGTATCAGCTCTGAATAAGTAATGTGCCAGCGTTCCCATTGCTGGGCACGCAGCATTTCACCCTCGGACTAAGTTATAAGCCTGCAGGGGGTGTGACTACATCTGCTTTCTTGCGCCAGTTCTTCCTGTTTGAATCTTACTGTGGCGACTCCCCTTGGTCACATCACTCTGACACCCAGCAGTAATCCTGCCCTCCACCTCCTATCCCACAGGCCAACCCCCTCTGCCTGCTCTCCACCATCCAGTACATCAGTAACTTCTACTCCAGCCGTCTGAGCGGCGAGGAGAGCTACTGGTGGATGCAGTTCACGGCCGCCATTGAGTTCATCAAGACCATCGACGACCGCAAGTGAGGCCTTCCTGGCCTTGGCCACGCCCACAGCTTACACTCCGTCCAATGAGCACCAGCGGCTGAACAGGATGCTCAGTCGAATCGCGGAGCGATTCGGCCCTCTCTTCTGCTTGGGTTGCGATTTAACCTCTGGCCTGAAATCTGGCCATAAATGTAAGCTCAAGAAATCGTAACCACTTTGAGGTTAGGACACTTACTTAGGAATCTGTAATTAGCAGAGATTTAAATGGCACTTAAAAGCATCTTTAAATTAATGTGTGATATTTTGCTACTCTAAACATGGGGTATATATTTCTAAAAACAAAATTTGCAATTTACATTAACTCTCATCACTTAGGGAGCTGGTTTTGTGCAGTTCCAGTCTTGAGAAGTTAGTGTTCAGCTGAGGCCCAGACAGGTGGGTGTGAGACTGCGTTGTAAGACACGCGTAACTCAGGGACCCTGGACTGTGGGGGGGGGGAAAAGCGTGGAACCGCAAACCGCAATGCACAATCCGCCGTCACAGAGGCTGCATTACTGCACACAGAGTCTTACCTTTCATGGGTTCAGATACCGAATGAGACAGGGGCTGTAACAGGATCTATACTTTTATGGGCGATTAACAATCTCCTAACCATCTAAAGAAAAACCAAAGTTGTCAGCAACAAAATCCTGGGGAAATCTTATTTATTAATGTAATTTGGTTTGTTGTGGTTACTCTATAACCTGCTCCTTCCAAAGCTACCTCAAAACACAAAAGCTCAAAGGTGAGGCCTTAAATTTGTTTCTTTGATTTAATGATTCAGCCGACCCTGGACCCAGCGCATCGCGCAGCGCTGCCTGTATGCTTACAGTCTTTCCAGGTGATCCGGCCCGATTTTGCCAGCTTGTCCTTCCAGGAAACCTCATGGAATATGCATACCCTCCCCTACTTG
Organism: Stomatorhinus ivindoensis; assembly: GCA_019775895.2. Taxonomy (NCBI): domain Eukaryota; kingdom Metazoa; phylum Chordata; class Actinopteri; order Osteoglossiformes; family Mormyridae; genus Stomatorhinus; species Stomatorhinus ivindoensis. The sequence goes on from JABFEB020000113.1 coordinate 7,349,069, forward strand.
GGACTGTTCCGACAGCAATACTCAAAAATTATGCAGGTTTAAAAAACAAAATACATATTTTGACAGCCGTGTGCCCCTTAAAGTACATTTTTTAAGCCCTGGGCTTCGTCAGCTGGGTCATGTCTCCTTAACAGTGAAGTTCTGCTTCTTGACAGGGTTAAGTTTAAGGAATTACACCAAAGGATTGGATGTGAATGCAGCCTGTACACTCATCCCTTGTGGCTAAAAACTGCTTACCTTTGACTTCGTGATGAGGCAGTGAACTTGAATATCTTACACAGCAAATGCAAATTGGGGTCAGATTTCTACAGTGCGCAACACATGGGGTTTTTTTTCTTCCTCCTGATGTCATGAGTTCATCTGTGACCGACGGACCTCCATTTGTCCTCATTCTTTTATTGAATCTCCATGTTTCTGAATTTCTAATGTTGGGAGGGGAGAGGGGCTTTTACGAAGCTGAAAAGGCTTTAACTGTCTTGCGCGTAGGAAGGGAAAAAATACTTTGCCTTTCTTTTGTATGTTAAAGATTTGTTTGTTATTCTTTATGAAGTTATGAAAAAAAGTTTTTTGGAGCTGGGTGTTTGTTTTGTTCTCTGGCAAGGCTGTGCATGTCCTCTGAATCCCTCCTGTGTCTGGCCTTAGGGCTATGACGCTCAGTAGTGCAGTACTCAATATTGCAACAGGCCAGCAGGGGGCAGGCTAATGAGGTATGGCCTGCCTTTCTACTATTACAACACTTGCTCTGAACGATTGTATCTGTATAAAAATGAGTCACATATCATAATAAAATATATATTGCTTGTATAATAAACCCATCTTCCAATTGGCAGTTGGCACATGCATACATCATGGATGCTTCACAGGTAACCGTTAGCTTAACTGCATTAACAGGTTTGTTTCTGGGGTCCTGTGCTCCTGCAGTGCAGTAACTCTTTGAGGCCAACAGGGGGCCTCCAAACCTCAAGGGCTACATAAATGTGTCGCTTAAGCGGCGGTAAACACTGCCGCTACTGGCCACCAAAATGTTACTCGTTTTCTGAGCCATTCGAAGAGACCCACAATTATTTATATATAATCATTATTCCAGAGTTGCACGAATCTTTTATGCTATTTAGAGAACAGGACGAGTGTGACTCCGGCTGCGCTCAGCATTTATCTTAGACCAGGATCGCCGTCATCCTGTGTAATCCTTGTACTGCCGGTTACCTCCGCCAGGTGGCAGGCGTTGCCCGCAGAACTGCAGCACCCTGAAATATTACCATACGAAAATAGAGCCAGGGAATCAAAGAAAAATAAAACTCATAACCATTGCTTTCAGTTTTACCCGTAGAACGACAGTATCGTTGCTTTCAGTTTTACCCGTAGAACGACAGTACTTGGCTTTAAATAACTAATCTTTATAAGTATTCTTGTAATACTACGGACTTTTAAGTAGCCTACGTAATGGGGTTTGCTTAAAATTGTTTTAAAAAACACTATTTGGTGTGCAGTTATAGACCAGTTACACTTCCAGATGAAACAGGTATTGTGTGCCGCTACTGGTAAGGGGTGCACCTCATTTATACCAGTTGAAACGAACAGAAAAGGGGCACCTATGGTCAAATGGAAAGCAGGCTTTTCTTAGCTAGCCTTGGTAAAGAGCAGGTACATGCGGTCCACACCATACCGAATTCTGACGGACACCGTGATCAAAATTATTTTTTATACCACGGACATGGTATAAATCGGGGCCACCGTTGCTTCTTTTGTGTCACGGAGTTTGTGCACACGCTTGCCTGTGTGCACAGGGGCGCAGTTTGACATTCTACTTGGTTTGGCACTTTCAATCTGAAGAAATTCGAGGCCCCTGAACCTTAGGGGGTTCCAATCCACCTTGGAAATACCGCACTCAAATCATTTTTAAAGTCCAACCTAATTATTTTGAAAAAAATAAACACATGGAAAGGAGACCAGCTTAATAAACACCAAAGAAAGAAATGTTTCTATAAATACATGTAATAAATATCACTTTGATGGGCACTTAAATGTGAAGGGAAACACTTTCTATCTCTGCAGTAGCCTCCAAGTCTAATACAAAATTATCCTTATTAAGAATAATAAAATACATACATTGTGGCTTTTAAAGTCCACGCATGCATTCAGCCCCACACCGCTACCACAAACAGAAGTAGCCCACTACTCAGATTTCACATGCGTGTGACGTCACATCCGTCCTGCGCTCTCATTATACTGATGTGTTAATCAGGCATCTCCGCGTGCCAGGGGCCTGAACGCGGGACTCGGTGCCAGAGCCGAGCAGCTGGACGCGTCATGGCCTTTATGCAAAGTGAAAACGGAGTCCGGGGAGAGCACTCACTATCAGATGCCCGCGATGCCGACTTCTGTCAGGCTGAATCCCAGTGCTGAGCCCAGGCACCGCAATGACCAGCGGGGGTAAAGGGACGCGCCCTAGCTCCGCCTACCTGGCCGCCACATGTACAACCCCATTGCATTAAAAACCATAAAATGCTTCTTTCAGTCTGAATATTGCACTTCATTAAGACAACGTTACATTTCAGTAAGTAATAATGACAATCAGTAATATTTTGGTAGGTTGTCTGTTATGCATTATGACTGCCTTACGAAGCTCTCATCTATAATGCACTTATAGTTAGCTTTATAATGTAGTACAAAGCATCCTTAATGCTTATGCTGACCATTGTAATGCACTATGAAGGTATCTATAGTGCATTATAGATGTGAACTTCATAAGGCATTCATGATGCATGATACACGTGGCTATAATGTTATGCCTTTTAATAAATATTTATAATGCTTTATGAATATTATTTGTTATGAACGTATTTATAGATTACCGATAACCTGGCCTTAAGTGTTTCTGATGTGAACTAAAATAATGTTAAAATAACATATCAATAATAAGATCTATACAGGCCGAACAGATCCTGTTCGGATACACCTGCTGATTCCTGAGTGATGTAAAATGTTAGCGTTTCTTACATTAAAAATGGCTGAGGAATGGCATTATAAAACACGACTGGATCGAGTCTGGGCTTTATATATAGATATATTAAGATGTGTGAATGCATTTAATTGGTTTTCGGGAAAAGCGGCTCAAATTGAAGGCGCATCCGGATTGGGCATGTCGCCTGTCGGTATAACGGTCTGTAAGCTGACACAGATAGAACATCAGAGCGGCAGACTGTCAAGTGTAGTGGAGTAAACTTTCATTACCTAAGGCATTTTCCATAAGAGGGTTCCAGCACGCCACCCCACTCCCTTTTAATATTTACGAGTCCCATCGCAGGGTTCAGCGAGGAGGCAAGCAGCGCGCGGTGTGCGGGGCCCCTGACGGCCGTCTGCTGTGGGGGTTACGGGACGTCCAGGGGGGAATAGGGGCCGCACTTCACAGCTGGGGGGGGGAGTTATTTTTACATACTACAATCCCTCACAGTGACAGTCCCTCACAGTGCCGGAGAACAAGCGTGTTTTGACCGTGAGTGCAGACTATCTGAGGCAGCACAGACAGTGCAGTTTAATCCCCAATCTTTATCCAACTCACACGTTTTTTTTTGTTAGGATTAAATATTGGAATTGGAAACCAAAGCGAAAGGCAAATCCCTTCTATTCCATGCTCCCAAAACTGTGACTAGAATATCATAGTCGTCGTTTGCGTTAGAACGACGTGTTCAGAAAAAAATATCTATCTTGTTTTTAACCACATAAATAAATGCTAAAATACCGGTATTGCTGCGATAAAATACTTGCAGGACTTGCATAATTGTAACTGGAGACCAGGTCTCGTCATACTCCAGCGTGTAAAGACAAGGCGACTTCGTTCATGGTGCTAGAAAGAGCTTCTTTGCCCCATAGCGTGAATGCAATGGAGAAAATGGCCACGATTTCACCCTTTAAAATGCTTGACTGCAGCCCACTGGGCTGGCTAATCTGAACGACCCTACCGGCTATGGGGATTAAATGTAGACGCGCTGCCTTAAATCCAGGGTTAGGCGCTGAGGTAATTGCGAATTCCCATCTAGGTTTTAGGTTTGTTAATCACTTACATTTACACACCCGTGGAAAACTGATAAAGCTGAAGCAGATAACGCAGAAGGAGACCACGAAGTGCGAATGTACAGTAATAGTGGTCTTTACTGCCCTGACTTAAAACAGGATATGGTTCAACCTCACGTGGCCGTCCGTCCATTTTCAAAAAATGGCATCAATTTAGTGATGCAGTGATGCAGAACTTATTGTGGAAAGAACGGTGTGTGTGAGAGAAAGGATACACCCCGGACTGGTCATCAGTCCATTTTAGGGCCCAAACACATAGGCTACAATCAGAATTCAGAACCACCAGAGAACCCAACAACCTCTCATTCAAAGAGACAAACTCAGACTGGGAGCCCTCAGTATGGACCCTATCACTACCTGCCGGACCACTGCGCTGCCCTCGACTTAAGCAATTGTTTTAAAGAAATTTTTGAAACGCAGGTGGGTTTTTTTCCTCCCAGAGCCCCATACTGTCATTATTAATAATACCTGGCACGAAATCCAGGTGTATGTGGCTAAATATACATCTTCTAATTCCTCACCTTAGACTTGAAAAATATTCTTTTCCTGTGTACGTGACGATACGGTCAGCGCACGGAATGAAAAAGGCGATATTTTGTTCAAAGTCGTTTTCGGCGAAGGAGGATCCGAGCCGCCGCCGTTAAATGGCGAGATGCGCGAGTCTCGCCGCCTCGGCGCTAATTGCTTTTGCTCAGACCCGAGTCCTCCTGACGCTAATTAGCGGGTGGGCTGTCGGCGCCCCTCTGCCCGAAAAGAGGGATCTCTAAAGGACAGAATCCCTTTGTGTTTCTCCTTGTAATGCGCAGGCGAGGAAGGAGGCTGTTCTTCCTGCTCACTTTCTGCTTTTGATTGTTATTTTTCTTCCTTTGAGCAAGGAGGGGGGATGGTAGGAGGAATACTCAATATCCAGAGAAACATGTGATTTCTGCATGTCACCAGCAATTTAAACTCCTGGGAAGTATCGGGGGACTGGCAGAACTTATTAATAAAACGTGTCAGCATATCTCCAGTGTTGCAATTCCACAGAAAAAAAGCTACGAGAAACGGTGATAATTTAAATGACATGCAGCCCTTTCGTTTTAATTGCATATATACGCACAACTCTTCACGAGGCGGGTTTATTCTTAGTTTGGACTTCAGAGCATCGTTGTTTCAACTGCAGCAAGATTCAGGCTTGAGTCTTCCAGATATGACCCACAAAACCGTTCTTCTCTATACCTTGACATGCTATGCAGCTGCCTGTTCCCGGGGGCTTATGGTGTAGACCAGTGGTACCTAACCTTTTCAGTGACAGGTACTTTGACGAGGAAAATACTTAAGCGAAATTCCGAATCGCGCCAATCTGAAGGGGGGGGGGGTTCCTTCAGTACATTTTACCCCGTACCACTGATTCCCCCCCGTACGGATTTCTCTGCGGCCATATGCAGCTACCCGTAACTGTATTGGGGTAATCCCCTTGGGCTGTAGGGAGACAGAATTTCCCTCACCCTTTGGTCTGACTCCTCACCCCAGCCATCCCTTCAGGGGAAACGCCGACTTAGACCGTTCCTAAATCGGAGATATCTTAACAGCAGCTAATGCAGTTTCTGATGCTTATCTGTAATGGTGGTACTATCAGCAAAAACAATTGCATGCTCCTCTGCGACCATCTGGTGGTCCTCAAAAGTGAGGGAAGACATTTCCCTGCCCTCACATTTAAACTGAATTAGCCAGGTTTGTGCTGCCGGCTATAGACCTAAACGTGCTTCTCACTCAGGTTTCCCTGCGCTGCTTCAGAAGCTGGTAATGCAGCATTTAAAATGACCAGATTCAGACCCAAGGATTACAGGTTTAATTCCCAGGTGTGAGGAAACTACTGCTGTACCTTTGAGTTATTAAGGTACTTACCCAGAATTGCTTGGTTAAGCACAACACTGCATTAAATAGTAGTTTACAAAGTACAGCTGTGCATGGTAGAGAAATATGAAGGAGTCTAGAGTTTAATACTGATTACCATGGTCTGTAAGTGACTGCAGCACCATCTTGACCACGGCCTTCATGGAAGGTCTACAGACACCTGCGACAGAGCTTTCCAGAAGCTTCTACCAAAAAGAGCTGTAGACAGGGTCCCCAATAATCATTCTTCCAGTGAATGGCATATAGATCTTCTTCCTGTTGTTCCCTGGGTTGGGGGGTCTTTAGCAGGACAGCAGATGGACCAGGGGGTCTAATTCATGTGTGCATGAGTAAAATATCACCATCAGTTGCCTGTTCAACTTCAGCCATGCTGGTTCATATTCATGAGTGAAATTACTGCATTAAAAAGGGCCCCAGTTACAGTGCGACGCTGTCCTTGGCGTGAATGCAGTGAACATTCAGAGACACGGGAGGATCTGCACAAGGGGGATCCTTTATCTATTACGCCAGTGCAAAGCCACGGATAGCACAGTTAACGATAATTAAAGAATATTAGCTACCGAGTGAGATGTGTTATTTAACGTGTAATGATGACCACCAGCGTTGTTTCTATTTGAGACATCCATCCGAGCGCGAAACACTGATAACCCCCCCCTCCCCCCCTGAAGGGTCGTGTTTATTCATCTCCCCCACTTTACTATTTTTTTGAAAATCCACTGTGGCTGCATCCAGTGCTTCTGAGGCCGCCTTAATGAGGTGCCAGGAGAAAGCGGCACATTAGCGGGGGGAGGGGGCTCCTGGAAATCCCCCCCCCCCCAGATTTTCGGTGGTGTCGAACTTTTTTTTTGGGCTAATTATAAGATGGTCTGTAATCTTCTGTCTCTTCCCCTGGGAGGGGTTGGGTGGGGGTGGTGAGGTTCTGTAGGAGAGAGAGAGAAAAAGAAAGAAAGAGAAAAAAGAAAATGAGTGGGGGTGGGGGAAAGAGTGATCATGAAGAAGGAGTGTTGATTTATACAAATATTCCACTTCTGTTAACTTGCCTGCCGAACACGGGAACAGCTGGAGGACCCTGCCAGTGTGCGTCTCCCAGCAGCCCGAGCGCCCTGGAGTACATGCCCTTAAACCGCCCCAGCGGAAAGTGAGTCCAGCAATACCGTTAAGTATGAGTTATTAGACTCTCAGTTGCAGCAGTATTAACTGGACAGGAAATGAGATTGCAGGCTTTACACAGAAGCACATATTAGGTATGTTAACAGTGAAATACAATAACGATATCAGGTCTGATAACTACTAGGTCTTTGCTGATCCTCTGATTTAAGGCTCCGAGAGACAGGATGAAGGCGACTTGCTCTGACCTTTGTGAGCAGCGTAAAGGCGTTGCCCTTGACTGGCCTGACCGCGCTCGAAGCCTCTCCACTCTCAGGGCGTTTCACCGCTCTGTCTCATGGAGTCGGGAAACGGGAGAGCCAGGAGGAAGGAAGGCAGGAAATAGGAGCGGCGTAAACAAACGGATGTGCGCCGCTCGCCGCTAAGCTCCGATTCATAAACGCCCTTTGGAATCTATTCATTATCACCACGCATTTAAATATTCATAATTCATTCATCAGGGCTCATTCAAATTGGATGATTACCATAATCAAAATGGAGCTTTGGTGAAAGAAATCTCTCCAGGGCACCGGAGACAGAAGCTGACTCGACGTACCTCAAACAATCAGAGCTATCCATCCTCGCTCTCCAGCTTCTGGTTTGATTATCATTTGATTTTCACTGGCCCACTACTCTTTGGGGCAGGGAAGCACCTTCCGCGTCCCTTTTCTGGGTGCTGTCCGCCTCTCTGCTGCACAAAGCCTGACACACATCCACTCCCCCAGTTCCCATCATGCCCTGGGGCTCTCCCTGCCCATCAGCAGTGCTTTGCCCAGTGAAGCATGTGCGCTGCCCGGCTCAGGGACTGCGCGCCCACGTGGGGGTGGGGGTGCACAGCGGCACCTCAGAGCCTGATCATACCACACAGGTGAAACTACAGTGCCCCCTGTAGGGCACTTACACAAAGTAAGTAAAGAGAGGCAGCTGTGGCTGACAGAAGACCATTGACTCTATGTATCTACCAGAAAACAATGGAGATCAGCTGTCTGTTCTTATGGGTGATTTATCCTAAGACTGCACACCCTCAACAACAGGAGGGTAACTGGACAAAACTATGAGGCTTTTAGTTCTAAAATCTCCATGACCACAGTTATTATTTAGCATTTATATACGCTACAAAAAATTTCCCTCTGAGATCCTCATTTTCATATGAGCATTAGGGGCTTTTCAGTTTAAATAACTCATTCACAGACTTTGAAATGATGTGAAAATGAATTTGACAAATGGCACCACTGTAATAACAGATCAGGCATGGTGCCTACTGGGACAATGACAGTATCTTCACGTCGATGCACCCTGTGTGTTTGGTCAGGTACGGATCACCGTGTGCAGAGACTTATCACAGGAGTCTACTTCAGTCGAATAGCTTATTGTATGTATATAAAACATAAATGATTAAATAAATGTCACCCTTCCTGCTGAAAATAAACGTCATTTGATATTTGTACAAATACATTGGAAAGTGTTTGGTTTTGCATATCCTCCGTGTGAGTCATTTAATTTGCCCCCGGGGGCATTTCTTAGGGAGTTAAGAACCTTGTTCAAGAGCCCAGTAGAAATGTGGCTTTACATGGGAATTGAACCAGCAACCTCCTGTTCACTGGCATAAAGGCCGAACAAAAACACACACACACACCCCACTCCCCAGGAAAAAAAAACACACACACACACAGAAGCCAGAGATGAGATGTTAATGACGTCAGACACCGCGCTACTATGCATTAGCGACTGGATAAGCGCATGCAAAAACCCATGGGGACGCGATTGAAGCTCACGCATATTCATGCAGGCGGGCGGTGCAGAGCGCAGTTCGGTGTGAGAGCGAGAGCGTAGCACCTCTGACCCATAAAGCGGCTGCGTGAGCTACTAGGTACTTAATGAAGAAGAGGGAAAAAAAGAGACCAAAATGAATGGGCTTTTTGTTGGTTGGATGGTCTCTGAAGTTGAGGCTGGGGTGTGCTGTCCACACTCATCCCCTCTCTGGTGCATGCTCATTCAGCCTGACAGCGAGGCTGCGGCCAATCATGGAGCTCCGCAAGCACCACATTAATTCTAATACAGGTGCATCTTCACAGGAGCGATGAAGAGAGAGTTACTCAGCTTGAGAGGGATGGTGGGGGGCGGGGGGGTCAGGGAG
>JABFEB020000113.1:7394001-7415125 GCA_019775895.2 Stomatorhinus ivindoensis
CCCCCCCCTCCCCCCCCCCCCAGCCCCGAGCGGGGTTCAGCGACTCTGGCTCTGTGCCCACTTTGCCGACCCAAGAAATGTCCTTGAGAAAAGTGTGTCACCTGAGCAGGCGGCCCGCCAGCTTCCTACGCACGGCTGATAATCCTCTCACGCATCTTGGCCCGGGGAGGGGAACGAGGGTGGGGTTTAGGGCAGAGAGGGGTAAGGGCTCTTGACTAGAGGCAGCACGAGACTTAACGTCAAGGGGCATGCAGTAAAATCCCAAGGGGGAGTTGCTTGTTGTACCTTTGGAAGAAATTATATCATCTAAATATATAGGTGGTCCTCCACTTACAACGGGATCACATTCTGATGTAGAGTTAATGATGTCAATGATGATTTGATAAGTTTACAGATGTCACAATAAGCATAATAAATAACTGAACTGTAAGTAAATATTGGTAATTGGAAAGTAAATACATCAATACAAAAAAAAAAAAAAACGTACGACACATTGTTAACACTGTATGAGTTATTCATGTTCATAATTGCTACAGATACTGGGAACTGGCTGTATGTATGATGCCATCGTCCAGCATCACTAGTAAGTCTCGTACAGCATACTGCTTGCCTGGGAAAACATCATAAATTTGAAATGTCACAAATCAAACCATTGTAATGCGAATGGTTTGTTCTCAGTAATCATACAGAAAACTGTAACTGCTAATACTACACAATTGTCCCTATGCCAGTAGACACCAGAGGATTCTGGGATATCAGCACTGCATTTCATCATTTACTCCCAATTCATATCTGTGCTCAAGAACTGTGTCGAACCGCCCGCCGCGGACTCGCATCCGACGGCGAGCGCCAGCCAGATGTGCCTGGCCAGCGGCTCGGAGTGTGGGGGAATGGCTGGAGGGGGCGGCAGGGGTCCAGGGAGCAGCTGGGGGGGGAGGGGGGGCAAACAGCTGCAGGCCGGCCGCCCGCCTGCTGAACGCGGCTATGTGGGTGCAGTGCAGTGACGGCTCCATCTGCTGTGAAGGCTGCTTATGCGGATACGCACCGATGCGGACACGCGCGCGCACACACACACGCGCACACACACACACACACACACACACACAGTGGCCACATCTGGGGGGGGGGGGGGCTTTTCCTTGTCACAGGACAATGGCAGCAGCCACAGAGAGAGATGCGTACAGACAGTCAGCTGGAGATGGACATAAAAAAAAAATTTGAAATTAGAAGAAAAGTCTCTAATGTGGAGAGTGGGGGGTGGGGGGGGTTGAAGCCCAAATCAAGATGCTCCTCGGTATGCAATAGTGCGATGGACTGAATGGTCAGCCGTTCCTGGGTCAGCGATGTGCTGTGCGAGGTTCCCCTGATGCCGGGCGATGACGGCATTGACACAGTCACACTCCCGCTCAGCGCAGTGATCACAGGCGTAAACATCCCAGACACTGTTTAGCATCCCATACACTGTTTAGCATACCATAATGTTTGTTTCTGTGTTTAAACTCCTACTCATATATCAACTTTTCAGTTACTGGTATTTTGTTACAGTGTTTATTTATTAACTTATACTTATTCAGTGGCAGTATTTATTTAGATATGTATCATATGATATTCATCATATGATATTTTACACTTGATAAAGGGTTCATCGGACAGTGGCCCCATCTTAAGTCAAGAAGCATGGGGGTCCATGTGCAGACAGCCCCCCCACAAGCCAGAATACAGGTCACCACCAGAGTACCTGGGAGGAGGGGGGGGCAATCAGAGTGAATTGGATCGACAGTTCCATGCAAAGCATTTAATCTAAAAGTAGACAAAAACTGCCCCTGGCCTCACACTTTGTTTGGCACTATATGTTTGTATCTGCGCATTTCCCCTTATGATCAATAATGTATATCTTCTCTTATCTAATCGCGTTGCCATTAGGCTCAGAGGCCTATTAAAAAAAAAAAAAAAACTGCAGAATGTGTAAAAGACTGGCCTCTCCTGAACCCAGATCAGCATGCAGCTCAACCAAGTCGTTCATTCCTGCACCTAACATGCACAACGGAACTAGTACAGCTTCTTCATGTAGGTGTAACACATATGCAAATGAATTCATTCTAACATCTTACAAAGCTCATTTAAGTGCAGAAAAGGGAAAGCACACTTAATATAAGAATCTATACAAATTAAAATCACAGGAAAAGCAGCACAAATCTATACTCGGTAACAGTGTGCTCGCTGCTTGGGGTATGCCTGCAAAACACTGTGGGTGAAACCAGATGAACACTGGAATTAACCGTCCTTCCACAATATACCACAAGGAAACAAAACGGTAACGCATTTCACATCCCTGGCCTCTACCTGCCCACACAGAAATCTCAAATCCACTTATAATTCGATCTGGTTCTTGCATCTGTCAAGGAATGCTGCAAATTCGATTACTTTTTTTTTTTTTTTTTAAACCGCTGTCAGTAACATGACCGACGCTCACGTAAACTCCCGAGGGCACGCCCGCCTCCCGTTATCCCGGCCCTAAATCAACGGGCCCCCGCGGATTTTCACGACGCGTCTTCACTCAGCACTCGTCAAAGGGAAATACTGATAAAAATCTTTGAGACACCATATTCCAAGATGAATGAAAACTGGAGGGTACAACCCATCTTTTTCAGCAACTGCACCATGGTACCTTCTAAGAGAACCTTTGGGCAAATGTGTACCTTACACTTTTAGGGTAGGTAAAAGGTGCTCTAATCTCTCCAATTACTCTAGACTCTTTTGCATCATGACTAAAGAAACCAAATTTTTCCTGCACCTTTAGGGCAGAACGCTGACCTTTCCACTCCAGTGCGAATTCTCCTAAAGGCCGGCATAATTCGCAGTGACATTTATTCAGCGTGCGGATCTTACGGCCTGCTCTTTTCCCCACAAGTCTTTCAGAGAGAGAAGGGGAAAAAAAATACAAGAAAACAGGCTTGCAGTTCATGGAACTACTGAACTTTAACCGTTTTTTCGATCTTAAAAAGACAAGCAGCTTTGAAGCCTTTAAATCCACCTTAGGATCTATGCATCACGACACGTCAGCTTCTTTCTCAAAGAAACACAGGCATGGTTTAAGGTGTACCAAACATCTTAAATGTATGATTTAATGTGACTAATCGGTGTAGATTGTTGGCTGCAAGGCGATCCAATTACTGTTACTGAGAGAATTATTTGATGCATGTGACATATTTAATTTCTATATAAAGTCAAAGAATCAATTAAACCTTTAATTTCACTGAAAAAAATGCACAAATATTACCATGAGAACATAATTACTCGCTAATAATAGAATACAAGGTAGAATCTCCGAACATTAATTTTTATCGTTATTATTATACAGGGAGAACAAGCCAGTGCAAATTATCAAAAGGTCAACTACTGATCTGAACTGAAAAAGAAACATAAAAGAAGGCAACTGGATTTTGGAGGGGGGGGGGCAGTGAAAGTTGCCTGCAGCACATGAATGTTAGAGCATGCAACCCATAAGAAGCATTCATACTTAAGGAGGATTTTGCCCCCATAAATTGATTCTGACCTCACAGATCTGTGCTGTTGAATAGCCACCTTGACAACTGATTGATCATGAGGCATCTTTACACCCCTACTTCTGATCTAAATTAATGTGTGATGAACATTGGTCATTGGTCAACAGTGCATTTAAACACCAATAAGACACACCCTTATATCACACACAACGACAAATCACAACTAGCCTACGTCACTCCAGATCACCAGTGGTAGTTTCTGAAGTCCAATTCACCACAAACCAATGACCACAAACCTTTAGTCTGAAAATGTCAGCACTCATACCCACCTTCACTGCAAACACCCAAAATTCCAAATCCTCCATGCATTACTGTAATAGCCCAATACACTTTAGATTGTCATACCATCCATCAATTACATTGACGGTAAAATATTATAAATAATATATGAATAGGATCCATATGCAACATGCTCACTCGCGCACCAAAAATCAAAATGATTATTTTCTGTAACTTGGTACTCACAGGCATTTTTCCATGCAGGCACAGAGCTGAGTAACTTCTGACAGAAGTATCTGTTAATTTTAGACAGTGGCAGCAGAAGCGAATATTTTTAACACCATGCTGGATGCAGAGGCGACGGGGATGCCCACCTTCCCGTCGAACTTTGAGTACTCGTTGAAGGGGTTGTTCAGCTGCTGGGGGCACTGCTCCAGCCGCAGGGAGAGTGTGGACTGCTTCCCCAGCCTGCAAGGCCTGTCTCTGAAGTCCTTCCTTTCAAACAGCGAGCCCAGGTCTTCCGCTGTGGGTGGGACAGGCTTGCATCAGCAGCTCGTCAATGTGCAAGTGATGCTCAAAGCGAGAGCTTTGTTCTCCAGGACAGAACATCACAGTCCTGTACAGTGCCAGTCTAGATATGAATGTGTAGCAAATGACCACCAGCCTTTTTCTTACAGGTAAGCCACTGAGAAACACCCAGCTGGCTCAAGGTGGCTAACTACATTATTAGCTGGGCAGACAGAAAAAAGGGCAAGAGTGTTAGAGTGAAGGACATGCTGATTTTGCTGAGCTCGATGTATCCCTGGCTCGACAAGGGAGGGGCTTGCATTTCACTTCTTTAACCAATCACAGTCTTCATCGTATGACATCACCACATTGGTGTTTTTTTCCAGCCATCCAGCTGGGGCTCAGCAAGCTAGGCCTCTGTGATTGTGATGGCAAGGTTACCAGTTCAAGCCATGTCATTACATTTGTTATTATATTATTTTTAATCATCATCATCATCATCAAGAAATAAAGACATACATTCACACTGCTTTATATAGCCTATGCAGGTAAGCAAACCCCTATGTTTGTATACAAAAGGTATACACATACACAACAAGCTACTCTAGAAATCTGTGCACCTTGCCGCTTAACAGAAAACAAGAGCAGTTAGTGCATTTTAAACACTTCAGTTTTTAGTTTGCTCTTTTTAAAAGCTCCATCGTCTATGTTATGGAAATTCTCTATTTGTTGTGCCTATCCTGCTTTGCACCTGACAGTCTTCTACATAAAAAGAATGACTAGATCCTCTACAGACTTTGAAAAGAATTAAGAGGCCACCATTGCAACGCCTCATTCTGATTTTCTTTAGCAAATACGCTATATATAACCATGCACAAACAAGGGAAACCGTAAACTGATTAATGGGGGAAAAAACCGCGATATGAAATGGCGGAGTAAAGCTCACGTACCTGACTGTGAAGAGCTCCTTTCCTTCCACTGAATGTTTTTGCATTTGATCTGATTCTGTCGCTCCTTCCTCAGTCTTTCGAGTCTTTGAGCTTAGAAAGAAGACGGAAGAGAACAAAAAACATACATGACATCAGAGGGGGAAACGTGCCGTCGCTCCCCGCCGGTACTCTTGAAGCACTTTTGCCTTCCAGGTCACACAGAGTTGGGGTATGAAAGATCACTCCCCCTCCTCCTCCTCCCCCTGGGAATGCAGGCTTCAGAGATGACCGAAAGGTTATCCCCTTACCAGACCCAGACATGAGCGAAAAAAAAAAAAAACGTTACGATCGGCGAGCACAAAGATGACGACTGCACACAACCTGCTGGTGAGAAAGGGGGAGAGCTGCACTTTCACCAAGTGTTGGGTTTTAAGTCTGTACCTGGTGCCAGGGGGGGCATCATGCCCATGGGGCGGAATGGGCATTTCCACTGTGCTGGGGCCAAGTGGGTCGAGGGGGACAGGTGTTGTGTCACGGATCAGGGCGCAAAGCGATACAGCCTAGTTCTGATTCCCACAACCCCCCTTGGTGCTTACCGGCTGCCCCTGATCTCTCCTGTCTGCCTGGGCTCCTTGGAGAGACAGCCACTGGTAGGTAATTTCTCAGGAGAGGAGAAACGCTTTTGTGGAAAGGAACTGTCACACCTACATGACCCCAAAAGAGAACCTGAACTCCATATGCCACAAGGGTCGGTTGGGAGGGGGGGGGGACGCAGAGCAAGAGGCGAGACATGCACGGGCGCAGGACAATCAAGGGGAGGGTACGGGACTCCCTTGTGGCTCATGCAAACCCGGTACTGTTCCTGTTCTTGACCCACCAGAAGGGTTTAAATTCACTTAAGACTCTGGTGATGCTCCAGTGAGGTTTGTTTTGGGGAAAGTTGGTTACCGCCATGTACACTACCCCCCCCCCCCCACCTCCACCAAAATCACTACATTCCTGTCCTTTCTAACGAAGACAGTCATTTAAGAAATTCTTTTGCTGGACCATCAAATTCTCCAGACCCTAGCCCTGGCCCACCATTGTGAGCAATTGGTCGAGAATGAGCGGACACGGGTTTGACACGGATCGCACATGGGGGCCACGACAGCTGCGCGGGACCAATCATGGGTCGATCGCTCCATTGCCATCTCCTAGCTTCATTTCCAATCAAAGAGTTCCCCCCTCCCTTATCTTAATCACATCCATCTACCTGTGGCGACACCGCAATCAATCCCACAAGGAGAATCACGAGGCAAGAGGAAGCACTTCGGACCCCCAAAAATCACTCGCCCTTCATCTCCTTTCACAAATGGCACCACCACTATTTTATTCAAATTCATTACCAAGCCTTCAAAGTACACCAAACTAAAACAAGGAGTAGACGATTAAAAAAATAATTAAACAATTACTGTTATAATTATTAGAATAGTAATATTAATTCTACAATCAAATTAGTGTTGCTGTTGGGACACAGGGCAAATTATCTGCAGCAGTAGTATTTATGTAGGTGATTAATTCATGATTCATACAAGCACAACAGACAACACATTATGACGTGTCAGTGACACGGTACGTCAGACATGCACACTTAAGCAGCACGATCCAAAAAGATGCAAACAATTTAAACTAAACCAAAGGCCATTCTCTGTACTTAACTTTGATATGTACAATGTCACTATGCAGTGATACAGGACTTTGTTAAATTGTGAACCTTAAACCCATCTGGACATTGATCACACCAGTTAGTAAGATCTCCCTAAACTGCATTTAGTAAATGACTTAACTGCTTTGTTTAATGTACCTCAGTGCAGACCCACAATGCAGGACACCCAGAATCCCGCGTGACGGTACACACCTGTGTTGGACCGCCGGCGGATGCCGAAGTCCCAACTGGAGGTTATGTCGACGGACTGGGAGAGGTCGCAGGAGCCGGTCTCTGAACCGGAGTCACTCTGTGGCCCGGGATCCGACTGGCCACCTCCACCAGGCGCTTCCAACGACAGGCACCTCTCCAGGTCCACGTCATGGTCAATCAGGACCATCTCGCACATTCCGGTGTCGTCGCTGGTCACGTGAGACTGCCTGATGTGTGCCAGGATGATGGCGGGATTGTCCAGAAAAGCCATCCTCTCACTCACACGCTCCGTCTCAATACAGAGGCTGCGATCTAGTGTGAAAAATCAGAATTTCCTCTGCGACGGCGTCGTTTCTTCCTTCTGTGCGAGATTATTTTCTCCTTTCCAAGTTGTACCATGTGTGCCAACCTGTCAGGAAGAAAGGAATGAAGAGCATTTTCATGCCCGCTGACCAGGCAGAGTTCCATCAGACTAACAGCCACTCACAATTTCTCATGCTTCAGCAACAGAAGACCTCAAATTGCAGTGCTGCCGCGGCAACGTCTTAACTGCAAGCTGAACGCTTTCACTCAGCTGTGAGCCTTATTATAGGGTAGTGTGTTCCTGAAGAACACGTCTACTGTACATCACATGTTGCTCAAACGAGAGATGAGATAAAACTTATTTGTTTGTTGGGTGTAAGTCAGAGCAGAGTCTTTACTGAGAAACATACCAAATACCTTCTCTTTGAATAATGACACAAACACAAGAAAATCACCAGAAGAACCAGCGTATCTTAGGAAAGTCCTTCCCCTAGAACACCACAGGCTGAAAAATGCTACAAAAAAGCCAAAAAACTCCCAATCAGAAATGACAACCACCCATCACAATAGCCTTACAGATACTTAACATGGTTAGCACACAGGTGAGCTACGCCTTTCACCTAAGAGCTGTTAAGGGGACAGTCTGGGGTGATTCATTCTTTAAGTAAAAAAAATCAGGTAAGATCAGAAGTGCTTGATTTAGACACAATCGCATGACTTAAGCCCCAACACTGTCTGGTTTTGTCTTCACACTAATGGGTGGCACTGTAAAACCCTAACCCTCCTTAAAAACCTTAAGTTTATATTTACTTAAGAAATCCTTTCACAGATTCAAAACCCATATGCATATATATTTATGTTAATTACAAAAAAAAAATCAATGATAGGCATTTGCACAGCCAGACTATAAAGAGAGAAGTCACCCATATTCTTTACTTAAACCATAAACCGCTCCCATCGCACTCCAATGCGAGCCATTACATAAATGTAGGGAAATGCTAATCTGCTAATTAACGGACTAATTAGGTAATTACCGCTTTGCAGGGGGATGCGTAAATGAAATATGACAACGAGGTCGCCGCATTTCATGGCGCTCTCGGGTTTTTTCAGCTGTCGCCGTGGCAATACAACATCAATTTAAGCAGATGACAAAGCACTGTCGCTTCGCATTGGTGCGACGCACCAGAGCGCCTGACAGCGCGCTCTGCCTTCAAAGACTTCATTTTATTAGCACCGACTTGGGGAGGGGAACTGCTGGAGCGTTTCTGCTGCCGGAGAGGGATTTCGTTTCACGTCAGGTGACTTCTTACCCTGGGAAAAGGGACCCGATCCCCAGGAAAGGCTCCAGAGTGCCCGCTTTTTATAGCTGGGCTCGAACTGAGACATGTTCTGTGTTCTAGTTACGGTTCCAGGTGTTCTGGGAGCAGAGAGGAAAAACACATACACGCTGTAGACAAAGAGAGGATGGAAAGCAGGGAGCCTGCAGAGACCTGGTCTCAGCTACCATAGCACAGGAGGACCCCGACTCCAAATAAAAGCCAGTCCTGCTCAGACAGTAATACTCAACCCACATGACCACCCCTCGAGAACGCATACATTTTTGCTCCCTTCCTGCTCCTAAAACACCTGTTCCAGATTTTCAGAAGCTCTTGATTGTCTGGGAGGGAGCAAAAAATGTGGACTGTCTGGTGGACTGGGTTGAAAGTGACTGCATCAGGCTGGGCACTCACACATCATCCATACTGGGATAGTTCCCACAGGAATGACTTCAGCAAATGATCACCAGTGTTTACAACACCACCTGCATGTTTATGACTTCATTTCTGAAGAGGCCTATGCTTGACAGACATTTATGGCTAACCCAGTATAGGTTGCAAAGAATTCTATTCTAGAAAAACATGTGCCCCATGTGCAATGTCCATTGCAGGACTTGCAGACAGAAGGATGGACCGACGGACAGAAAGACACACACAACATCTCTTGGCCTGAGCTGAGGTCCTTAACATATGAGAATACAGCAGAATCTGTTGAGACACCACATCACACTATATAACCTCCTTATCAGGTGCCGCTTACTAAATCTGGAGATAAAAGCAGCTCAGGATAACTACCATTCTGTGGTCAGGTGACCTCAATCTTCAAATCAGCACCTGAGAGCTCCGGTGTCCGAGTCACAGACTGTTAAACACTTAAGGTATCCCTGAGGACGAAGCCTCGTCAGCCTTCTAAGCAAAATTACGGAAGGTACAGTCAAGGTCATCGCCTCAAATCCCAGAAGTAGGCCTGCTCAAGCAACCTCTGGCCAGGTACTTAACCTGAATCACTCCAGCCGCAGACCTGGGTAAAGTGGTTGTGACAATAGTGTTGACTAAGCAAGTAAATGCAATGTGTCATCACTTACAGTAAAGGCACAGGGTCAGGAGCCCTCTAGAGCCAGGTTAAGCCGCAGTACAATAGCTGCTTATCGCAGTAAGGAGCTGACACACTGAAATGCGCTCTGGCAGCCATGTCTAACAGACCTAGCTCCAAAAGCCAGATCGCTAAACATGTAGCGAAATTCAAATACTTCAAATAAATACAGTTGAATGCAACAACATTGAGTGATTATACAAAAAACATGGCAGCATTCAGCAAAATCTCTTCCAAATTTTTCCATGCTATTATAAATTGACCAATAGCTGAGAGGGGTGAAGTCTCTTAATGTTTAGGTGATATGTCTGAAAAAATCCGGAACTTGCACTCCTTAACCAAAACAGTAGGACTTAGAATATGAATTCAGCCAAAAACACCTCCAAGCATGACACGATTGTTCTATTTTCTTCAACAAGCCAAATTAATACAGGACAATAAACAAGAAGAGAATATTTACAGTTCAAGAGTTGCAGGTCCTGAATTTATCAAACGCAACAAGAAAAGGCAAGGGCCATACTGGCCTTGCTGAAGCTCAGCTAAAAAAGATAGCCCAGCAACAAACATAAATAACCATGACAACCAGTGACGGGCTTATGGAATCCACCTCCCTCTGCCAACAATAAGAGACTTTTTTGTTAAACTGAAGCAGTATGGGTGTTAACAGTCCCTTAAATAATTCCTTCCAAACCCAAGCAGCTTCCCAAAGTTCAGAGTTGATTTCTAACATTTTGATCAAAGACAGCGGTCAAATGTTGCAGTTAAAGATGTCTGGCCTGAATTTGCACAGCCATGATTGTCTGTTATTTTTGGTATTCCACATTTAGATTGGACTAAATTTCCACGAACCCCATACAAGAAGATCAATGAAACCACTGATCACATATACACAGAACAGTTTACGAGTGCAGTAAATCTGTATAACCATTAAAAACAGGATGAAAAAGTAAAAAAAAAAAAAAAAAAAAACTGCCAGCCCAATGAATGTTTAAGTAAACACAGCTTACCTAAAGTATAACATCGCAGCCCTCAGTACTGATCAAAATGTGAAAAATTATGATGGAGCACTATCTGCCAATGTTCTCTTAGATTCTGTTAATGATGATGTAAGAAATGGTGTGTTTGAACAGTGCAGTATTCAAAGTGAAACACCAGCGCTGCTAAATGATCATCAATTCCATGAGATTCCACTAATCACTGACTTACTGACTTAATGTGATCAAAGTAAATACTGCACATTAATGGTCATTCAGTTGTTTAACAAATTGTTGACCAACAGGCCTATTTGTTCCATGAAATTCCCACTCTTTTTATACTGTGGATCCATGCTGTGCTAAGGAAATCATATAAGATAAACAGTAAACATGCCGAGATATTATTTAAACATAACACAGTAATAACACCCCAAGAGTGATAAAATGAGCGCGGTAGTTATGCAAATCCTGTACATTAGTAAATGACATCCAAGCAATTTCATTCTGGATCTTTTTTCCCGTTAATGTTTACTATAAATGGATACGCCTGATGTGAAAACTGAGTGCATTCATGTATCCAGCTTTCGGTTGCATCTCTATGGCTTGAAAACAAGCGTTATGCAAGTCACACACATATTTGCATAAAACAGGACAATTATATTGTAAATACAGCAGCAAAAGCCTATAGGACGCAACGAGTAGATCTACCATTCCACTATATGACATTATTATATATTTAAACTACTACATTAACGGCAGTACTGAAATCTGAACCGTGACAGGCACTGTTTACATGTCAAACACACATGCAAGGCTGGTTGACTAGCTCAGGGCAGGGTGGATATATTCAATTTTAAATCGAAGAAAACCATATAATTAAACGTTTCGTATGATGAATTGATGATTAAGAGACTTGTTAATTGTCCACTATGGCGGCATCGGGCCAGGAGAGCGGTTATCTGTCCGGTGACAGGCGAGCGGGCGCGACCCAGGCGGCCTAGGCAGCAGCGGGCGGGCTGGCTAATGAGTGTTTTTTTCCCCAAAAACATTACCTTCCGGAATAAATTATTCCCGACGAGACTAGACGCACATTCACCGCTGAATGCGACTAACTGGGCAAGTGGTGTAACCGGGCGAAGCACCTAGCCGGGCCTCGCGCGACCAAAGGTACTCCGGCTAACCTCGGCAAGCCGGCCAGCGCCAGCCGACAGCTCCCACGTACCGCCACGCATGCCTTACGTCCAAGGGAGAAAGGGGTCCACGGGCGACTGTGTCAGGCGTGCGCATCCACGACCAGGGCAGCTCATCTCACATCTCAGTAATATCTGCGCATCGGCAGTCTAGTGGTTACAGAATAACGGCCAGATCCATGAAGGCGCATTTCCTCTGTTGCCTTCCTGCTGTCGTTACCACTGGTCTAACTTGATACAGGAAGTGCATTGTTAGTTATAGAGAACACCGAATAGGAGACGCGAATAGATTTGATTGGCATATCGTTGAGCCAATAATATGTGAGTATTTTTGGACGGATGCCAGCTTTAACCAATCTGACTCTCGACTACGACGGTCAAAGGTGGGATTTTAGTGAACCGCCACTATGTTAAAGTGGACGAATAATAAAATGTAATTATTGTTTTTTTATGTTGGGTGCTGAGCAGTGCATAATCCGTTTTTATTTGGTATACGTTGCCTTGTGTACTCTCAGCTTGTTTAAAATAAACGTACCATTCATATGATATTATGATTAACTGTACGAAGAATTACTTTAAAACAGTTTACGCATTTCTGCCACATGGATATAAACCAGCAATAGGCTATAAAATTTATCATCGCATTTCTACGTTAAGTGCAAGTAAAACGTTTAAACCTAGCCTATAGAATTTCATTTTCAATTTATAATTAAAGACAAAACGACAGCTATACAGGCTACTTAGTGTATAAAGCATAGGCCTACTGTAAGAGAAATGTCAGGTGACATTTTAATTCTAAATGTACCGATAAATGAAATTTATCTGTTAGTTGCTGGCAAAATCATCACGGGAACCACGAATTGGTTATCACGTGTTAAGTGCTCCGGAATACTTTTCAGTTTGTACCTTAGCCTTTAGACTCATGCCACATGGAGTAGGGTATACAAACCCCCGGCCGTCAAACCGGACCAGGATAAGGATCTGTGTAAAAGTATGTATTGACTCATTCCGTTGTTTAGAATTACTAATACGTTACTGTCCGAGTTCCACGTGTCTGTTTTACCATGCTACTTCATTGCTTGTCACTGAGGTACCACAATATAGTTTTGCAATAAAACGTGAGCTTGCCTGACGTTTTCTTTTTTTCAACAGACAGCGCAGCAAAATGAAGCGCTCCGAAGGACCCCGCAGAACCACGGCGAAGAGGAGCCATGGCGGCCAGTGTGCTCTCCCCTTGACAGGTATCCTGTGTGGCCTGACAGCTCTGTATTTCAGTGACACATGCGGAGCTGCCGCGAGACCCCTGTTCATTCAGCCTTGGAGCGCGCGGTGAGCTGGTATCTCAAGGTCAAGTGTGGGGAAAAAAAGGAACTCAGCAACTCCAGATTAGAAGTGCAATAAAATGTATATATATAATTTTATATAACAGGCAAATGCAACAGACTAAAAAAAATAATACAACTGTGATTCATTTTTATACAGTGTATAACAGTACTTTAGACATAGACAAATAGTATGGTTCTTTTGAACACATTACAAACCCATAAAATATGAACTGTGTATAGAGCTAGTGCTGCATATATAGTGAGAGTAATGTATTGTGCATTATGTCTGTCTTGCTACTTATAATTTATTGTATTTGATTTTTATTGACAGTGCACTAAAAGCCTTACATGTGGTATGCCTGCATGGTTTTTATCACTAATCAGTGTTCTTTGACTGTACCAATATTGCTTCTGAGCACAATTATATATAAATGAAATCAAGCAATTATTTCAGTAATTCAAACAAAATTGTCATTATTAGAATTCTGTGATTTTAGAGATCCGTAAACTTTGGTAGTTCAGTAGCCTATAACTTCCCTGGGTTCCGCTGTTCTGTGTTTCCATGATGCGGCTTGTGATGGGGAGGTTGACTACATTGTTACCACTTGTGTCATTGAAAAAAAAATGCAAACATAAAAACTGACTAATACACAATCTAAACATCCTGCTGCACCATTTAATCAATTGCCTAAGCAGCTGAATCAATATAAATTCCTATTAGTTTAAACACACTGGCCACAATAAATCTTAACATGTTGATTGGAAGGCATTCTGCAGACCAATTCAGCTGCCCTGTGTTTGTTTATGACCACACAGCTAAATAAAAACTCTCTGTCTAAAAAAAATTATATAAATCATATACGACATCTACAAAAGTGATTGTGTATCTAGATATGTTTGTTTATCCCAGACTGTTTTACTATAGTCCTATCTCTTTTCTTGAGGAGATCATGAAGATTGATTCTCTGTTGCATTTGGCTGCTGTTACAAACAACAGGATATTGTAAAAAAAAAAAAATTTTTAAATCAAGGTGCATATACTGTATTAATCGGTCAAAAATTCAAGTGCAATATATGTTAACTGACTTTCTTTAAAAATAAACATATATAATTACATAAAATTATCATTTGATATCGTGCATCTGCATCTGCGTGCTAAATACTTTCTCTCTGGTTTTATATTGCATGTATAGTTAATGCCATATTTACAGAATTCCTTCCCGAGTGAGGATATGTCGTGGAAAGCGATTTTTTTTTCAGCCAGATGGATAGAGGGGTGGATTTACTTACGTATTCATTCATTTCACCCAAGTCCTTCTTCTGACAGCTCGTATAAATAAATGAGCGAAGCACCGCAGGTTCACTGCTCTAAGCGATCACCGTCTCTCAGTGTGCCCGAGCATTTTTGAGAAGTACACAGTTTAAAAAGAAATGTCGTTGAACCAGTTTACTAGAGGCAGTTGTGTTGCAGTACACAAAATTTGCAAAAGGCATAAAACGTATTTGAACTTTATGTTCCCTGTATATCTCTCAGACAAGAACAATACAGATATTAAAATAGTCTAGTATTTAAGTCCCTCTATTTTTATTATAAATGATTGTAAATTAGCTGCCAGTTTTTTAACGTTGAATAATTAAGCCCGGCTATATGCACGTTTTCCTTTGACAAATGATTTGACCAGTCTTTGTACCTGTAGGAAATCTGACAGTCATATACAGTGTTCGTATTTCATTCAATCATTTTTATTGCATCGAGGAAAACAAAACGTGTTTTATACACGGGACAAATTGTAACTAGTTTCCCCAAAAATAAACTGCTTATTATCATTTGCATGACAACGCGATATTGTGTAAATATCCAGTTGTTTAGAAATAACACACTTTTGCAGAATATCAAATATGTTAAGTGTATCTGAAAACAGACAGCAACAAACAGCTTCGATAGATAATCAAGAATATTTATAACACAACAATAAATATGGTATTTCGTTTCACGTATAAATGAAAACGCTGGCTGTATTGCAGAATAACATTGTAGCGCATGCATTAAAAACTCAAAGCATGGAATGGCTACATGGATTAGAGTAACAAACTGTTTAAACTATCCATCTCAAAAGTTTCGTAGCGCTATGAGAACTATTTTTAGGTTTTCCGCCACTGATGATACGGCTGTCATTGTACTGGCTGCGAAGCATTGTTGGCTTTGGAAATACAAAAGACATAAAGCTCGAATACAGCACGCTGACGGTTCTCTGGAAGGCATGCAGCTAGGGGAAAAAACACGCGCATTATTACAAAAAGTAATAAAACGCGTTTAAATACCCACAACAAAAAGTTTGTTTTTATTTCCCAAGCTGAGTGAAGCCAGCAGAGTAAACACTGTATCATTGCATCCGCAAGGTGCTCCGAGGCCCCTCGCTGCTACCATAGCAACTGACAAAGAGAAAACAGCAGCGCCGCCTGCATGTGTGGTCGATGTCACCCCTGGCAACAGCCAATGGGAAGTTCTCTGACGATTCGCACAACCACGTTGAGGGTAGCGGGTCCTCAGGGTGGGTTTAAGACCGGAACGTATCGCGACGATAGGAAAGCTTGCCCGTCAGTTCAGCGCCACAAAGCGTGGATTGGCGCAGCAGCGCTCATCTCCCGACGCTGTAATATGGCTTCTTCGGGTCTACCTTGTGGGTAAGGCTCGGTGGAGGACATTGCCACTGGCTTTTGAAGCGGGCAGCTCGGGCGATTCGTTTTCCTAAACGAAAAGCGTAACAATAGTCGGGGTTTCAAGTCTGCGGACTCGGTTTTGACTTCCTTTGCTTAACTGGAGATGTTTTCACGGAGTTTAATGTGAATGTATTTTTTGCACTAGTCTCAAGCGAAGTAAAAGAGGAGGGACAGGTGTTTAAGATACTGATCGTACAGTTTGTTATTAAGAACAATTTAATTTGTATTAGACTTGGTTCTGTTCCTGGAAAAGACAGTACGGAGGACTCAACGCCCCCTCTGTTGGGCGGACCCTTGATTTCGATTTTGTGGGTTACTCCTTTCCCCCTTACCCTGTTCTGAGACGTCTGCGCCGACTGAGTGTTATTGGCAGATTGTCAATTGCTCAGTACCACTGCCGTCACATAACTTAAAGCACACGCGGGTTGATGATTCGCCTCATAAATGTCAACGGCCATACGCCTTTTGCGCATTTTTACAGCGTTTAATCGATTTTGGCAGATACATTTTTACAGTTTTTTAACCTGAAGAACTTTTAAAAAACATTTCTGCATTTTTATTTTTCCAGCATTGCCTATGATTGTCAGTCATTCACATGCATTCTATTTTTTCCCATTTTTTTGTATATTTCAATATTTTGAATTCGATCGAAATCGCCACTGTTGGTTACAATTGTTGTATGCGTTAATTAATTTTTTATTTTAAATTTAACATTAAGGCTTTGATTTTTTACGCCAGTTGTCTTCATAAGTGCTGGATCCGAATTATATAAATGGAGATGATTTGTACAAGTTCGCAAGACGATTTAGTGAAGAGGACGGGATTAATAAAATACAAATATTAAAATTGCGAAGAGGTAAAGAACTAATACAAGACACCAAATAAGACGATTCTAACGGGATCAAAAGAGCAGAAGCTATCATTTTAATACTGAAATTATGCATTTATAGCAGAATACAGGCTATATATAAACAGGACACTTACGGCCACAAATGTAAGGTGTGAATTTATATGTTTGACGAGGACATTTTTCCCAAGAAAAAGTAATTGCTTCCACACGCATTTTTGTCTTTGCGTTAGTTACGGTAAATAAATACATCGGTATTTTTCTTGCTTTTTTACATGATCTAAATATTTCCCATTCGGTTTTTCTTGCCGTCATAAAGGAATTACGTTTGCATGTGATTGAATACATACAAAGTCTTTTTCGTGGCTCGAGGAGAACGCATTGATTGTGTTGCGGCAGACTATGGACGATCAGACGCGGATGATGCAGACTCTCGGCGGTGTCAGCCTCGCGGGACACGCGGTGCAGGGCGGCATGCAGCTGCCACCTCCGCTCGGACACGATGGCATGGACGGAGACGGCAGAAAGCAAGACATCGGGGACATTCTGCATCAAATCATGACCATAACTGACCAAAGTCTGGACGAGGCGCAAGCAAAGTTGGTGCTTTTTATGCATTATTTCACATAAGCATCGGTTATTCCATAAAGCAGTGTTATTGTGTTGGTTTGAGCTTGGTACAGTGATATATTGGCGCTTTATTGTAGCTCAAAAAACAGACGCCTAGAAATGAATGCACACCGGTGACTGTTTTTTTTCCCCCAAAAGTAAAAAAGTATAAAGCAAATGAGTTCATAGCACAAGCTCTCGCATTTATAATCGTGACCGCGAAATGTCGATTCAGCCTTTACGTATCCATTTGACTTAGGTTCGACCAAAAGTTCAACTGGTGTAATTTTGAAATGTCGAAAATTTTTTACCGTGATGTCATCAACGTTGTAAAATCACTGCTGCTGTCCCAGACGGATCATTCAGTGATTCACCTAATAAATATTTTTATATCTCATATTTATCTTATTGGAGTAGCCTATACCGATTGCTAATCTGTTGGGAAATTTGTAAATTTGGGTTATTTCTCAATCAGTAAGTTCAAACGGCCACTTTGAAAAATCGTACTTTCTCCTGAACGAGAGTACATGTAGAGTTGCTTCTTTCAACTAAAACCTGCAGGTTCATATTAGTTGTCCTGCAATTAAAGTTAGCTAAAACATTTAATTTCACATCTAGTTTGGCAATTGTCTTTTTAGTAGTACTTCGCGTAGACCGATGCAAGAATACACTTGTGAGGTTTTAATTGACCACAGTCTATGCACACCTACAGCGGTTAAATTAAGAATCCATTGTATTAAAACTCGTTTGCAGTTGTAGCTGCTTATCTTTATCTGTATATTATTGGTTTTGTTTTAAACTGAAACAGGAAACATGGACTGAACTGCCACAGAATGAAACCGGCACTCTTCAGTGTGCTCTGTGAGATAAAAGAGAAAACAGGTAAGAGTTTTAAGTTTTTCATTTTTTTACGGTAAAAAAAAACTTAGGAGATAGGTAGTTGGTATTAGAGGAAGTCTTCACTCTGTCCAGTCAAAAAGCAAATGCACAACGCCATCGTTGTTTTATTTCATTTGTTGTCCTTACAATTTTTCTCCAGTGATTTTTCTTATATTTCAAACCTCAGTCTTTGATCTGTTCAAACCAGTGATCGCCAGTCTGTCCGTACACGGACAAACGTGCCCGTGACTAGACTCGTCTAAGTCTGTGGCAAAATGTGTTGATTGAGAAAAGAAAACTACGTAGGCTACATTTTTAATACCCTGTCCTTGGTTTAAAAAAATGCGTTTTTGATTAAAACGTCCGTCAGAATTCGCCATGGTGATGACCCCTGGTTACGTGGAGGTAGATGTGGTGGTCTGCGTCCCAAAGGCAGCGAGACCATGATGCCTACGAAAAGAAGGGGGCTGCTGAAATTCAGATTCCCCCCACCATGACAGCTAATTTCATAAACAGCCGGTGCACGAGAAGGAAACGGGGGTGGCACGTATTTTCTTGTGCGCGTTATTTCAGAAATGCGGTAAGACTACGCAATTTAGCGTGATATTAACCTGTTTACCGTGAGCAAAGCGTCAGTTGCCCTGATCCAGAAAAATAATAATAAAAAATCGGGACTGAAACATTGCCTAAGACCTCTAGTGCCGTTCGGTTTACTTCTAAATATATCTTGGAATGCGAGACTGAGATATGGGTTAATATCTGCATGGGAAAAGGTAATTCAGGCCAAACTGCTGCTGTTCAAAATTTAAATATTACCTACTGGAACTGTACTTTTCGTAATCGTCGCATCCACGTCAACACGTCAACAAAAATATTTATTTAATCTCTGTATTTTTGTAAGTTTTAAACATTGCGTAATAGGCTTGTTAATATGTTTAGAGTAGGCCTATAGTAAAGTTTAGAGTAAACATACTTCTGTTTGATAGACCTATTCAACATCAGACATGAAAGGTGAGCATGGAATTACCAACAGAAATTGCGCCATCGACGTGTATGAATACTTTGCATTATTAAAGCGATTAAAAAGCACCGCGGCGTTTTAGATTTAACTCAGAGCCATGAGAGCCCAAGTGCTGCACGAACCTTTTAAATCTCAGACACAAAGTTTACAGTGTGATTTATGAACGCCTCTTTTCTACGGGGGAATGAATAGACCCTAAGTACAGAGAAGGAAGCAACCATTACTTTATAAAAGGAGACGAAGCAAACTGGCTCTTTTCGGTTAAGCGCTATGCAAATATCAGAGTTTTAAACCCTAAATCTAAATCTATAATCGCTGCAGACTAATCATTGCAACATCTAAGCAACAGCGTAGGGGATAATTTTTGTACAAGTTGCATTGATGTTTTTCTGGATTTTGGGGATACTGTACCACGGTAGTTTAACCCGGCCTGCAAAACTGGCGCTGTCGACGTCACCGCAAAGACGATGACTGACTGGCAACCTGTATGACAGTCAACAGGCAAGAAAAAGTTTGCGGCCTCACGTTCTTGGGCTACTGTTTGAAACGTTATTTTATTTCTTGGTAGAAATAAATAAACACACGCATTTCTTTACACAGACTGATACCACATTAAAATACTAATCTCATTTCCATTTGCAAGACCACACGTTGGGGATGTGAGTCCGTTCAGGTCATAACCGTAAAAGTATACCATTCCAATAAACCCGAAGTTAACAAGCAACAAAGCCCGTTTTAAGCTGAAAAACACGCTTCCACCGTTTTATGGTTATTACAGTTTTACTAGGATTTCTCTCAGTAACCCATACTGG
The DNA here is from genome assembly GCA_019775895.2 of Stomatorhinus ivindoensis. Taxonomy (NCBI): domain Eukaryota; kingdom Metazoa; phylum Chordata; class Actinopteri; order Osteoglossiformes; family Mormyridae; genus Stomatorhinus; species Stomatorhinus ivindoensis. The sequence continues at coordinate 7,414,210 of JABFEB020000113.1, forward strand.
ATGTTTTTTTTTACTGTCTTAGTAATTTCTTTTTAAATAGTGCGCTAATCAGGATTTAGCTCTAAATGATTTAACGGATTTTGCACAGGCAATGTAAACTCTGGTGTCAGCATACTTATAAACCCCAAGCTTGCTTGATCCTAAATAATTGTTCACATGAGTATCGTTTATCTATCGGCTAGATCATATATATATATAACGTACTGTAAGTACACTTATTAAATGTATTTATGGGTTTTAAAAACCAAACTCCAGTTTCAATTCGTAGTTTTAGTTCTCAATTAAGTATTATTATTACTCTTGCCATTCATTTTTTATAACCTCTATAATTTTAAAGGAGTAAAGTACAGGCGGTTAAAAGGCTGTCAATGTTGTAACACGGCTAGTGCGACTCATTTATTGTGAGCTCTGCTCCGCGTTTTCACGTTTTCTTTTTGGAAGTGTATGCTATTCCTACCACATCGGACCATGGACGTTTAAAGCCATGGACTTGAACTTTGAAGGTTGCTAGTTCAAGTCCCAGAAGGGACCCGAGTTAACCGCTTCACCTGAGAGGACGCAAGCAATTATCCGGCTATGTAAACGGATACAACGGTATGTTGTTGCGGATGAAAACAAAGTAACAGCAGTTACACCACGTTTGCGTGTTTTCTCTCTGTAGCGGTCTCCATGATAGTATTACAGCTTTACAAGCTGCGTGACACTAGACATAGACTCGGAGAAGATTATAAAAACGTAATGAACTTCTAGGTTGCTGGGGGTCCGGTGGTGCGTGGTGTTTTTATATCTGCTAGGAACGGCGGGGAGGGGGTGCGAGCTTTGGAGAGGAGGTGGGAAAATGGTGTCTAAACGCTTTAGCCGCGGGGCGACAGCCCGTAGCAACGACTATAAGCCGCCAGACGCTAGGCCGAAGGCT
>JABFEB020000113.1:7495475-7511639 GCA_019775895.2 Stomatorhinus ivindoensis
GCAGCAGGATGTCTGCGTGAGTCTTTACCAGGCACTGCCACCTGTCTGCCGCAGCTCAGGGGCAGCAGGATGTCTGCCTGAGTCTTTACCAGGCACTGCCACCTGTCTGCCGCAGCTCAGGGGCAGCAGGATGTCTGCGTGAGTCTTTACCAGGCACTGCCACCTGTCTGCCGCAGCTCAGGGGCAGCAGGATGTCTGCGTGAGTCATTACGAGGCCGCAGCCCAAAGACAAGCCCTGCATCTGACCGGCCGCCCACAAGGTGAACCCCACACAGGCCCCTGCCACAATAACCCCGACTGGAGAAAAGGTTGCCGAACATGGAGCAGCGTTTACTTTGTGAAGGTCCACTCTGATAGGCTAGCGCTGACAAATGGACGATGTTTGATTTCCTGCAGAGCAAACGTGTCTGGGCAATGGTCTGAGGACCACGCAGAGCACTGACAGCCTGAGGCCAAGCAAACACCACAACGGGAAGCATGGGAACTACAGAGCGGAGAAAAGTTTTTTTTTTTTTACTAAATGCAGCAAATTATTGCTAAACTGTAAAGTACAGTGGCAGATATTAAATCAGTAGTGGGGGAGGGGCTGACAAGTTTTGCCATTAAAAGATAATTGTAATCAAGGTGCAGGATGAAGCATTGAAGTGTTGATAGCATATAGATGGACAGCCGGGAAAGATGAATCGTTTAATTCCCGTCAATTAAATTAAAGCTTCTTGGATCACCTCCTTCAATCTTCCTGAGTGCCTCTACTCTATTTTCTGACTGCTGCAAACCAATTAAAAAGAATGATTGGATTCCACAATTTACCATACCATATTTTATGTTGTACCATAATTAAAGCATTTGAGTGTGTGTGTGTGCGTGTGTGTCCCTCCCCCCATACAATGGGCTGCTCCACACGGGATTCATGCACACACTCTCTGGTCTCATAGCGTTCTCTGCGTCCTATGACTGTGGCCAAAGCGGACGGTGCCTTTGGACCAAATTCCATTGTTGCCCTTAAGGGCCGATTTAATTCATGGTGAAACCATTGAACTCAAACTTGCATAACATACAATTTTGTGTTTTGTATGACTGGCATTTAGGTTACAGTTACGGTCGCAATTTACTTAATTAGGAAAACCTTCCAGGTGCAAGACTTGGATGGTGAAATGCTACACAAGGCTACGGACATGTTTGCCTTTACAGACATCACACAGGAAGGAAAACATTCGTTAATTAGCCTGATCTAGGACACATGCAGAGTATGAGAATCTGTTTTAGACTGACATGCTTTGTATATGATTTACACATATATTAAGATTAAGATTAGCTTTATAGCAAGAACATAACAGACAGACGAAAATACATATAGTGCCAAAAAAACGCAGATCTGTTAAATTACCATATTTGTCAAGGTACATGGTCTTCTCTGTCCAAGAAACAATGACCAGCACTAAGGTGTAATAATCTGCAATATTGAAGGCTCCGGAAATTTTTCTACAATGTGGTCGTTCCTGGTTAGATAACTCCAGTGGTCTCCTGCCTCGCTGGTTGGGTCCTACAAAGATCAGACAGCTTTGAGTCCCTTTGGGGAATTTGAATTGTCATCACTGTCCTCCAGAGCTGTCATATTACATGTGGAGCCTTGAATGAGGACCAGATATTCTGTGACCATGCCACAACCAGGGAAAAAAGAGATTGTGTGGAGATGAGGCAGTGGATTGGCATTTGAGTCTTTTTTTATCTTTCTTGAAGGGAAAACAGAAACCCATGGATATAAACTGCTGTCACCTTCATCTGTTACCTTCCCACAGGATGACGTTAATATTTTAACATTAGTTCAGCGGCTTCACTTGGAATAGGGGGTGGAAGGTGATGCTGAGTGACACCTGGCGCTCTCTGCTATTTTGCAATTCTCCTGGAGAATGGCTACTAGTGCAAACATGAAGGACTTTTCAGACATCAGACAGTGCAGTGACCCTCATAGTTCCACTAGGGACATAACTTCAAAAATGCTGCTTTGCAGAAGCTCTGGACCATGGATGAGATTCTGGATATGTGTGTGTTTTTGTGTGGTTGGATTCTGCCCTGCAAAAAAAACAGACCTTGTGTATGCTACACTGTTCCTGCTTTGCAATAATTTTACTTGATTCTTAATTTTTTATTTTACTTTTTAATAATCTGAACTACTAAAAATAAAGCACTGTGTCAATCTTTTAACCCCTTATGTAATATCGGGTCGTGTTTGGGCCTGAATCCTGATAGCATAAAGAACAAGACAGAGATATACTCTGAACAGGATGTCAGTCTCATACCATATGTAATTGACACAATAACATTAAATGCTGTTTAATTATGCTGTTTAATAAATCTACAGTTTTGTTCCTGGACTTTCATTTCTTTCATTGTTTTTAAGATCTTGACTTACCTATATTTGTAAAGGTATAATAAGATTAATAAGATTCATGATACAGACAATATGGGAAATGTTTAACTGGAAATGAACAGGCCTCTTTGAAATATTATGTATTTCAAAATTAATAACCCGGTATTTCCTCTCACATTGGACCAATGAAGTCCACAAAACCACGACATCTGTCAATCCCCTCTGCCTTTTTCGGTTTTCACTAATCGAGACCAACGTTTCCACGAGGTGAAAGGAAAACAGGGCAGGAAGAGGCAGGTGTCGGGGAAAGATAAAAAAAAAACAGATTGCTAGTCTGGAAGGGTGAGAAGTTCAGATCGTGGTGCTCATGGCTTGATTGCTGCAGATCAATTTCAGATTTAGGGTGATAAAGTGCCCCCAGCACGTGGGAAGCGGGAGCGGCGGGTCGATAAACGTGCGCCCCTCGCCAGATATATGGCGGCTGGCAGCCTCCTCACTGATGACAGTTTTGCTTCATCCGCAAATGACACGTCGATGCCTGCTGCTCACGCTCCGCAAATTTTAACAATTAAGCTATCGGTGACTGCAGCCAATCGATTGGCCAGGCGTTTTTTTTTCTTTTTGGGAAAAGAAAGTGATGATTCGGGTCTGGCCTTGACTTACATGCCTCATGTTGGATACATAAACTAACTCCATGAAGTGTTGGATGGTTCCTGTTCTTCTGAAATTATTCCGGAGTTCTGGTTCCGGGTTTCACTCCCCCCATTACTGCCTGTAGGACCTACTTCAGGGGCTGGGGGCCAGAGCCTAGTTGAGCAGGATACAGGAGTACACTCTCTGGGTGGCACTCCTAAACCTTCATAGGGTATAGATGACAGCTTCAAAAGGCAGTCATAATGTATAATGTATAATAAACATGCCTATAATGTGTTATACCTTTTTATAAGTAGTTAAGTAGCCATGTTTTTAATACTTCATGAATGCATTATAATGCATTATAAAGGTATGTATAATACATTATTATAACTGCTTTAAGTAAAGTGTTTTTTCCAAGAGGGTGATTTTTGAGGGAATTAGTACGATCGGTAGAGTTTCGCCTGGTAACTCAATGAGGGGCATTTGGGCCTGATCACTAGGGACTGTCGTGTTCAAGTGGGACATCCAAGAGCAGTGCACAGGTACGGGGTGGAACAGTGGTGAGGAGGGTGATTTGGTGTACAGTAACGGGAGACCTCCAGCCTGCAATCGCCAGCGTCTCGGATCTCCATTATGCAGCTCCTAACTGGCTAGGTGCCTTCCTAGCTTTGCAGTCAATGGTGCAGCCGTCAAGGTGGCGGACTCATGCTCCGTCGCCTCCATCTCCTGTGCCTCAGATACCTATAGTCTAGCCTGTCACACAGTGTCACCCGCGAAAAGAAAATCTGCCTCCTGTATCAAACCTGCAATTACACAAAGCAGCCACTATCTTTTACATCCACCTCACACTCGGCACTCTGCGGTACAGTTCTTAAGGGTATCTTCAGTTTGAGTCCGATTCTCAGCGAAGTGCCCGACTCTGATTTAGAACCTGGGCTGAGAGATTCTGAGATCTAGATGTAATCGGACAGAATAGCTTCCTGGGAGCTACAGAAATAGACCCGGAGCCTGATGCTAAATCTCAGGACGCTAGCAAGCTATTGTCTTCATGATTTCTTTGGAGTTTTTGTTTCCTATGGCTATGTTACATATCTGTAGCATGTAATCTTCATAATCATGCCTCATGTTCATAAGTGTGTTACACACATATATATATGTCAAAGTTTTGCACGCCTTTATGATTCATTGAAGATTTGTGAACCATCGTTAAGTCCCAGATTCCGATTTGAAGAATAATACAAATCCACTTCTGGGGTAGCAAGAAGACACTAGATAAGGGTCCTCTTTAATTTGTAAGCTTGTTACAGCACATGCGAAGTTGAGTGAATAGATAAAAAATAAAATCACATTTTCTGCAGGTTTTCCTGTGTAAACTCCTCCATGGTGGTACATCTGTATCTATCAGGTGTTTGTTCCTGGTTAGATTTCTGTTAGCCCAAAGGATGAAGGCTTGTGTCAGGGACAATTCAATGCCTTGGATGATTTATTAGACACTCTTGTGGTGGAAAATAGAAACATTTTCCTATTTTTTCTATCTCCTCTGGGAACCCATTCTCCAACTACAACATTGCTTCTGTGACACGTGTTAATATCATATAGCATGTTAATATCATATCGCATGTCAATATCATATCACAAAGTAGATCCCTGTTCAATGTATATGAAAATATTTGAGTTTATCTTCATAGTTACAGACTGAAATTTGACATCATTTCTCTGAAGCAATATCATGCTCAAAGGTACAACAGTACAAAACCCATGAGGGCATGAACTGGCAACTTTTTGGTCCTGCCTGCTGAATTTATTTCAGACTCTATGAGCATAACGGACATGGGCTCGACATTAGATAGGCTTTGAGACTGATTAAGAGAAATCACATTACTGCAGTCTGTTATAAATATGCAGCGCTGAGTTGTTCAGAAAAGTTAACCCTGTGCATTGAAGTCTTTCAAGTCAGTTACTGTGCTGCGCAACAGTGATGGCACAGAATTTTCAAACAAATGCCCGTCTTGGAGCATGAGTGAATCAGTTTGCCAAAGGGTCGTCTTTGGGGAACCGCCGTTTATTAGAATAACAATAGAAGTAACAAGAAAGAACACTTGTCTTCTTCCATTTGACAAAGGAAAATTTAGTGACATAAACATTACATTTATTTCAACTACAAAAGGGATCACATGATTCCTTAGCCATCCAGGGTGTCCCCAACACTCACACACACTAGGATAAGCTCCTCCAGGGTCAACACAGCATAAGTGGTTATGGAAGACCGATGGATTTTTCCATAACTGTATCCACTTAAAAATAATCAGTAACGCTAAAAAACCTATGTTCGTGGTCGCTGATAATGTCACATTTTGTCTCGTATTTTTACTCAAAACTCGACAGACTTCTTGGAGACGCATGTCAAGCTCTCAGCACCCCTCTTGATGCCAGAGCTGAGCAGACTTGTCGTCCGCCCCGTGTCGAATTGGTATCCCATCTTTTGGCAATTCCATCAGACCTGCCATTTCCAGACACACCAGACGACAAATGTGTGTCCATCTGCTGCCTGTAGAGTCAGCCCAGCATCTTTGCCTTTCCTTTAATTTTGGCCGTTCAGTATTTATAGAAAGCAATCTCAGAAAAACACTTTCCCCAAGCATATTAACACATGATTCAAAAACTATAAAGCAGAAAAATCATATATATATATATATATATATATAAAATATTTTACATCTGACTTCGTTCCTGCATCTCAGAACCTTCATGCACTGCACTGTTTAGGTTATACAGAAAATGATGCAATAAAGAGTCTGCTAGCGGCAGTTTGGTGCAAGAAAACATTTTATTAATGACAGAGGTCAGTGGAGAATTGGCCATATTTGTTGTAGCTAACAAGAAGTCCACAAGTGCAAAAATAACAGCTCAGTACGGCAGTGCTGCACACAGAAAGGATTCTCTGAACACAGAACTCATTAACCCTGACAGCTAAAGCGGGTCCTATCCAGAATGGCTAGGTGCACCTAATGAAGTAGAACCTAAGTGTATAAATTTTAACATTTTTTAACAGCCTCGGTCCTGCTCCAACCTACACAGTCCTATGTTCTTAATGCATATTGTTCTCGCACACACAGCAAGAGCAGTATCTACCACAGATCTGTACCTGAATCTATCATCCACTGCGCCATTTTCTCAACGTTCTTCCTGTATATTGTGCAAACAGCAAAAATAGCAAACCACACACATCAAATTGTAATTGTACACCGAGATAAAATGTGCATTGCCTAGATATCAAATGTCTGCATTGCAGTAGCGGAACTATCATTGTTCACCTTTTGTTCTTCTAAAACCGGGAAATGGCCATTTTTTTTCTTTCTTTTCTTGCAGGTGAAGGAAACCTGTTTCTCTTCAAAGCACTGCAGAATTTGCTTGTGCGGGTTTCTCTCTCCGAGAAGGTCACTGTAATGGCTGCAGCCATTCTGTCCCTTAATTTCACACACACCACTGCACAGGCTCTGCAGTGCCCTGACCTTTGACCCCGACCTGTCAGGGTGATGGGTGTTCTTATCTACAATGAGTCATTTCATAGAAATGACCCTTTGTTCCCTCTGGGTTTATGCTGGTAACACAAAGCTGAACCAGTTACCGATATAAATGGATTTGAAGGCTAATGGTTTTCATAGGAAGTTTGTTGGTCTTTTTCAGCCTTGTGTTGAAATAACTTCGATAAACCGTATAAAGCAGGGGAGATGAATTTTAAATATTAATGTAATTTATATTTAGATCAAACTTCCAGGCATACACAGTCACATATCCTTTTTTCATGTAAAAAAATGAAAACACTGCTTGCCATTAATGCTCTTCATTCTATCAGTAATTTATTTTGTGGATTCTCTAAAAGCAATAAAGTGCACAATAAACTATAAATTGCAAGCAAACACAAGGAAAAACACTTAAGATGCACTGTGTTTACTTACTAACGTGATTTTCATTGGAACAGAAACTCTGTGTGATGGTAGTGTTTGCGATTCAGTGGGGAAAATGGAGGTGTTGACGGAGCTGACTGTGCGGAATGCACCGTGAATCTTTACACTTGTCTTCTGTGCGAGAAATTTGTAGAGACCAATCTGCTCACCAGAGCTCTGCTTGCAGGTGTAGCCCTTAAATCGTTAAAAGCTGCTGAACATGTAATAATGACTAATAAAATGGTAACCTGGATTTATGTGAGATGGCTTACAGGTCCAGTTCACAGTTCAGGAAAAAAAAACATCTTCCTGCCTGCCTTTAAAAGAACCTTCGCCTTTAATTGGTTCTAATGGTGCCATTGAGCTGTTGTTATTGGCAGACAGGGAGGGAGAAAATTCGAGAGAAAAGGTTAAAATGTACTTGAATGAGACAAAGTAGACTTGACCTTTTTTTCACCTCGGCTTTGTTCTGCTGATAAAATGGGATTAATTGCTACAGGAATTTCTGACACTGATCCATAGCTGTTTACAACACAATGTTAAAGTTCCCCGGATTCTCAAATAAGCAGCTGTCTCCTAACAGAGCAGTGTTTTCTAGTATGAGGCTGATTAAAACAAAGGGAAAAGGGAACATAGCCTTGGGCTTATTTTAGACTGACATCCTTACTTTCAAATAAACATAAAGAGATTTGTATAAGTTTAACATCTCATCAAAGATAAGGGACCTCTGTCTCAATGTATGGGTTCCCCACAACACAGCAGTTGGATGTTGGATTGCCCCCTACTGGAGCAGTTGTGTCACTGACCGCAGCGGAATAAATCACGATTTTGGGCCATTTGGTAGTCAAATTTAATATCCCCCCGATATACAATTAAACACTGACATGCCACTAAAAAGGTAAAGCATGTACTCTTGTCTGCACAGAATATTGTAAAGTCTTAAAGAAAGCAAAACAATAACTTGCATTTCAGTTAATTAGCTATCAAACTTAGACACCATTCTGCATCCTTAAAACGAGGCTCATATCTGGATGTTTATTTATTATATGCTGCAGTGTTCGGTTGGGGAGGCGGCCGCCTTAATTAGCAGCTGAGAAAAACCCTCAGATCTTCCCACGAAGCTGTTATCGCCGTGTGTCAGTTAATTACAAGATCGCGGCACCGCTGAGGCGGAGTTCGCTAACGAGCGGCGATCATTAAGCAGCGCCGTTAACGGCGCTAAATGCGCCGCCTGTGCCTGTTGATTTAACAAGTGTTTAACATTTTCACCTGCGTATCACCCAAGCGTCAACCGTGTCTACAAGGGGAGGGGATTTTCAACGGAATAAAAATATTTTGTCGGGTTGACTCCCCCAGCCCCCTCGTCAGGTCACCTTATAAAAGAGTGCGCCTGGAACAGGCACCTGATTTTATGCACTGGGGCCCCTGACGGCAGCTCACGGCTTTCTTGGTTTGTATGTGAAAGAATAATATTTGATGTCACGATGGCGTTGTGTGTATTTTAGTGCCACGATCAATTTGAAAGCGATTTATCCTTTCAGCCCTGTAGATACATGCAGCATAAGAGCTGATGTTTATCACGTTTGCAGGGAACGTTGCCCTTGGCTTCTAAACATTATTATCTGGTTTAATTATCTGTATTTCTTTTCCCCTTATAGAATAATGGAAAATCAGACAGTGTAACAAACAGGAGGTAGAATTTACAACAGCAAAGCAGCAGAGACATACTTTAATGGCAGCACAGCTCTTGTCTTTGCTTGACTTAATGACTGCATTCCCCCCCTCTATGACCCGGACAGAACCATCATAGACCCTTCTGGCCAGACCGCATTCCCCGTTCTGGTTGAGCCCAGAATGCCGTGGTAGAGCGACCGGCAGCGCTTGGATGTAAATAAACACGTTAAAAGGAGGCAGGGATCCAGGCGGCTGGGACGAAAGCAGAGCCTCCCTGACAGCCCCCTCTGCCTGTCAAGGAGCGAGCGCGGGGGCGGGTTCCCTCGATGGCAGCTCGCACACACCTGAGCCTGCAGCAGCTAATTATACTAACGCAGGTGCTTTCCCCCCCCCAAATCCAAGCAAGTCTCAGTTTTAGGCTTTATCCTCTAATCCAGCAGAGCGTTACACCGAATCATTGCGCCCCAAGTGCTTTTCACAAGGGTGTGAGTTGCGGCTGCATTCCTGGACATTTTGATCTACAGATTGTTTCCCTGACTGGTGGGATATCAGACACTCCATAAGGCATATTTGAAAATCTAAAGAATAATGAGAAGCGCGAGCGGAAGGCGGAAAAGCCGCTGGGTTGGTCGCCCTGCTGCCCAAACCGGGAATATTCGGGGAGTCTCCACGCTTCGGCTGCGGTTTCCTTTGTGCTGATTCAAACTATTGCATCACTCGGCTGAAATTATTTCCAATCGTCTACACCTGCTACCCTCAAGATGGGTTTTATAAATCGCTCACAACTTATATGCGCGAATGAGCCGTGATCACTTGTAAGACACTTGTCATTTCAACGGCGGCAGCTCCACACAATCACTGTAACTGCTCATTTGATATATATTATGTGTACACAACACGCATATGTATGATTTTCACACATGTACAACTTATGTATAAATATCAATCCTTTCAAATTAAAATGTCAAAGCAGATACAGGCTGATTTTTGTCTCTTCAACAGTTGGTGTTTGCTCATGTGTATAATCAGAATCACTGCCACAACAATCAAAGTGAGTAATTAGAAACTATTTAGATGACGGCCCTTTTTTTTCCCTCACAAAGAAATTCAGTTAAAAGATAAATTTACTGCACTGACACTGAATTGGGGGGAGGGTTCCAGGGCAGAGGACAGGACAGTGGTGGGGGAGGCATTGCAGCGAATGGCCCGTTGTTATGGCTCGTAATGGAAGCATTTGATTAGGCCGCTGATCTCTAATCTCTAATTGTTCCATAGAGGAGGTGATTCTCCCTCCTTAAGGGCTGCTTCAGTCCCCCCCCCCCCGTCCTCCTTCCGGAACGATAAAAGCACAACAGCTGCAGCTGAGTAGAAACATTTAATTACCATCCATTCAAACTGAGGCTGATAAGCTTGTGTGTGATAGGTGAAATGAAAAGAACCCCCCCACCTCCTTTTTTGTCACTCTGTCATTCCACTGTTACGAATTTCCAAGGCTTCAGTTTCTATTCTGAACCTCTAATGAGATTCCTCAGATTCCATAGATTTCCCGTTAAATTCAGCACGATGCGGCCTTGGCGTTGAGAATGGGTGTTATTATCATTTAAATTGGTCATAAAAGGCACCACAGTAGAGAATGAGCAGGACTAAGTCAAGGAACATGAATTTTTTTTATCGTTGTCGACTGCAAAGGATTTGTTTTTTCTATTTCGTTGTTGAATCAACAGCAGCATAATGAAAGAGCGAGAATTAAGGAAAAACCGGTACTCCATTCAGTCTGTCGGCGGGTTTGATGCGATTTGCTGTAGCACATTGTCGCTGGTGCTTTCCAGTATATTTTCTCTAAAAAAGGGAAAAAAGTTCATTTGCCAGCTAAGAAAATTCTGAATGGCTTGGTTGACATGGAAATGCTGGAAACCACCCCTAAATGCCCAATTAACGGACACGATTAATGCAGCCTGACGGACCCGCTGAGAATCTCCTATTTTGACAACAGTGGAAAGTGACGGCCTTGGTCAGGTGACCCCACTGCCAGCACTGTGGGTACTGAGGTGCAGGTGGCATTGGGCTGACAAGCGGGCATCTGCACGGAGGTGATGCTGTCATTACCGTAACAGCAAATGGGTGGGTATGGGATCGATCTTTCATGTCCTTCCCACCACCATTATTGGGGATTAATCACGTACAGTAAACAGCATGCTTAGCCCAGTGGCCGGTGTAACGCCGACCTCCCCCATTAATGGTCCCTGTCGCTTTAGTTACCACGGTTACAGTCCTCTGTCCTGCCTCTGTCTCCTGTCAGCCATTTACCTGAGAAAATGGAGCTGGATGGGGAGAGAGGCAAGCTGTCGGTTCTTGGGGTGAGATTTCATTCAGTGGGGACGCCCGATCCGCTGGGAGTGGAACGACACAAGATGGAAGTGGGGAATGGAAGGTGATGGGGGGGGGGCACAGCTGTGTTTCATTTCCCCCTCCCCAGTGACTAACGGGCAGTTTCTTTGACATCATGATCACCTGCGAGGCCCCAGTCAGCTGCCGCCATCACCGTGGCGACTCCGAGACCGAGGCGTGTCACCGGGCGAGGCGGCGGATCTGCAGTTGGAGAAGCTGACAGCCTGTGACATCTGCCGCCTTGAGAGTCATTAAATGGCTCCCGGTCCATTTTGCCTCGGGCGGCCATCAGGGCCCGAGTTCTGTCACCCGCTTCTGACTGGAAGCCCAGGCCGTCCGGTCCGGTTGATACGGGGACTAAGTTTCTCCTAAACCCGCGGGGATGGAGCCATCGACCGAGCGGATAATGAAGTCAGTGCAGAAAGTTAAAACTTAAATTAGGACTACTTCAGCCCAGTGCATAAGCAGAATGTGTTTTATGGCTTCGGAAAAGTGTTTTTCATTTTGAATTAACTTGGTAGAGTGCATGAGAAAAATAACCCAGATTTAAAATATATTTAACGTGAAAAGCTAGTCATCTCAACGCTATAATAATACAGGGGATCCACTCATTTTTTCTCACCTGAATAAATACAAGCACAGATGGTGTGAAATGTGGTTGCCGATGCCTCAGATTAAAGGGTGATTTCGCCCACCACCCCCCCCCCCTCCCACAAGCTGAGGGTGCCATCAAGCAAACAGGTGTGCTATTTACATAACACAAACGCCCTGGCAGAAAGCGCTCTTGGAAATTAATTACGGCACGGTCCGCCTCATTCTGGTGACGTCTGCTGAAATGAAGTCCGGCTTGGCCTGGATAAACAGCGGTTCCAACGTCCCATTCTTTAAAAAAGAAAAAAGAATGAATATGTGTTTACCTCCACATTTCTGATCCTGTAATTACAGTGTGATGGTCAATAGTCATTCATGTGACTGGGTCTGCAAACCCACCCAATGAGTTTTACATGTTGTCCCAGGAAGATGGAGATTTCGTCAGAAATAGACTATAGCTAATGTGGCTTTTGGATAGCCAGTGACCTTTGACCTCGTGTTTCTGTATACCCGGCCCAGAGTGAATTGAAAGGCATCCAGAAAAGGAAGTGCAATTAGACTGTATGTTTGGGAATGTTTGCTTATGTTATTAAAAATGGATGATTCAATTAATATGTTGATTGGCAACAGTTGAGTTGGTCGAATGTTCAGCTGGAGAGTTTGTGTTCAGGTTGTTTCACCCATGGATACCAATGTATCCTACATATGATGGGGTGAGTCTCTATAGAATTCTCCCTTATTAATTTTTGCTGCTGGATATGAAGGGTATATAGGAAGCGGCACAGCCAATCAAGGGTTTTGATTTGCCTCTTGGGGAGGTGGAGTGGCAGCAGTCTTTTCCAGGTGAAGACCCCAGCCCTGCTGCTCTCTTTAAAGACTAGGCCTTGCCAAGCCGGTCCCCATCAGCCTCCTGGCTCCCGTCCGGCTGTTAATTGGACAGGCTGAACGCCGCACGACCTATTGGCCAATCAGGAGTGACTCACAGGTCTGGTGGGAAATTCAAAGGAGAGCCAAATCCACGTCATCAATTTGCAAATGAAGATAGCGGCAGGTTATCATACACAGACTGCACATCGCTCACGCTTTGAGAAAGATCAAATGAATAATTAGAATGCGAGAAAGGCAAAATATGAGTCTTAGACCACAACTTAAATTATTTTGATGGGCATGCATATATTTCATAAATTCTTTTATAACTTTACGTGTGGTTCAGCTTGTGATATCGCGAATACATATTCATGTGCCACGGGTTTCCTCCTGTGGGTAAACTACGGTAATAACTCTGGAGGGCTCCCCAGCGCTGGCGATCACTGATTTAGGTGATAGATCGTTCGACTTGGTTCTTCGGTCACAGCAGGCGAGAGTGTTAAGTAGATCTTTGTGAAGCTCCGATGGGCCCAATAACCTCAAAACAGTAAAAGGCCGTGGAGAGGAACTGATGGAACTCACAATTATCCTGAAAAGCTCCACAGCTGCGATGTGTTTTTCAATTACTGTCGCTGATGCAGTAAAACCAGAACCAATATGAGGCACAAACATTTGTCTTATCGTTCTCCGTCATCTGACTATTCTCCCTCCCCTCAATCTCTGCTTTGTCATGCTACACTCGTCTTTTTTTTTTTTTAAGATTACAGGTGTGTAAGGCATCACCTGACAGTCATTAGTGCGGATGTTGCCAATGTGCTGAAACTGATGCCGTACCAGTTTTCAATTGACTGCTGAAGTTATCATTGATCTTGCAGCTGGATTGAGGCTGAGATTATTATTAGGAAATATTATAATTAGTATGTATATAGGTAATGAAAACGACTCTCTTTTGAGGTGACAGGAAATTTGATCCATGAAGTGGTAGACTGGATTTTTAATGGAATAATCAGGGCGGCAGTGGGGTGGGTGAGTATGAAATTGGTCGTTTACACACCTAAATTTAATGATCACTTTTTTGGCTAAACATCTGAAGTCAATCAATTATTTCAGCCTGATGATTGGGATCCAAGTCATTACGAGAGCAATGGCCTGTTTCCGCTTAGCTGGTGTGCCATCTGCGGCATTATTTTAGCAGTGGAAATCTTTCAGAAGTCGGACATTTTTAATAGAGCTGGAGCTATGTGGTCCTGTGTGCCATTGAGGTTATGTGTGTGCTTAAAGTGTGTTTTAAGGTCTGGGTGAACTCCTTTACAGGGCACCTGAGCAGGAATGACTTATGCAGAACGTCCAATGAAACACTGATTTGAATAAAACGGTAACCAAATTTATGCGAAAGCTTTGAAGAATTTTCAAAATGCTACAATTAGCATTCTGAACCAAAATTTTGCATTGGCACCTGTCATCATTTCAGCAAAAGACTCCGGTAAAGACTTTGACACTGCACACTACAGTAGGCTTATAAATGAATAAGCATTTCTTTAATATTTAGACATGATTTTCAAAATGGAACTTTTGAGATAGAAGCTTCAGAATACTGGCACAGTTCTGTGCACATAATTAACTTGCTTACCTCACAAACACTGCATTAGCAGTTTTTTTTGCTTCTCCATCAATTGCTCTTTCCAGGCATGTTTGATGATGACCCCCCCTGCTGGGGTTCTGAGCAAGGAAAGTCGCTACGCAGAGAAATGTTTGCGTGCAACTATTCAAACCTGGGTAAAAATATGCATATTGATTCCGTACTTTGATATGTAATGAATATTAATTCTCAACAGAAGCCACGATTGTCAAGGTTCTTGCATGTAACCAACCAACTTGATCATATTCGTGCACAATTACTATTGAATTTCAATGCCAATTTTATAGACCCAAAACATTTCTACCATGACAGGAGAATCAATCAAAAATTATTATTTAAACTGAATTTGATTCAAGTTGTTGCAAACCCAAAGATGGATATTTTTGTTCTTCTGTTGGAATGACATTTTTTACACGCATTACTCCCGTAAAATAAACAGGCGTGTAAATGGGTAAATTTTTTTGATAGTGGCTGCTAAGCATCTAAGATCAACGTTACATTTTGCCTTGTAGAAGAGACTGTCATACCTGTGTTGTTGACATACTCTGTGAACCCACGTCTCATGTAAATCACAGCTATGAATCTCCCATCAAATGGTATCCAGTTTTACCGAGTGACAGTAGGGTCAATTCCGTTTATGGCCTGTGTTGATGAAGGCTGTACTAGGATTGAGATATTTACAGGACGCCCCAAAGGTACAGTAAGTCATTCTCTCCCTCCCCACCCCCAGCAATATCAGGCATGTCTTTAAAGAGTAGCTGGGGAGTTGGATTTAATGTTATATACTGACAGGTGTAAGAACCACAATATATATGTTTATGCAAATATTTAATGTGAAGTCATTTAATCAATATTTCACTATTTATACCTATTTAGTCTGACATGTCGTGGTCCTTTTAATTTCGGTTTTTGCTAAAACCTACTTAATATACAAGCAGTCAGCTGCAAATCTCCAAAATGGAATGGAGGCCCAATTCATAAGGAAGGTGAAAGCATCCCGTCACAGCCTGATGAGGAGCGGAAGGGCAGGGGGTGTGGCTTAAAAGGCCAAGAGAATTCTGTCCACAAAGACAAATACATCTAAGAGTGGACCAATCATATTCAGTGCTTGGGGTGACGATGGGGGTGACCTGACCAAAACAAACCCTGATGGCCATCATTTATTACAAAGAGATGACAATATATTGCAAACAAGAGGGAAACATAATGGGGGGGTTGGGAGGGACTGTGTCTTTTGCGGATTTTCTCCCGTGTTTGACCACTGTTTCCCAATGATTCATGTGTCATGTTAATGGACTTCTCAATAAACTGATGTTTATTCTATATTTCAAGATGAATTTGTCTTCTTTTCAAAGGACAAAAAGATTTTAATAAAGATTTTTAAATCAGAGAACCTCAAAGCAAAATCTCTTGGGCTATCATTTAAAAAAAAAATATATATATATATATATTAATGATAGTGACAACTCCTTTATTCTCTGAACAATGGGACAAAGGTTGGGATGAATGTACTATTACAGTGATTATAGTCAGATCAGGTGCTTGGGGAACAATGGTTGTACACCAGGGGTGGGCAATCTCATCCGCAAAGGGACAGTGTGTATTGAGGTTTTTGAGATAACCTTTAGGTCAGCTGTTCATACCCAGATGTGAGGACTTTTCAGCCAATCAGTCCTCTAGTTAGTGACATAATTAGGGAGTTGCAGCGAAAACCTGTACACACACCGGCCCTTTGTGGATAAGATTGCGCACCCCTGTTGTATACGATGCCACTTTTTGGTGATGTATGCCAGTCTTGATCATACACAAACCTAAAAGTTGTCAGAGCAATGTAAAATGCTGACAGGCATTCCAGGAGTGGGTCATATAGTTGTTCCTTCCCTTTAAGAGCTTGCTGGTGAAGCAAGTCTAGATTCTGCAGTGGTCTGGTTTAAATGCATTAAAGTGAGATTTTTGCCAAAGCTGGGACGGTGGAGCCACTTTGAAAGACAAGACCTCAAAGGCATTGTGGGAAATGCAGGGTATTTAGACAGTATATTAACCTATTTTAC
>JABFEB020000113.1:7536782-7549556 GCA_019775895.2 Stomatorhinus ivindoensis
CTGGAAGAATAGTCAAACATTCCCATAAACACACTCCTAAACCTTGTGGACAGCCTTCCCAGAAGAGCTGAAGCTGTAATACAGTAGCTGCAAAGGGTGGGCCAACTCCATATTTTGATGCAACTTGAGCTATACTCCAGGTGAAAGGTGATAAGGGACCTTACCCAGGATACCAAAATCGGGATGCAAATAAACTTTTAAATTAAGAAATATTTAGGCTCCAGATCACCCACAACTCTGAATAGGACAAGCTCATATCCAAAATGGATAGATAGATGGAAGAAAGAAGAAACATCTCCTACTTATTTCCACATGGGGGTGTCCTTCGTGCAGAAGAAAAAAGAAACATAGTTAAACCAGGAGCAGCGTCACCAGTGTTAGCAGAAAGTTGCAAAACACCATGAAACACTGCAAACCTAACCGTAACCCTAACCTAACCCCAACCTTTGGTCTAACCGAAGGAAAGGCCTAAGCCTTGTGCTAACCCTTAAAGCACATGTAATGCTAATTCTGACCCTTAGGGCAAGAGGTAATATCAAGGAGCAAATTCCATATAAATGATGGTACCAAGCGCATCTGTAGAAACAATCTGTAGAGACACAAACTGAAACATCTAAGGGCCACAAAAGACACTGCGTCGTTCAGGAAGGAGCCACAGATTAACACCCAGAGACGAACGAAGTTTGTTCTCTTTGATTGGACATTAAGACAACAACAAAGAAACTGGCTTTGGAGGTACGGCCATCAGGTACCGATGTGTCTTCTTCAACCATAACGAGAGTCCTTCATCATCGCTGTCTGAAAAGCTGTCGTGTGACGACTGAGCCACTGAACCAGTGAGCACCATGTGAGGTACATGGACAGCATCATGTTGGGGGGCTGCTGTGCTGGTGATGGGGGCTAGTGCACTACAGAAAATAGGTGGCACTATGAGCAAGGGGGATCATCTATAAATTCTGAAGCATCGCCTTTAAGTCATCAGTCAGAAATTTGGAACTCAGTTGCAGATTCATCATCCAGCAGGACAGTAACGCTAAGCCTACCTCTAAATCTGTAACGGAATGGCATAAAGGGAGCAAAGCGGAAGTATTGGAGTGTCCATCACAAAGCCCTGACCGGAACTGACAAAGCGTGAGGAGCTTCTGGAAGGTTACCTTAAGTCTGGAAGGTTACCTTAAGTGTCTGCAATTAAACGGCAATACCACCCAATACTCACATTGTATGGTACTGTCTTAGGCAGCCAACGAAAATGATGTGGAAATAATCTTCATGTTGGTGTGAAACCGTGATATTATGGCTGCCAAAGTGTGTCAGCTTAGCAATTTAAAAACCTCTCTGGATCTCCCCCCAGAATTTGCAGCAACCAGTCAGTATGAAGTGCTCATGCATTGTTTGACCACTTCTTCACGTCGTACGGCTAATCCACAACTCCTTGACATTTTAAAACTAATTAATTTAATAAGTTTAATGATCTGGTGGTGAAATTTATGAATATATGTTATAATGAAGGTGTCCTGAATGAGCGGCTCGTTCATCTAGCCACCCAACAAGATATCTGTAACTTTTTGGAGAACAGAAGACAGTTTTGTTATTTTTTACGGTGTTACTGTTAATCTGCTTATATTCTAATGTTATTTTTTTTCCCTGACAAAATATATGAAGAATACTCAGATAAATAACTTTAAGTATTTTCTTTGACTGCCTAAGACCTTTACAGAATACTGTATGTAAACCTCAGACTGAAAATCTGATACAGTAAATAAAAACTACCTCATAGCTATTAACCTGACATAAAAGGAGATACTGATTGAATGTACACAAGAAATGTATGAAAATAAGAGCTGTGTGTAGGTGTGAAACATTGTGTTAGCGATGTCTTTAGCCCAGGTGTATGCATACTTTTAGCCTCGGGTATCTTCTGGAATGTTCCTACATGACAGGATCGTAATACATGTGTGTTTTCTTTCCTGCTGTCATTTCTATAACAGCAACACAGCTGATGCTGATATGGAGACAGTGGTTAATGCTTTCTATCTCTCTAATCTGAGATACTGGCAGACCAAGCTGGCGTGTCCGACCAAGGTGGTGAAGAACTCAGGAAAATGGAGTAAGGAGGGAGTGTAATTTCACACCGGGCGCACCTATGAAACAAACAGTGCCTTCATGGGAAGGCAACATCTTGTTTCATCTGTCACCAAAGCTGCAACAAAACAGATTGAGAAATTATGGTTACGGATAAGGCACATTCTCTTAATTTCCCCTGTTTTATTTTTATCACATTTTTTAATGTTTTTAAATCTGGGCTGTTTGAAGCAAAATATAATGTCAAAATGGTTTCAACCAATATGGTAAGCCTTTCTTGTATCAAAAAGAAACGTAATCTCTCTAATCAGACAAGCACCATCTTTAATTAAACCTTATTACTGAAATTAGCATTGTAGTTTAAATTACAATGGGCACCCAATGGGCAAATGCTGCCATCTTCATCACACAGACAAATCAGGAAAGGGGCTTCCAGCGAGCACCACGTCTCATATACAGGCTCTAGCTGGAGCGTGTGTTTGTGTGACAAAGGTGTCTCTTCTGACTATTCATAACTGCCAAAGCCTGCCTCAATATGATAAATAAGCAGTCATTTATATTTTTCACAGCGACTAAATAATAAGCGGATATGTGGCTCCCCCGGCACAATAGATCACAGTTTCTTCTCCTTTTGTGCTCCACAATCCTTTGTGTTCCTCCCATTTAACAGTGAAAGTGCATTAACCACTGTGGCTCCGCCTTTCTGTGCCTCCAAGTGGATTACTTGTTAATCCGTTTTGTCAGGATGCAGATCTCTGGCTTTCGCGGCTAGTTCCTCCTCCCATTTTTCCCATTGGCCCGACGCTGTCCCAGTCCCAGAGAAAAACTCAGTCCGTCCGGCATTAGGAGATATACGAAACATGTGAGCACCAGAGGAGATGCTGCTCATATACAGCACCCCCAGCACTTAGAGTTGTCATTTACGAGTCCCCCAGCCCACCGGCTGTATACATCCCTCACCCTGCCTCATAGCATGATGACTGATTGCAGCGGTAATGTAATTAAGGAACCAGCATGACGTCCACATGCCACTGCCAGATGGTGGCATACCAAGCAGGCAAGGGTGTGTGTGTGGGGGGGGGGCACAGTGGCATTCAGGCATAGCCAGTCAGAGCAGCTGATGCTGGGGGGGAGAATCGTGAGCGCAGTGGGCTGTGTTGGTCAAGGCATTTTTAAGTGAGGAAGAATGGGATTCCTCCACAGGCAGAAATTACCTGGTTCTTTTTGGAATGCGGACAGAATGAGGATGATTATACTCAGGGTCACTATACCAATATTTTTCAACCCAGTCCTCAGGGACCCCCAGACAGTCCATGTTTTTGCTCTCTCCCACTCCCCTGCCAGACAGTCCACGGTTTTTGCTCGCTGCCAGCTCCCTGTCTAACAGTCCATGTTTTAGCTACCAGCAATGTGTTACTCGTATGCAGCAGACAGGTATGACACCAAAATTAAAAGGTAAGCAGAACAAACTGAAAGGAAGGCTTGAAGATACAAAATGAGCGGTAACACTCACACAGCATCAGGTGGCAAACTTACTGTGGACACAGGCTCATAAGCTGAATGTTGAGTCCTAGGAGAGCTCTGCTGCTGTCACCTAGAGTGAAGTTCGTAACCTGAAGAAAACTAAAATATCCAGCTGTATAAATGTTTTGCAAACCAGATTTAACACCTGAAAATGCTGTGATGTTGCAGATGAGAGGATCTAGCAAGGTGGAATGGGGTTTCAACAATCAGGTGACTGAGCGTGAATCAATCACGGAAGCGGTCAGTAAGTCACAACTTCTGCCAGCCAAGCAGTCCCACTAAAGGCAGGTTCCAGGTTCGGTCCCCCAAACTCATAAAAAGTGTTATGAGTTATTTTAGGGCAACACCTGTTTCCACATGCAGTCAGACGGGCAAGATGGGGTCACACATGAAATTAGACCCGCAAACACTTTGTGTTCTGCTCAGGAATGGATTGACAGTAGCAGTGAAGGCATCGTTTAGAGGAAGATTTCCTAGGTTGATATGAGGGCACCTATAACCCTACCATGGTTAAAGAGAGAGTGAGAGAGAGAAACTTTCCTTTTCACTGTGACTGCGTGACTGTGCACTGAATTCCTTGCAGTGCACAACATTTTAACCTTAGAAGTAATAAGCAACGCCTGTAAAATTAATTAACCACATAGCAAGAAACTATTTATAGACACAAGGAAACACACAAAAACATCATTAATGCTGTGGCAAACCAGATTCAGTTGTGCTATTTTATTACACTGATTTATTTAGTTATTTCATTTTAACATGGAGCCTAATCCCACAATGCTTAGAAATGGTTCGTTAGACCTCTAGTGCATTCATTATATTTTCTTTTCTGCAAATCAGAAATAATTAGAACATTACTTCTAAGCTTTGTTCACATTTTGGCATTTCACAGTGATATGAAAACCCTTCCTTTGAGTGTGAGAGGTGATTAATAAATGTATGGGTTATAAGAAAAGAGGACAGCTGTGACCCACATTTGGCCCCTTGTTCACTGTCACACACGAAGGATCTCCAAAGGGTTATTTTGTCTAGAACTTGGTGCCCCCCCAGACCACCCGTATGCAATCCCCATAATGCTCTAGTGACTTTCACAGCCATACCGGGGTCGAGACTCCACACACCCCTCTTCCACTTGTTCTTTCAGTGATTAAATCTTTTTCTTAAACCGAGTCAGCCATTTTCGTGTGTGTGGCAGAGAAAGCATTGTTCTAGAATAGGCAACTCATTCACAAAGCTCTTTTTACTACAGTGCTGGTAGCAAGAAAGAACCTAGATTTTCTTTTTAATTAATGCAGCCTGCCTGCCCAGCTTCAGTACCCTGGATTAAAATCCAGCCTCAGTTCTTTATTTCAATGCCAATTAAAAGCCTTGAATTTTCTCAGTCGAAGGTGTAGCTGGATTTTACGACCTGTGACACAGATTATAAATCAGCGGGAACCTGACGGGGTTAGCAGCTGCTGAAATGGGTGATTGAATGTTGTAATTTTTTTAATTTCTTGCCGTATTTACATGACCGTTGGACCTCTGACCGCAACCTGAACATGCGAATGGAGACTGGCTCATTAACCAGGTCTAAAGCAAACACATTAACTGAGTGTGGTGCAAAGAATTTAAACCACAAAAACAGGTCTAGTGCTTTCTGGCCCTGTCACTCATGTGTTCATAGTAGCAGCCAAGGCATCCGCTGAATGTTCTACTTATTGTCTCCAAACCGCAGCATAAACACCCTGCTCCCATGCAAAGGTGATGCAAGTAACGCTCCTTTTTCACATTGCCCGCCTCATTCTTGACCTGTCAGTCTCTAGCCTGTCTGCTGTGCAGAAATATATAACATTGTGTGAGGGAATTATGATGTACCACTTCCTGCCGCTGCCCCCGCTGCATGCTTCACGCCACAACCTCTGATGCAGAACAGCTACCCTCAGGGTAGCGATTTAAGTTTGCTACTCCTCAGTTCCTATGCTAACATGACTGAAAGGGATTAGCGAGCCAAATAGACAAGCTAAATCCCACAAACACGGGATGTGGTGGGTGGGCCCTCGGTGAGCGGGGTCCACACTTGCCGCGCCAGCCCTTGGACCCACTGATGGCTGCATGAGACTGAGTGGTGTTATGCTGCATTCCATTTGAACTCATAACTGGGAAATTCCCAGTTCCTAGTCGGAAATTCAAACTGGAGCACCCCCTGAAGTCAGAATTCCCACTCGGAAAGTCGGAGGAATCTACAACAATCCCAACCTCAGAAAGCACGACGGCTGCACACTTTATCAGCGGAAATGAAAGCTGTGGTTTTATAGTTTATTAGCACATACATCTTATTTGTGGTTCATTAAATCGGTTGTACATGGAGTACTGTCCAACTGCTATTTATGGACATGTCGCTACAGTGTTTTTAGATGTAAAATACCACGTAATATGTTGTTATCCACTGATATAGCTAACAATGGCTAACAAATAACTGGGCTAGAACTGGGTCCAGTTTCAGTGAGCAGGATTTCTTGCTTAAGTGAGTTTATTTGAGTAAGCAAAAAAATCTTGCTTTTTGAAGCGGGTGTCTGGTATTGTTAAAAGGCTTTCCAACTGCTGTACTGGAATGCTGCTAACTCGTGTGTGACGTCATTCTCAGTTCCGAGGTCCGACCTCCGAGAAAAATGGAAGATTGAAAGATCTCAGCACCTGAATAGCATTCTCAGTTCATTAGTGCCTGTGAACATTCATGTGTCATTAAATCAAGTTGTAGCTACAAATAATCTGCAAAACAGCAGTATTTTATATTATATGCAGTCAGACTAAAAAAAATCAACTGGGTACAACTAAAATTGTGATTTAAAAATAAAAGTAATTAAATAAAACAGGCAAAAAGAATGTGCAAGAGTGGAGAAAATGAAGACCTTCACAAGCACTAAAATAAACCAAGACACGACCAAATCCTCAGTCACTTTCCCTCGTTATAAAAGGGAAAGGATAACGTTTACTTTAAAATGTAATAAGTGTTGATGTATTAATCTTTTAAATGGACTATATGCTATCTTTGTTTTTAAAGGTTCTTTTTGAGACTTTGTAGTATTTCTTCCTCTTTGAAACCATTGCAAGTCACATCTTTGTGAATAGTTGATAACAGGATTATTATTACACAACAACTCACCTCAGTTCAACACAAGAAATCAAATTGCTCCAGCAGCACTGGAAAACAATTATAAAAAAATACATAAAATGTTGCAATGTATATCTCTTTTTGAATACTGGCTAATGTTAAAAGGTGGAGTTTCTTGTTAGACCCGCCTATTTCTCAGGGCTTACAGGTCTTGTGGTAACATTTCTCACAAAAATGTTACTACAGTTATGGAAATGTGTTCAGATATAAACATTATTCATACATCCATCATTTATTCACGTGTCCTTATCAAGAGCGTCCTGCACAGGGTTCAATACCACTTTACTATTAGCAAATTATGCTTTCACATTTTTAATATATGAGAATTGCAAAAAAAATAATATTAAGTTACTTGTACAATACATATACTCTCTTGTTACTCTGACACGCACACACAGAGAGAGAGAGAGAGAGAGAGAGAGAGAGAGATCGAGATCGAGCTGAACTTGTATATTTGTGGGGACTGTCCATTCATTTCTATGGGAAAAACCCTAACTACGACACCCTTAACCTACCCAGCCCTAACCTTAACCACAAGCAACCTGAGTACGTAACTTTTTGCATTTTTAGTGTTTTGATTGCAATCACAGATTATTGTGGGTATTTGAAACATATATCCATAAGCTGAAAAGTAGCAGGTTTTTGCCACATTATGTGGACATCTGGTCCTCACAATGTGGTAAATGCGTGCGCGCACACACACACACGGAAAGTGGCATTCCCGCTCCTGTGACGCAGGGGTCTCCCTCTCTCTCTCCCGGTACTTTCCGTTAATCTCGCACAGCCACTAGGAGCCGTGTCCACCGCTAGGATGATAGCGAGGCGGCTAAATGTTTGCTAAAGACAAACCAAGACATGCGGGATCTGCAGCCGTGACGGGGAGAAGACGAAAAGAGACGGATCAGTAAATAGGCAGAGATTATTTTTCACTCCCTTGTGCAGTTTAAAAATTGTTGTCTTCACTGGGTAAGAAAACCGACGATGAGTTAGCCGCATAGCTGCTACTGATCTCCCCTCTGCCGTCGCCGTCACTTCCCTGCCCCCCACGGCCGCCCTCCCTGTCGCTTCTGTCCGCCTCGGCCTTTACGCGAGTCCGAGGCCTCATGAAAAGCTGCTTTTGTCTGAGAAGGAGGAACCAGGTCCCCCGAACAGTTAAGTCAGCAAACGGTGTGAGCAGCGACGCGCATGATAAATAACATTTTGCATTTTAAAACGTGTGAAGAGGCTATGTTAAGCCGCTGTTATTTTACACTAAAATGATATCGCTGTTTTTTACTAACAGGGGTTTAAAACCGTTGGCTAAATTTACGCATGGCCTCGATGAGGACATTTCTTAACAGTTTTGTGTTAAGTGTGGCTTAACGCTTAAACTCATTTCCCTTTTTAATAATACAGAGATAAAGACGCATTGCACGAGCTCAATACGCCGAGAGTCACGTCCAGCGATGGCCGGTGTGGCCCATATGACCCAAGTCTTAAAAATGTATTTAATTGAAATATGCCACACTGTTTTCTTTTCTTTGGATGCTAATCCTATGACGGTACATCAGCGCTGCTCCACCTTTCAGATAGAAAGCTTTACGTGTGGTGACTTGGAACATGACACGGTCCATCTCAAATAATGTCAAGCTGGTAGGCAAATTTAACGCCATTTAACATTTGTGTAGTCGGTATCAAATTTGCATCTGCAGCTGTAAGTCTATCCGATCGCCTGGGCATGCTCCCAAAATCCTGCGGCACGATCAGCTCATCCCGTGCACCAGAGGGATATCACCATAGCTTTTGTTTCCCAGTGTAACAGTGTGGTGTTACACTCTTGTGCTCTCTTTAAATAACTGCAAGTGCAGTGTAACTAGTGTCTGTGGTTAATGCACTTTTGGATATGAATGGATGTCTTTCCACAACTTCAGGCAGGACTGGGTAGGAGTATTTCCCAGGATGCATGCAACTGCAGTTTTCTGGGCATGGTTTTACAAATACAACTTTGTGAAGGGTCTGATATCAAAAGAGAAAGATGCCAATGAGGGTTAGGTGCCTTCTTTGGAATATGACTAAAGTGTGGTCTTTCATTTCCAGGTTAAATGTTTTGAATTTGGTAATGTTTTGGTTTTCTTTGGTCAGGTTATGCGGAAGTGGAAAGTGGAATTTGTTTGGGCAGCTGGTTTTAGCCAGCTGGTTTTTTTTTTTAAATCTGGAATTGGCATGTATACAGTCTCCCCAGTCCCAGGGTCGCGCTGCCTGAATTTTAACAAGGGCTATCTGAAAGGGACTTTTCATCACTGTTTCACACCCCATTCTGGCATCTTCGCAGTTTGCGAGAAGTTGCACAGATTGGTGCTCGACCACATGAGAAAGTCACTCTCCCCGCGAGTGTGTTTTACATTCATTTCAGAATGAAAATGTATCCCCCAATTCATGCGATTGAAAAATCAAGTAAATGTTTATGCTGAAGTGAAATACACCGGAACCATGTTATGGAGTTTCAGAGGAAAATGTTGGAAAGCTGCCCACCCCCTTCGTAAAAATGAAATAGTGACTCCATAGGACTCAGTGAGCAGAAGTGTATTGACACCAGGCTGGCTTTTCCCCACATGCCAGACTTCATCTCCTTGTTTTCGTTCAGGCAGCTTGTTTGTGCTGAGATACCCCCCAGTCGCTAAATGGGTGCAATAAGAAGCCATTGTGAGCCTGTTTAAATTAAGCCCATGAATGTTTTGTTCTGACTGAAATTACATGTCCTATTTACATGAGAGGTCTAAAGTACCAGTATTTCCTACTGGTTTGCAGTATTTAGAGAGATGTCTTAAGATTTTATGACAATGCTGGGAACGGTGAGGAACTGAAGCAGAGTGATGCATGTTTTTAATGTGTAAAATGTGTTATAGATGAGGGCTTCTGCATCCACTGTGACATTTTGTTTAAAAAAAAAAACCTTCATTTACTGCAGCCAGAAGAATTTAACGTTCTTTTGGAGTTTGAAGGTCATGTTACTGTAGTTCTGTTAAAGTCTTTGTTTCTCGTGTATCTGTGTCAGTTTCCATTCCAGCGCCTTTCACTTGTTGATTTATTAGTTTCCCTTCTTGTTCATACTACTAGGTGGGCAGATACTGTACTGCCTGCCCACTGTTCATCATTGTTGATGTTAATGGTCCTTGGTGTGTTACTACTCCAGTTAAACCTTTAAGTTAATGCTCGAAAATCTGGTAACTAAGTTAATTTACAACTCTGATCTCAAGCTTCAGCCAGGTTTCCTTTATAATGCTCTTATCTGCTAGATCTATTAAGGCCCTGATTATATCTTATTTGCATTATTGCACAGTGTTCCCTGCTAGCCGCTGGCTACAGACCAACCCGTGATGAAGTGTAATAAATCACTGGTGTTTCCTCTGGAGAGCAGTATCTTTACCATCTCACATTGGGGAATCCCCACCAGTAAAGGGGTTCCCCTTGGCTGCCCGCCAGTGATTCTAGGCCCAAATGAAGAGCTTGTTCTGCAGTCACACATGTAAATGAGAGGTTTCCTGTGGCCGGGCACCCATTTCCACATCAAGTGTTTATAGTGGTGCCGGTTGTGTCATGACGAGTGAGATGGCGCCACCTTCTACTTTGTGCCAGTCTGCTTCCGCACAGTGGCCCGTGTTTTTGCTGTCTACTTTGCATTACATTTCCAGTGATGCTTTCCATAAAAACAAGGGAAAATGAGAGGTTTGAGTTTCCAGGGTATTCTTATCCCCATAAAACTACATGGGTATGGTTGCAGGATTAACATTTGGTCACATGCCTTCATGCACCCCTTGTTTTTGTGTTTAGTGTTTAACCAGAAAGTGGTTTGTTAATTCTCCCCATTTCGGTGGGAGAGGGTGTGCAGAGTCTAGGGCAGGCTTGGCAGAGCTGCAAGAAAGCGCAGTACTTTGTCTGAAAGTACTCTCTATTTCAGCTCCTCAGTCTCGTCCCCTCAGGGGTCTGTAGAACATTCCAGCTTTGCTGACTGTCCTGGCCAAGGCAGCTAATTCACAGGGAGGGGGGCCAAAATCCTCTCCTGGGAGTTTTGGCTCTGAAAATTCCCTTTTTAGCTTGTTTTTATTTTCAGTTAACTCGAATGAAATGTTTTGTTTGGTCTCAGACTGCATTGGAGGAAAACGAGTTTGGTGAAATAAGTGGATTGTATCTGGTGCCTTCATCTGGAGATGTCTTTAAAGTACCTGGCCCCGGTCAGTGTTCTGTTCTCTGGGTGTGGCTGGGCAGGAACTTCCCAGTGGTATGTTATGTATATCTCCACACTTCTGTAATAATGCTGTAATGGGAAAAACTTAACAGTAGCCATAAAATCAGGTTTGAGATTGTAACTGGTTAGATATCAGATCCCTTTTTGATATATGAATGATATACTTAGATTTTCTTTAAACCCATGCTACCTTGGATACTTCAGCTGATTATATCACAGTGTGACATATCTAAGCTACTTGTTTGACAAGTGGGGTCTGCGACCTGCTATTGGTCATCGCCTAATGAAACCCAGTATAGCAACCAATGGGAAACAACTTATGATGATTTTCTGCAATGTGATTGGCTCTCATTTTCCCTGTGATTAGCAGTTGTGAAGACTGTACTTTGGTTAGAGCACTAAATTAGATTTGTCATAGCTTAAGGTACGAGGACTCAGACAAAGAAATGCAGTTTGGTATCAAATCTGAAAGTTCAAAGGTGCTAGAAATAGCTGTACGACATATAAAATTGTGATAAACAGATAAATGTACATATATAAAGTGGTACAAATAATGTGTATACAGCAGCTGTGATAAAGCTTATGTATATTTTTAACGTCTGTCTGTTGAAGCACGAAGTGGAGATGCATGTTAAGCCAAAAGGTGCTCGCTTGCATTGCATGCGACATTGTGGTCCTATTTTGAGAGCGGTCCTGGGACCCAGACGAATGGGACTCCTGGTCTCATCCCATGCCCCGTCGGTGCTGAGCTCCCTGCCCCACAGACCTGTCCTAGCAGATTCTCCTTCTCAGTTGGGGTTGCCGCTCTTCTCCGTCTCTGCTTGCCTATGATGAAACAGGGAGCTTCTGAGGATCTGGCGGCAGGAACAGGTCTCCGTGGGAATGGTGCGGCGTTCACTTTGAGTGCCTCCATTTGTATCAGTGTGGGTTTGGCCAATTTATACAGTGACAATGGGGGATGTTAATTAATAATTATTAGGGCTGAGCGATATCATATCGATATTATATCGCGCATGCGCAATAATCACTGCTCTGGTCAGAGGACAGAGGAAGCATTTGGCTGGACGCCAGCTTTTCGGTGCTATACGGACATTGATATACATCCGTAATTTGGTAAGAGGATTAGTAGTATGGCTTAAATATAAATTATATGTATTTTGTGATACCCAAAAGTTAGTAATCTGTATAAACTTTGTTTCTTAAATTCGATTAGTGGAGCACCCCACATAATACTGTTTTGGGATACTACGGTTTGGTATGCCTCAGTGCAATATTATACATTTTAATTATAAGATATAGCTTCATTTATCCTGAGGGAAACTATTGTGCCAATGCGTAGCTTTCACTGTGTACAATTTAACAAATAGAGCGCAAAATGCCAAAAATAAAGAGTACAATGGAGGTAAAGGTGAAAGCATGATGCTTTTAATTAGGACGGGCCAGTACTCCTGCTTCATCCTGTCTGAGTTTTTTGGCTGCTTCTGCCTAACCCTGCATCAAGCTTTGCGCTTGTCAGTAGCCCTCCCTTCCTATTGATGCCGCTGCTTCTCCTCATGGGCTGCTCTGCTGATCCCCACCCGACTCATTGCAGAACTCTGCCATGATGCCCGAGGTACGGGACCTGTCCGATGCCCTGCCGGAGCTGCCCATGGACCCCATTACTGGGGTTGGGGTGGTGGCCTCACGGAACAAGGCGCCTTCTGGCTACGATGTGGTAAGGAGGAGGGCTCCATGTTCCGTCCTGTGGTCTTCAGCATTTCATTTCCTCTTTGGAATGTTGACTGGGGTG
>JABFEB020000113.1:7635563-7650553 GCA_019775895.2 Stomatorhinus ivindoensis
TGGAAACCAGATCACGGGATCGCCTCGTTTTACGCTTTATCCCTGGAAACCAGATCACAGGATCGCCTCATATTCCGCTTTATCCCTGGAAACCAGATCACAGGATCGCCTCGCGTTACGCTTTATCCCTGGAAACCAGATCACGGGATCGCCTCGCGTTACGCTTTATCCCTGGAAACCAGATCACAGGATCGCCTCGCGTTACACTTTATCCCTGGAAACAACGGGAGTCGTCAGGAAACCAGGGGCCCCGATTCCTGCAAAGCGCCTGCTGCCTGAATTTCACAGGCAGGTGAATTTGAAGGACAGTTGTGACCTGGGGGGAATCGCTTTGGGGAGCGTAGAGGCGCGTGCAGCAGAGAAGCTGAACATCTCAAAGGCTGAAAAAAGCTGCTATTCAAACAACTTTTAAGGCATTAACTCTAGACTTGGAGTTATTTTACAGTATTTTGACATCATTGCAATAGATATTAGAGTCTTTTTGGTCACTTACTGCCTACGTGGCTTATAATTTTCTCTGTTTTTGCCAATTGAGCATTGCAACACGTATGTTTTATTTCCGACAGGAAAGTCTTTTCTGGTGCTTTCTCCGTCTGCGCATGTGCTGCCCCGTCATTGTCTGTGCGAGACTTTCAAAGGGATATGCTTCCAAATCTTGCCCTCTGAGTCCCTGGGGTGACAGACGGCTGAGCTAAATCCATTCCAGCGTGAGGCGTCGCCCTCGAGTCGACCTGCCCGCCAGAGAGCGGCACAGACGGCAGGATAGCACCATAATGGCGTCCAGGTGCTCCGTGTTCCTGCGGCGCCCTCACCATTTACGAGCCAAATTTGTGAGTAGAAAGATGTCTATATAAAAGAATATCTGTACCTGATGTCGAGCTAGACACACCAAACATAAATGTCAGCCGGCCTTCATATATCAGGCGGCTCGGGAAGCACGGAGCTGTGGTATTTCTAATAAAAAAGAAATATTCCTGATTTTATGCCCTGACTTTATATAAAATTACTATCTCCGGTTGAGCTAGCTGCACTACTACCAAATCTATGTATCAGTCATTGCGGTGGGGTTAGGAGGCTTTGTGCCACCCAGCCAGCACTGTGCTATCGCCAACTGAATAAGTGGAAGGTCTCTTGCCATGGACAGGGGTCTGCCTTCTGGGGGCGCTATTGAGGCATCGGCGACATGTTAGAAAGATGCCAATGAAACACTTACAGAACATAGACACAGAGTATTCCAGAAGACGTGGGGGTCATTTACGAATGGACAGCAAAACAGCAAGGCCTGATGGGAAATGATTCTGCTTTTGTCCGCATTTCATTTGCTTGCATCTTGTAAGTGACCCCTAAGTCGGGGGTGGAACTTATGAAAGTGTTCCAGGAGGAAACATCTTGTCATGATGAGACTGAATCTTCTACATCCCCTCATAACCTCCAGGCCGCTTGGCCAGAATTTAGGAGCACTATGTCTTCAGGGCAGACAATTCTGGCCTTGCTGTGTCTGGGTGTCTAGCCAGGCAGCACAGGATTAGAAAATGGAAATGGTTTTAATAGGAAGCTGCGTTGGTGTTGCTATGTTGACAGCTCTTGGCAGGATCGAATCTGATGGTAAAATGTTTCCTTTCCATCTACACGTTTTACAGCTCGGAATTAGCATGAGCCAGGGTTACCCCTGGGAACTGCGGTTTCACTTTACAGAGAAGCAGCCCCCGTGTAAATTATGATTAGCCTTCCTCTCCGGAATGTCTACATCACCTTTGTCCAAGGACAATTATCACTGTGGTTTATTCATGAAAGTTTTAGCAGCTACTGGTTGGGATCAGCGAGGGCACAGCTGTTGTACTTTCATGGATTGTGTTTGGCCTGAAATATACTGATGTTCATATGGATAATTGTTTTAAGTCCCTATGATTGACCTGTTCAGGAACATTGGCTGACGAAAGGCATCATTCAATCCCATATGGTGCAGTTGGGTAGCCTGGTAAAATGGCCAGAGGCTGAACAGCTCTTTGGCAGTGCAGTACCTGGTATCCAGACATCACAGTACCTGGTATCTGGACACTGCAGTACCTGGTATCTAGGCATTGCAGTACTTGGTACTTAGGCATCGCAGTACCTGGTATTCGGGCATTGCAGTACTTGGTACTTAGGCATCGCAGTACCTGGTATTCGGGCATTGCAGTATTTGGTACCTGGGCATTGCAGTATTTGGTACCTGGGCATTGCAGTATTTGGTACCTGGGCATTGCCCTCCCTTCTTTGGCTTTTCTTCATGTGGGAGAAACATGAACCTTCTTCTCCACACACTTGATTCCCCCCTGATTTCTGCGATTCTCAAAAAACTGCTCAGTGGTGAAACAAACATGAACATTCTCTGGCTCCAGCCTGTTGAACTACGAAAAATAATAATAATAATAATTGCACATCTTTATTATTCCTGAACAAAAACTTTTCCACAACGCTTTCGTGATGGCTGGTTTTGCTGGGTGTAAATGTTTTGGCCTGAAAGTATCAGAGTAGGACAACCGTGAGAATCCAAGAGGTGCATCGTCAAAGCAGAGCGGAGGCTTCCGCCAGGGTCACCAGGCCAAGAACCTTCATTTCTCACCAGGATGTAAGGGTTCCCGATGGGGTGTGCTGTGTTCACAAGGTCAGCTCTGCAGTTTCACAGCCTCACGCTGATCCATTCCAAGGCCCACGGTATCCTGGCAGATGGGCCAAGCGGCTCAGAGTTTTCGTACATAAATTTGCTTTAGTTTCATGCTGATTTATTGCATGGGTCCAGAAAACCTACACGCTTTATTTTTTTAGCTAACCAGGTCAGCCTTACACTGGTTTCTCCCAAAGCACTGAAAGGTAATTGGCTGTTTCAGGCTCAGCTGCTGAGAATTTATACTTATGGTGACAATTTTTTATATGTCACATGTTTCTCTTCAAAGAGATTAAAAGGTCAGTGCATTAAATATCAGCTTCCTATGTAAGATGTAAGTGAAATATTACCCTGTTCTACGGGAGATCAGTGACGCAAACAGTGTATAAAACATGGGACGGCACTTCAAGGTGTGATAAATTACCAGCGAAGCTCAGGCTGGGTAAGGAAGAGAAGCCTGTGAGATGAGAATAGAACGGAAAGGGGGCATCAGGTTAAGTTTACTGGGTCCAAGACAAAAAAAACCCAATCAGATAGATTCAATGGTAATACACTGGAGAAGTGAGTAAATCTTTTCATTAGCTGACTCATTAACTGTCTTGCAATAAATACAAAAATCTTTTTAAAAATGGTTCAGGACACCAGCTGATGTTCAGTCTGAAGAGATGCTGAGTCACTTCAGAAGCTGGAGGGGTGCCGTTCTGCTGAGGCTGAGTGTGGTCAAGGATAAGCCTTCAGCTTGCTGGATTCCCTGTTGCCGAGGCCCAGCCGCTTGGTGAAGCCTTCGGAGACCCCAGTGACTTCTTCCACTGCTCTCCAGTTTCTCTCCAGTTTCCAGTGATAGATGGCTG
This sequence comes from Stomatorhinus ivindoensis, assembly GCA_019775895.2. Taxonomy (NCBI): domain Eukaryota; kingdom Metazoa; phylum Chordata; class Actinopteri; order Osteoglossiformes; family Mormyridae; genus Stomatorhinus; species Stomatorhinus ivindoensis. Next base: position 7,639,062 of record JABFEB020000113.1, read on the forward strand.
AGGCTCACACTGTATCCAGTGGCATCCAGAATAGTGGTCTTCATGTGCCTGATAAAATCAGCCTTGTGAACCATTAAAGGATCTTGGAAACTTGACTTAAATGCTTATTAAAATGTGATACCTCTCAGATCATGCGAGCGAAACGTAAATCACAGTATTCATTTTAGCCTTGGTTTGATTCTGTAGAATATTACTTCATAGCCGGATGGAGAATGATTTAGATGTTCCTCAGGCATGGCAAATATTAATTGGCAGGTGGCTGTCATTATCTTTTGCCGTGTATTTTTATTAGTGGATGAGTGTTGCATTTCTTACGAAATGCCAAGCTGGATGAGCAGATGCCCACTTGTGTTGTCTGCTTCGGAGATCCTAGGAACTGCCAGTTTTTTTTCCTCAGTAGGTCAACTTTTTAGAACATGTTTCCTGGATAAAGGAGCTCTGTGAAATGACATCACCGGCAAAGGCTGCCCAGATTTTTGGATGTAGGCCAGCAACCTTCTGATCATGAGGGTCCTCGTCGTCACCTCAATGTTATTTTCATTGCCGAAATGTAACTGAAACCAGTCTCATACATTTGAAGAACAGTCACAGTAAGCCTAATACAACTTAAATTAATTATTAAAGCAAATAAGATAAAACACATTTAAATTGATCTGATGCATGCTTTGGGGATACCTTGCACTGGGGGGTAGTTGCCCATGGCAACTTCACTTTGGTGTTGTCATCACCACATCCTTACCTTCAGGGCTTGTCACTGGAGATCTTCATGCTTGCCTGGTTGCTTTCCGTCAGCAGGGACCAGACAGCTTGTAATGATTAAAAAGGGATGAATTGTGCAAAACTACAGGCAAATGCTGTAGGAAAACCTAATGATGACTTAAAATTGGGGTGAAATTTTGTCTCTAAGCAGGAAAATGATCCCAATTGGGCAAAGCTGCCCTGGGCTGATTTCAGGAGAATGAAGTATTACAATGACCAAGTTCTGAACAGGCAAAAACTGCATATTTTCCAGACTTGGTTGGGGGTCAGGGGTCATTTATTAACAATTATTTTATTATACAGGAAAATATATGATTTCTGAACATTTTTGCAAGGCACTCTGCTTTTTGCACTATAGTGAGCTCACAGATAAGAAAAGTATGTGAATAGAACCAGAACCAGATCATTATACCCAAAATGATGAGGCACGACTTTTTTCTGTAACCACTGGTAGATTAGAACACGCTAACATATTTGTGTTGTTTTGCATTGGTTAAATGTGGTGTTTTTATTGTACCAGGACCGTCTGTGACACTTCTTCTGTCCCAGCATCTCAGATGAAGAGCCAAAAATGTAGCGAACACAGCCAAAATATCCATATTGTTTTTTTTATGTATTTGTTCACAGATCCAAGAAATAAATTTGAAAGCATACTTAAGTCTTTAGCTAAATGTTAGCACTTTGTTTTTGCTGAGCTCTGTCTGATTGTTGAGTGCCGCAGACAACTTCTGTAAGTTGAATCCAGGTCCATTGTGGCCATGAGGTTTGTACGTGTGGCAGGTGACCACGTTTGGGTCGTACCTGCTTGTGCAGAGTTTGCCTCTGCTGGAGGATAAGGGTTCTGCAGGCTGAACTCACTTTGGGTCAGTGGGATTTGAGATCCCCCCCCCCCCACTGGACTGGGCCGTCCCCTGGCATCAGGCATGGAAACGTGGCTGAAGACCACAGGCATGCTTCACTGCACGTCCTCGCGCAGACATGTTGACGGGCCCTAAGTTCACTGGCTGGTTTCAGGCTTCCTTCAGAGCACTTGAGATCTCGGGGAGCATCCCAACCAGATAAAATGCCGGCGGTGGCGGGGGGGGGGGGGAATGGGGATAGGGTTCTGTCAGATGGGGAAATACTGAGGATTTTCCATGACGTTCCACGTGCAGTTTTTGTAGCCGGACGGCACAGATGGAAAGTAGATCCACGTCTTATGGAAATGAACTCAAATCCTTTGCGTGCACAAGACTCCCAGCTTGTGTCCCTATCGCATGGCATTTCATGATGAATGAGAAAGTTCCTATTTCAGCATCCACGGATGCCAGTAAGAGTGCTTCCGAAATAAAAGTCCAAAGGTGCTTAAAAGGACCTTTAGAACATGTTACTTTCCACATGGTCACTTCCAGTTTGATCAGTCCTATCACTTTATTTCATAGCTGGGTATTTCAGGAATCCTTTTGCATCCCTGTTTAAGGGCACAACGTCGGAGCCCTACTGGAGACTTTTATTGCATTATTCATTGACTGATTTTATGCAGTTTTGGGAAACAGTATCTAGAAAGGGTGCCAGATATAAATACATGGAACTGTATGTGTCCTGTTATGTAACCACTGTGTTCCCATTTTCAGGTCCTTTTAATTTCTTTTTTTAAAAGATTTCATCAAATGCATTTTCACTTAAAATTAAGAGCTTTTTGGTGGCGCTGAGGGTAACACCGTATCCTCATATCTCCAGAGCTGGGAGTAGAATTACTCCTGTGAAGTTTGCACATTCGTTCGCGCTCCCTTGGGCCGCTCCAGTTTCCTCCACAGGATAAACCCTGGGCTTGACCTTTTGTTGAATAAGAGGTTGGAAAAGTAATGGATGTATGGATATTTTCTTCAGTCATCGACTGTAAAATACTCCTCTGGATTGCTTTGTGAGTTTTGCACGTTCTTCCCTTCCTCCTCACTCCCTGCCCACAGGCATTTGTTTTTATAACCAAAATTAAGACAGTTTACTTTTTGATGTCATAAGACAACAGAATGTTCTCTGTGGTGGCTATTGTCCCCCTGGAAGCAGAATGTCCCCATGAGCCAATGAGGTTTGAGCACCAGGCTGGAGCCCATGAATCATTGGATGCCTTTACTTGAGGAGGGCGACCCCTTGCTCTGGGTGTGAGGTGACACGTTGTCGCCGATGAATTACTGGGCAGAAGGGTTATTGTTTTTCTATCTCTCTGTAATTATATTGCACAATGCTCATATGAAATATGAAATATGAACAGGAGGAATGAAAGAGTGACTAATTTACATCCAGTTCTATGAAAGATTTATACATTTATATGGTTTAAATTGTAATTAAATAATAACCAGATCCTAGATTCTGGTTGAAGGTATGTCATGTAAATATCCAGCTTTGTATCCAGTGGATGTTTAGCACCTCATTAGCAAAAATCCTGATAATGGTTCCAAGTAAACATTATGTTTCTTGCACACAGTCCAGATACATTCTTCAATTTGTATTATGCCCAAAAATTTTTATGTTTGGCTGTCATATAATCTTGTTTATCTGTGTGTATTAGTCTAAGCATTTGTTGTTCCTTTGCATACCATTTGCTAAAACAACACCATAATCAATATGCAAAGAAATGTTATAACTGTAATTGTATATATAAATTGTTCGTCAACGCTGTTGAAAATGCAAAACATGGTAAATGGTCATAAGCTCAGCTTAATCTAGCTGCTGCTATTCTGGCAACGGATCAGCACCTGGCATCCTCAGCAAACCCAAACCCACATAAATGCAGCTGCCGGTGCTGGGACTCATGACGTAAAGTCGGATTTCATAAGCCGGACGAGTGTTGAGCATACAGCACTTAAAGTGTAATGTTTGGTTTTGCGACGTGTTGAGTTTTTTGCAGGAAGTGAAGCCTCTTATGAGCTGGGGCCACAGAGCATTCAGGAGGACCAGAGCCGGGGGGCCTGAGTGAGCTTGCTGGCAGAATGTACTAGACTGAAGCAAAAGATATTTAACTGTGTTTCCTTTATAAAATTATTGCCAGTATTACTTTGGAAGGTATAACAATGGTGGCTTTACTTACCTGTGCTCGGTGCTTGAGGCAGGAAATATCTTAATTAAAACCTTTGGGGGAAAAAAGAATGATTTGTTTGTCTATGTGTAGAAACTTCTAGATAAATTCTAAAAGTATATACTGTAAAATGTGTTACCAATTAGTGGTAACATAGCTAATGATGGCAGTTAAGGAATTTTCATAAGATATCCTAATGAGGTCCTGTTTTAGAAAGGGGGTGGGAGCCAGTCCCATTAGGATTTTTAAAATGGGGGAGGGCAGAAGGTGCCAAGCGATTTAAAATGGGGGAGGGCAGAAGGTGCCAAGCGATTTAAAATGGGGGAGGGCAGAAGATGCCATGCGATTTAAAATGGGGAGGGCAGAAGGTGCCATGAGATTTGAAATGGGGGAGGGCAGAATGTGCCAAGCGATTTAAAATGGGGGAGTGCAGAAGGTGCCATGCGATTTAAAATGGGGGAGCGCAGAATGTGCCATGCGATTTAAAATGGGGGAGCGCAGAATGTGCCATGCGATTTAAAATGGGGGAGCGCAGAAGGTGCCATGAGATTTGAAATGGGGGTGTGCAGAATGTGCCATGCATTACAGATAATTAAATACCTGGAGAATGCTGTAATTTAAAAAGTTAATCGTGGGCATTGTTATTGGTTTGAGTGGTTAAGCTGAAATACTGTTTTCCAAAAAGGGTATAATTTACAACATTTGTGTGAATGAGTATTTGAATTTTTATATCGCCGTGGCCTCTAGCAAACTCTGACGTCAATCACCCTCTTGGTAATTCATTTTCAGCCATTTGTGTAACGTGTTATGGTTGTCGGACGTGTTTCAGTTTTTTGTGAAACCAATCACTGTCTCAGAAACCAACTGTCCGATAAACATTGTTGCTGTTGCTATGGTGACTGACTGACCCAAGACTATACAATTTGGAGTAATATTTATTTTGGCTTCGTCCTCTGAATTACGGTCTTTCGAGTGTGTCTTTAATTATGTATTTGCACAAAAGAGTCAGGCTTATTTTTTCGCCCACAGTGGCTTTAGGTGTCTGGATTTTGATTCTTGGCGATAAGCCTTTTTGTAAAAATCCATCCATCCATAACTATTTACCCATTGCAGGATTGCAGTGAGCCAAGTCAAGTCATAAGGCAGGTGACACCCTGGATGGAATGTCACTCCGTGTTTATTTAAATACTTTTCATTTAACAAATACTTTTATCCAAAGTAATATGCAACTGAAAAATCAGGGTCAATGAGTCCCTGAAGCGATTGGGGGTTAGGGGCCTCGCTCAGGGGCCCGATGGTGATGTCACTTCTGATCACTGCCACAGAGTTCAAACCTGCTGAGCCCCCTGCCGCTCACATTTATAGTTACTGTCACCCCCCTCTGACTGTTTTTGGTGAATGTGTGCATTCAGGACCTGCTTATCAGCAGTGATGTGAGTAGTGAGGTCATGCCGGGGTATTTGTGCACAGCCCAGAGGTATCTGACTGTCACGGGGGCAGGATGGTCATCGCAGTGTCTACTGTCCCAGCTCCTGAAACATCGTCACAAAGCTCGGACTGAGGACAGCACATCATCTTTCAGCAGAACGGCAGCCCAGGTAACCTTCCATGGGTTTATTTTAACAGGTCCATCCCTTGGCTGAAATTTTTGTCTCCATCCCCAGCCTGCCGGATCCATCTCCACACATTGACAGGGCTTTGAGTGATTTTGGAACTGCACGTGAACGGCAGAGGTGGAGAAGCCCGGGCATGCTGACCTCTTCCAAGACATCCCCGTGAATTTGGTCCCTTGCTCTGCTCGGATCAGTAGCACGAGCAGTCGATGTAAGCGTGCACTTTTGGAGATCTTTGGAGCATTTCGAGCTCATGGCTACCATTGCAGAGCAGAAGCTAAAAAAACAAGGCTTGGGGGCGATTAATCCTTGCGATAGTGGGACTTTATCAGGTCCAATGTGACGCAGCAACATGCCAGGAAAGCACTGCACACAAGCAACTGCCAATCAATACCATGTAGGTAGTGAGTAACCCTGGGTTTCTCTTAGTTGGCCGCAAAGCTGCCCAAAGCTAATGGGATAATGCAGGTGGCTGCTAATTGCCCAAATGGGGCAGAATTGCCTACCTTGGCACAGTTTGTAGCCCATTTTGAGGTTATTTATGCAAACTCTACCCTCAGAAATACCTGGCATGGAGAAAGACTGACCTGTGCTGCCATGCAACCTGCAGCCTGCTTGAGGAAAGCAGGGCTTTTGCCCCAGTTAGTGACCGTAGCCCCTTCATTGCCACAACCTTATATTTTCCATAATCCCTAAATAAATCTCAGGCCTCGCATCATATTTGCCTGCACCCTCGTCTCACATGCCTCCTTGTGCGCGGCGGCAGGAAACTGTGCTGTTTATAAGTATCTGTGACCTTAGGTGGGTTTGTGGAGTAGTTTCTTTGTCGATATGGATTTCCCAGAGATCCAGGGACGGGACTTCATTCCGCCACCTTCTCAGTCCCAGCCTGGAACGAGCTTCTGCCTGCGTCTACCTCCAAAAAAAGCCTCCCCCTGTGCCTCAGATGCACTGACTCTACCAGAACAGGAAAGTATGAGGTAATGGTTCCTAGGGTACAGGGGGTCGGGGGCACTCTGGGGAGGCTTTGTGGTTGCTTGGGGGAGCATTTTGTGAAACCCCTGACCCCCACAAAAAAAGTGAAGGAATGGTTCTAGAATCCCTCTTGCAGATGTTTAGTTCTCGCCTAGGTGTGCGACATCTCTAAGTCTCGCCTTAGAAATAAAAACATACATATTTTAAAACAGTGATGCTTCAAATTAACGTGATATTATCAGCTCCAGGGAGACAATTTATTGAGTGCCATGGTCCCACACTTACACATTCACCAAACAATATATTATGCAGAGGTGGGTAGTTCGGGTCCAGAGTAAAAGTCCAGACCAAGATTTTGTTTCAACCAACCAGCTGAGTATCTGTGACTGTGACTCTTTATACTCAACTGGTTGGTTAAAACAAAATCTTGGTCTGTACTTTTACTCTCTGGACCTGAATTACCCCTAATATTATGGCATACTAAGATTTACTGTGCGACATACAGTGCAAAAAGGACACAAAGACAAGTGCAGGAACTGTCCCCCACTCTCCTTGACAGGGGATTAAATGCTGGTCCCCCATATGACAGGCTGGGACACTCCCCACCATGCTAATGAGCAGATAACAAATAGCTCCATAAAGTGCTGGGAGTTTTGCGAAGGGTTAAGTACGTGCTCCTCTTCTCCTGCCGCATGCACCGTTCCTACCCTCTCCCTCTCTATCTTCTGGGCTGGAGATTCCTCTGATGGTTTCCAGAAGCCATCCGTGTGCAGCAAACCTTGGGGCCACCATGCCTGTGTTTAACTGCTGCACGGTTTGGGGTTATAGCCAAGTCATACGGAGAGACACGCTGCGGTTTGGACTCCGGCCGCCCTCGAAGTGCCTCAGATCGCATTCGAAGGTCTCCCATGTCTTACATCATTTTTCAAAACCTTTTTTCCCCTTTGTTAATAACATATTATTGTTCCAGAGCTATTATCGATTTAACTTGAATTGTCTCTCTGTGTGTTTTCCATTTTTAAGCAAGGTTTTTTTTCAGCCCAGGCAATTATGTAGTTTCCCTGCCATGGGAATAATGGGGAAGAAAAGGGCTATTCTTTCAGTTTTTTATGCTTAAATAGTACATTTTTAAGTTTCACACGACAAAATGACAAGCAAAGGGTATATAAAAGTCCAAGGGTTTCAAGGTTTGGTATATGTTTATGAGAATGCGTATAGAGAAAATGTTTTTTCAGATCATGCAATGCAACAGGCTGTCCTCCGGACTCATAATGCAGGTCGCTTTGCCAGGACATTGGACCTAATTTTCCGCTGCCCTCACTTACACCTGGACTTCAGCGCAGGTGAGTGAGTGGAACCTCTGGGCCGGGCTGCCACACGTTAATGTTTAGTAAGCAGCATCCATGGCTGCAGGTGATGTCATGGTTACCAGGGTGGGTTAATAACCCTGCTGTTGCTTTTCTGAGTCTCAGCTTGCTGGGATAAACAAGACTCAACTCCACCAGCTCTAGTAGAATAGGTATTTCTATGAACAGGTGAAATTACAACCTGCTTGGATTACCTAGTAGATAAATATAAATGATCAGTGAAATAAATATATATTTATACGATCTTCATTCATTCTCACTGTAAATATAATGCATGCTAAAGACCAGCAGATCAAGGCTCTTTTGGGCTCTGATGTCACTCAACCTGACAGCAGTCACCGCATCACATGTCACCATGGCGACGCACAGGCCTATTCCCACAAAGAGCAAAGTCTGCTGGACTGAACCTCGTCATGTTAATTCCCGCTCATACTTTTCAGGCAGTATCAGACCAGAAATCCCAGCATTTCTGCTCCAGCTCTTTACACCAGCACTCAGCATGCCACCAAAACCAGGGTGTGACACTGAGCTGGTCCCCCCATTAGGCGACATAGACAGCTGAGTAGGGCGCCATCTTCAGATGGGGCATCGACCTAATAAGCCGGTAAGGCTTCAAATGGGCTTTGATGAGTACTGGTGTGACCTGCCACTCTCTTTCAGCTCCTTCCTCTGGGTTTCTGGGCCAGTACATCCAGTGCAGACTACTAATCGGTCCAGAGTGCCTTGTGGTTCTGATGAGCTTTGAGGTTCTGACAGCACTGAGTGAACTAATATTTTATGTTAAATGTGGGGGGGGTCCAAATGAATAAATATGAAATGTGAGGGGGACACTCAGATTTAATGGCGGCGATGCCCATGGTCATTTGTTATCTTCCTTTCCATTCTGATCAGATGGGGGCGCCCCCTGGTGGTCGCTGGGCCTTATACTGCTGCTTATCTCACTTAAGCCTTAGCACCGGTGTCCACATGCTTCTCATGCAGCTGGTTGGCAGCAACATGTGGCGTTCCTCCCTAAGAGAACCGAGCATCGAAGGAAGCCAGTGGCGATAGGTTTACAGACGTTCAGTCCATTGCCCAATCAAAAACAGCCCCCAGATGTGAGTTTATAAATTAATGTAACCGTAAAATAGCAAATGACACATGACAGATCTTGCTTGATGGTCTTCCAGGAGGTATTCAAACACTGTGCTCCAGAGGAAAGGACCGCAGCCAATCGGTTTTGAAATCAGAAGGTCAGAACGGGTCACCTGATACACAACGGCCTTCGGGGGGGCGTCCGTGGCATGTTCGCCTTTTTACCAAATTTATCTTCTCATAAAATGGCAGCGGCAACAAATTTGAAGCAATACGGATGAATGATGATATTCCTGTCGGGTCGTTGCGTGTATTTTTGTAAGCTGTTATAAAACATCACGATTTATCTCCGGACCACGCGGACGGCTATATAAAGTATGTCATAAAATGTATTTGTTTCACGCTGCTTGCGTTTGAAGGATAAATGCATGTTTTTCTTAACTCGCCCCAGCAATATAAAAACCCGAATTTGAACGAATTGAGAAATGCAATATGTCCGCACCCTGTTTGGCTTCACTAATTACACCCCGAGCTGGCTATCATATTTTTTGTGACCCTAACGTGAAATTAAGCGAGGAGAGTAGAAGATGGCAGAATCTTCAAAATTTCCGAACGAAGGTGGAACAGCTTTGCTGGGGGCAAGTTTTTTCTTCTGGAAAAAAAAGTCCACTTCTCTTTTGAAGACTTTTAAAGACGTTATATTTGTCACGAGACTGGTCTGCCAAGAATGTTCGATAAGGGAGGCTCCTCGAAGGTCAAACTGCAGGGTGGAAAGTTGACAGGGATAAAGCTGTGACATCATCCTTCCAGAACCTCCAAGAACGGCACCACAGCAGTCGGGTCAACAAGAAGAGGAGGGAGGGACGAGAGACTGTTAATGGAATGTAAAAAAAATAAAAAGCTTGGTTTATTGGTTTTGAGATGAAAAGGAAGAGAGCTTCTGTTTTTTCCCTTCTCTGTTAATTTGATGACGGTGCTGGAAAACGGTGGTTTGGGATTCCTCCCTGGGGGGTTGATGGGGCATTTGGAAGCTTCCGCAGACATGAGGGAATGCCAGCGGGACGGCAGTAGTGCTCAGTAACTCCCCAGAGCACGTGGTGGGGCTGTGCGCCGGAGAGCGACAATCAACCTCGCGGAGAAAATTAAACTCAGTGGCTCTCAGATTCCGCTTCGCTTGAATGCGGATCCAATGGAAACTAAAGGATGATGTGCATGGCGCTCCTGAATTTGCGAATAAACTAACACAGTGCTTCTCAACCCAGTCATCAGGGATGGTTTACATTTTTTCTCCCTCCTGACTCCCAGCCAATCAAGAACACTGAATACCTGGTACAGATGCACTGGGAGCTGGGAGGGAGCAAAAACATGGAGTGTGTGGGTCCCCAAAGACCGGATTGAGAAACAGTGAACTAACATGCTCAAAAACATGGTGCAGTCTCATATTTTTGAATGTAAATTAGTGTCCAGGCTAGACAACCTATGATAAGCAATCCAGTATCGTGAGTCGGCACCAGCTGTACTGCCCAGGACTCCTTTGGTTCTGTACACCATGATGGGTGTCTGCAGCTGTGTGTGATGTGTGTAGAGGATCTGGGTAAATAATTGATCTTTAATTGCTTGTATTTCCACAGGTATGAGAAAGCCAGATTATGGTTACCTTTTAAATATGGAACATTGTTTTCAAGATTTTTTTTGGCTAAAATGGTACCATGCTAAAGGCACATGGAGGGGGAGGGGGGTATTCTCTGGCACAGATACTAGCAGCAGTTAAAGCTGCTGCCTTGGGGTGGGGGCATGGTGGTTGGCTCTGCTGCTTCACACCTGAGGGACCTGGGTTTGCGTCTCTGCCATGGCTCTGTACGTGCCGAGGCTGCGTTTACTCCCTGTGTTGCAATGGGGTTCCCATCAGATACTCTGGTTTTCCCCTTTCAGTCCAAAAACAGGCTGATACTAAGTGGAATTGGCTGTGAGGAGTTGCCTGTAGGTGTGAGTAGTGTGTGAGTATGCCCTGTGGTGAGTTGGTGCCCCAACATTGGCTGTTTCTTGCCTCTGGGATTGAATCCAGGCTCATATAACCCTGAATAGCATAAGCAGAAATAAATGAATGGATGGAATTGGGCAGGGATGTTCCCGTGAGGCTTTTGCTGTTGGACCTTTGACCGATGTGCTTATCCTGAAATATCTGATTTAAAGCAGCATTGCTCCTCAGTCAACACAGGCTGTCATTCCAGGTATTTTTTTTCATATTATTGCATTCAACATGCTATTAAATTTGTGTAACACAAGCTTAGCTTGATTCCCAGGGCACGGAGTGGGAGTATGTGAAGGATTTAAGATCTGGCTGGACTGGAGGGGAGCGAAAGCAGTGAGGAAGTGCATCCGTCTGCATCCAAGCAGCGCTTCTAATAGTGCAGGAAGGCGTCCAAGGTAAGTTTTCCATCGCTGTGAAAGCCGCAGTGTCAGGCCCTGCCTGCTGTTACATTATCTCAGTCGGACTTGACGAGGCTCCCTGTTCCATAATGGCTACCACATGGAGAACCAGGATCTCAGAAAAAACTTAATTAAGTGTATTTTGCCTGCTGGGATGTGTGTCTTTTGCCAGGATTAGAGGTGGATATTGAATGGGGGGGGGGGGGGGGGGCGGCAGTT
>JABFEB020000113.1:7650995-7681855 GCA_019775895.2 Stomatorhinus ivindoensis
AAAACATTCGTTTTCAACATTGATTGCATTAAAAGGCCGTTCTGGTAATAATATTATCCTGCTGATATTGACAGAACCTTTGTTAAAATGTAAAATGTGGAAATAATGTTGCATTAATGTTGCAGTAAGAACGTTCTCTGCCAGCTTTGAGAAGACCAGCACATAAAGGTAGCTAATGTTCTGGGAACATTCCCTCTTAGCCGAGCTGCCGTTGGGAAGGTGGCGTCATGGCAGTTAACGGTTGTTGCGGTCTGGAGGACTTTTCTGGGTAGAACCGGGCCGGGGGGGCCGCCAAGCCGTCATCAGAGGATGCCGGGATTAACCACACAGTAGCACATTTCACTTTCCCCATACAGCTGCTGACACGCAGCGCCGGTCACCCCCTCGCCCTGGCGTCAGCTTCAGCCAAAGATCACTGCTGTCAGCTGCTCGCTGCCGGAGCGAACGTGACCAGCGGGAACCGACTTCCTGTTCTGGCTTCCTGCGCCTTGGATGAGTGGCTTACATTACGGCATCACACCTTAACCTCTGCCTGTTTTGGCAGGACTCTCCTTTACCGGCGCTGGTAAATGGCACGCAACATGCGCCGAAGGGACCTTTAAAATATTTCAAAAATATATTTTATAAGGCGACTGAACAGTGGCAGATTTTGTACATATGCATGCCGCGTGTGTTTTTTTTCAGTTTCCCTTTCAAGTGGTGAGTGGCGGCCAACTTGCTTTGGGAAAATGAGCCGTGCTGCCACCTTCCTGGGAGGCGGGAGTCAACGCCGGCCAACTTCGGACCCCAGTCCCAACAGAAGCAGGCGTGGATGCCACCAGATCCAGAGAATGTCAGTTTAAAGAAACTCAACAGGCTAAAGAATAAAGCGAGCAGATTAAGCTGAAGTTACGCAATATGAGACGTAGCCCAAATGCTGAAAATGTTTAAAGCAGGTGAACCATTTTGACTTGATGGCAAGTCTAGTGTGTTAAGTGGAAAGAGCCGCTCCGTGGAATATGATGTCTGTTTCCAAGCTCCAGCGTCAGCTACAGAGAAATGCTGGAAAATGAAGGTGACATTAGTCAAAGCGGGGGTATCTAAGGAGGGTGACGTGAAGCAAATGGAAGCTAACCTTCAGGAGGTGATGTTACACAGCAGATTAACGTGAAGTAGGTGACATTAGTTTTCCTTACACAAAAATATTCTAAGGGCAATAGAAAAAATGATAACCAATCAGATTGTAGAGGAGGTGGGTCCAAGCAACAAGATTAGGCATGACCAAGACATCTGATTAGTTAGTTCTGCCTTCTCTAGTTGCTTGGATCCACTTCCTCTACTGTCTGATTGGATGTCTCCCTGAACCAATTATTTTTCCTTCTGCCCTCAGAACATCTTTGTGTAAGTAAAACTCTGATGAGCAAATTAATCAAATGGAGGATAATCAGAAAGGGGTGACGTTGGTCAGTGGTGAAGTATCTCCAGATGCCCACACTGATCCATGTAAGTACTGACCCCTTTCCAGGTACTCGCTTCCACGGTCACTTTTTATATTTTCATTGACAGGGCGAGTATTTGTGTTTACCTGCAGTTATGTGATTTTGTGGTGAAGTTTAACTTGCCACCCCCCCCCCCCCCCCATGATTTCAACAAGTGGTACTTTCCTGTAACAACTGAAATCATGTGTGCAGCGAGAGGAAGGAGCAAGGATCCTCCATTCGGCCTTTTGCCAGCCATTGGAATAACACAGACCGAGTATTAATATGACTCCCAGTTTTGACTCATTAAAGATCGAGGAGATGTTTCTGATAGTGGAATGAAGCTGAAACTCTCAGAAGGATAATCTAATTTTTTTATTTTTCTGTTTTACTGCATCAGATGTGAGAAGTTCTCAGGGAAGGAAAATGTGTGGCAAAAAAAAATCTCCAAAAATGATGCAGAATATTGTCTGTGGTCCAATACTTAATTATAAATCAATGCAAACTCGATCAGCATCTCCCTTACATCACCCTAAATATCCAGAATAAAAGAACCGCTCAAAGGGAACGACTGCATGGGATTAGGATGTTTGTCTTTTCCAACAGGGACACAGAGCTTAATTCAGACCCAGGTAACAAAGTTTACTCTGCAATGCTTTTACGTTTACATGCCTCATGGCACATTTCAGAGAGACTAAGGGGTCAGTGTATTAATCAGTGCTGAAGATCATAAGAGGCTGTAAACTCAGTACATTTTTCTGAACTACTACTAGTAAAATAATAGCTTCACAGTATATAAAATCTGTATCAAAAGTTTTTTTTTTAATTGCCCCAGTAAAGACGTACGGGGCCGATGTGTCAATTTGAAAGCCTGTTTCAAGCTCTAGATGTTAATGAACATGTTAATGAACAATGGATGGCCTCTTAAAAACAAAACTTCACCAGTTACTGTGAACTGGTGACTCTGCTAACTCACACACTGTCATTACCTTTGCATTTTGATTGTGGCAATTTTTTCCAAAGGCATGAGCAGCAAACCAACTGAAACCACCCTTAACCTTTCATGCATGATTAATGAAGTAACTTCTCAATGTTTTTCTTATCAGTATTTTTGTTCCAAGTAGTAGCACATGTTCGAATCTCCATCCGCCACAACCTGGTGTTGATTATAGAATCTCTTGACAACCCGGGTCCCTGGGAGCTCTTGGAGGTTCAGGTTACGTCTTCCAGAGTGCTGCTGGTGGAGCTCGTTTCCTAGAAAACGACACACGTGAGAGTGCGTTAATCCGCTTGGAAACTATGGAGGAGAAACCCTTATGTTCCACAGTGCGGTCGGCCTATGTATACAATGCTAAGCTACACAGTATGATCATGGTGTTCATGATTATAATAATGATAATAGCTGCTGCTGAGCTCTTGTTTCAGAGAAACTCCCTGTCTTATTACCAGAGCAAACGGCACATTGCAGACATCACCCTATGAAAACGTAGCTTGTTTACAATTACTGTGTATATAAATAAAATACTGTGCTAGGTCATGAGCCACTTTCTTCACGCTTTCTCCATGGTTACTATGTAGTTCTGACATGGGTTGGTATGCAGGACAAATTGTAAAGTTGTCACTGAAAGCTAATAGCTAATAGTCTGTCTCTTAACCAAACACCTTTCGCATTGGGTTTGTTAAACCTGGGCTCTCTGAATGGATATGGAGAGGCGAAAAAAGAAGAAAATCCGTCACTGTGGCATGTGTTTCCATCTTCCTGAACCTCAACCGCAGTTTCCATCCTACTATAAATATTTTACCTCCCAAGTTTTTATGTTGTATTTTCCCCCGCTCCTTTTGATTTAAAGGGCTGTGCCAGCAATAACATTAAGATGCTGACAAAACAGGAATTTATTTTACTCTGTTGCGTAAAATCCACTTACTAATTTCTTTCGCGGTGTTCAGTAGCTCAGGGTGTCCGGTGGGGTATCTCTATGACTAGCGGAGTGCTGAAGCTTCTCCCTTTGCCTGATTTCTGAAACGCCCAGTCGAAGCTCTTTTAAGCCTTTTTCAAAGCATCGTGGATGCTGGCCACACTGAGCAAAGTGACGTGTCACATGAATGACAAAACAGGGCCACATGCTCCTATTGGCACATCCCGACTGTACCCCCAGCCTCTCGCCCTTCTGTTGCCTAACTGGCACCACTTTGCTTGTGGGACATCTAGTTAATCTGATGCTCTTTGCCACATATGGCGCCATCTCTGGGGACAGATTAAAATGACAGCATGGGTTAGAGGTCAGTGGGTTAAAGGCCATTATGCTCATGTGAATTGTGGGACTGTTACCTTCATGCTGTGAACATACATCTGCTAATGCCTCAGTCAGGACACTTCATCAGTGATGTTCATCAGGTGTTCTGTGTCTTTCAGCATCGTACAACCCTCCTCACAGCTGTTCGTTCCCTGCCAGGGTGGTCCAATGCTGGTGTTTTAAACCCCAGCCTTTCCAAAGAGGGAGTGGGGGGTTATTAAACCTTTCAGTCTTTGTCGGGGCATTTTCTCAAAATCTGCCCCAATATGGTTGGGAAAAAGACCCTCTTGGTCACAGGTGCAAATGCGTGCCTGCGGGTATCAGCAATGAAATCTTCTGGACTTCCTGGTGGGGCCCCTGGTTGGGGGGGGGGGGGCTGTGAGCATTCACGCTGACCCATCAGAGCACGTTAAGACCTCATTCACATTCATGGAGGAGAATTATGCTACAGAGAAGCTTTAGCTTTAGAGTGTTCAACAAAGACACTTACCAACAGTACATTTCTGCCGCTTTTCACTTTGTACTGTTTAATTGTGGAATAATATGGTAATATTATGTTAAAGACTCATTATAGAACATTTATGTTAATTCAAGTATTTCCTCATGAAAGAGGTCCTAATGCAGCTTGACTCAGACAACTAAGACATCACAGCTGTCTATTTGGCAATTTCCTGCACGGGTCTATGCACTCATGAGCATTTTCCATGAGTCATGTATATCAACAGTGACTCTAACAGTATTTTTGAGAAGACAGAGAGGGATAATGACAGAGAAATTGAGAGAGGAACAGGGAGGGAGACAGCCAGAGACAGAAACAGGCTGAGAGAAGTATAAGGTGGGAGACTGACAGAGACAGAGCTCTGCCTTCAGCCTGTGTTTGTCCTGCCAGTCCTGCCTGTCTTACCTGCTCTGCCTGTGCAGCCTGTCCTGACCCGCTGGCGCTGCTCTGTCTTGACCCTTCTGTAGTTTCTTGTCCTGACCCACCTGTTCTGCCCAGTCCTGACCTGCCTGTCTTGCCCGTCCTACCTGAGGTGCCTGCCTGTACTGCCCGGTCTTAACTTACCTATCCTCAAGATCCTGCCTCCGTCTGCTGCTGTGCCTGAAGTCCCACCTCAAGTCTGTTGCTGTGCCGAAGGCTCCGCCTGCACCTGACGCTCCAGCCCTGGCTACTGCTCTGCCCAAGGTTCCTCAGCCTCTGCCTCCTGCTCTGCCTGCTCCTAATGGGCCGCTCCATTCATAGAGGCTCTGGCTCCAAACCCCCCGTCTCCAGCTCCAGTCCCCGAGGACATCCCGGACTATCAGATCCCTTGATGCAGGGAGAGGAAGAGCTTCAGTAGGACCCCTCGGGGACCTCCCTAATGGCCCCAATGGACTCCTCCTCCATCACCCCAGCAGGGTAGATACTGACCAGGTCCACACCTTTTGGTGTCCTGGAAGGGGAGAGGACACCTGCCCAGGGGTCGGGTCCCGCCCACCCTGGCTCGCCCTCGGTCTCCTTGGCTGTGGCTGCAGGGGCGCCTGCAGGTCCTCTGGCTCCTGCTTGGCGGTTGCCTGTGGGTCCCCCCACAATGGCTTGTCGGTGGACGATACCTTCGCCTGCTGTGGCAGCGCCGTCGCCTGCTGTGGCTTCCCCTCCCTCCTTGCCTTCACCAGAGTCCCCTCTGACGTCCTCCTTGTCTCCCCTAGTGCCCCCTCCTACTTCCTCCTTGCCTCCTCCGTTTGTCCCTCCAGCTTCCTCCTCACTCCCTCCAAGGTCCCCTCCTGCTCCGGTCTTGCATTATCCTGCTGCTTTCCAACCGCTGGAGTTCCCTCGGACTCCCCTCTGTCCACCGTCCTCGGGGTTCCTCCCTACTTCCTTCGCCCCTCTGTGTTTCCTGTATTAACTCCTGGCCTTTTTGTTCCTCCCATTGGTGTTCCCTCGGCGTCTCCCTTTCTGATTTGTCTGTCTGCCTTTCCTGTCAGGTGATGTCTACCTTCCTGTCCCTGTTCTGTGTGTCCATTCTGTTCCCGGTCTCCCATTAATGTTCTTGCTTTTGTTTTCCAGGTCCCATGTTCCCGGTTTCGTCTCGTCCTTCACCTCCCCTGAGACATGCCCGGAGTGTGACAGAGATACAGACTCACTGAGAGAGGGACAGGGAGGGAGACTGACAGAGACACTGACATACAAATAGAGAGACAGAGGTACTAACAGAGGTAGTAACAGAGAAAAAGACTGATAAAGTTTACACCTTTTATTTACGCAGCTACATAATGCAATATGACAGTTTTACTCAGTCACACTAGTCCACGCGTGTACTGTAAATGTTCAGATTAGGATTGTATCATTTTAGATTATTGAGGGCCATACTCAGATGGTCATGCTGTTTTTATTATTATGTTTAAGATTTACTGTCTTGGCAATACTGCACAGAACTATCTCTGACCTTACTACACTTAGTACTAGTGCCATTAAAAAACCCATTCATTGTATTTCAAATCAAACCATCGTCATGTAACTTTCTGAAAACATATCCACTAAATCTGCATGTGCTGGACATCTGTGCCTCATCTTTAATTGTGAAATGAAGGATAATGAATTTTCAATCCATATTATACCAACCATGCAATCCCATGCCTGTATTTGTATTTTCACATCCATTCACTGCGTCCACGTGAGTTCACTTTAGCGAGAATGGAAATGGAAACTCTCCCGATGAGAATGTGACTAACATTACCTCCCACGGCTTTAGCGGGTTAGCTGAGCTGTACTCAAAATGTCGTCACTGCGCGCTTAATAAAAGGCAGGTGTAAGAATCATAGCCGGGGGGAGCTGTCTGGGGTTACATGTCTTGAATCTCCTCCATGCCTACAGAAAGCCCTCATCTGTGCATGCCCATGTGGAAAGATCTCCATCTCGATAGCTTTCCAGTCTGTTTCAGAAATAAAACAATCATCCTCAGAAGTTCAGGACAGCATAGTTGCTCACTGATTTGCCTTACACCTCCAGGGTTGGGGGCTTAAATCATATATCTGTTTGCGTGCTTTCTGTATCTTGAGTTGGTTTCCTCCAGGTACTTCAGCACCTGCAGTCCAAGGACAGGACTAATTTCACATTGTGTGTTGGCGTGTGCACTAAACATCCCACCCAGGATGGGCCCTGCTTTGTGCCATCTGCAACTTGGGATAACCTTCAGTAACTGGTTAAGTGGTGGGAAGAGAGATTGATGGATCTGTAGAAGGTCTATAGAATATATAACATCAAAAGCATTGCAGAGAACTGCAGAAAAAGGCTGTCCCAGTTGAAGTCTGAAATTAACATCTTAATGTGATTTGTTATCATTTGAAATGGCACAAAAATAACCTGCATTCAGGGTTCCTTAACCCTAACCCCTAACCCTAAACCTAACTCTAACCCTAAACCTAACCCTAACCCTAATTTTGTGCTTTGTACTGCTTGGGATGGACTTCAGGAACCTTCATGACCCTGACAAGGATAAGCAGTTAGAAGATGGATGGATGGATGGATAGACGGATGGATGGATGGACAGAAGGATGGATGGATGGATGACACATTGAAAGCATCAACACCGACAGTGGCAGGAGACCCACCAGGCCAGATGAAGCGTTACCTCTGGCCAGAGCATGTTGATGTTTTGCTCTATGTCCTGTTAGTCACCTATAGGTTGTTGATCTAGGCTTTTTCATCGCAGGTTTACTTTGGTCAGCGTGCAGCTGCACTGTGTATAAGAAGTTAGAAAGTATTCAAACGCAACTCACACACCATCAGGGTCTCCACAGAATTCTCAAAAATAATCAAAGGTTGCTGTGAATATTGGGAAGTTATTTGGCAATGGTAATTTAGTAAGACTATTTGCTGAAAAGTGTTTTTCTTTATTGAAAATTCTAGTTGTTTGGTTTATTTCTGTGTTTAATTTGAAAGGCCCCTATTCTGCTGTTTGTTTAATCTGAAGCTTCTGGATTCCCCAAAATGGAAATGTTCATAATATGATGAAACAAATCAAGCCCACTTGAGTTCAGCTCATTGTCCTCAGGAACTGGAACGTTGTTTAAAAGTTCCGGACAGTGTTTGGAGTGATGAAACATTCTGTTCTGCGGAGGAAGGAATTCCTCAGGTAATAGCTCGGAGAAACCAAGAAGACTGATTAACTGCAGCAGAAATAATCAGTAGCTTGACTTTTACTATTATTTCGGAGAGCGCAGAGCATACTCCGCTTCAGGCGTCCTTGACTATGCTTTTTTTTCTTATTGTATGCGATTTATCCAACCTCATAAAACAGCAATGAAGCTCGACTCTGTAGAGTTGGAGTAATGAGGAAGCAGAAAGCCTTTGCCCAGAATTGCCATGGCAACAGGTGGAAAAACCTGAAAGCTTGGCCTCAGCTGACTATAGGAAGCTAGACTGGGTACCTGAGGCTCCGTAACCACTGATGTTACACTGAATACAGATACAGGACCAGGCATCCAGAGTGCGGTGCCTTTGATTTAAATGCTGGTAAAATATCTCACGTTTAGGAATAACGTCCAAAGGTTGAACACAGTTTCCATGCAGCCGCCACTCTTTTATAGTTCCATCCAACATTATCATCGTCTCCAGCTGGGCATGACTGATAGAAATATTTATTTGTTTCTGACCTCCATATTTGGCCTTTTCCTGCGTGTCTGTGCCAGCAAACCTCATTCACACTGGGCCTTTTTTGTCTTAATGGACTTACGGCCCTTTGGAGTGCACGGGGGGGGGGGCTTTCTGGTCCTTTTTTTAGCTGGGTCCCCCCTTTATGGTTTGTAGGGTAGTTCATCCATATTTAACCTCTGACACAGTTGCGCGCTGACGTCTAGCAGGTGTCCCGGCGTCGGCTCAGCCTGCTCTGCTTCCGTGACTTACAGCCTCCGCTCATCCAGTCTTGAGAGGTTTTCCTTACAAAGTCAACATGAGCGGCTGCACTCTCACCGCGTCAGGCTGTGTTTCCACTGCCGGCTCCCCGGTTCCTCGCTCGGTGTGCCATGTCTCCCTCCCACCCCACATCCCAGCCTGCCTTTCTCATTTTGTGGTATCCCTGACTTTCTGCTATGTATCTCTAAGTCTCTCCTCACATCCCTGTATCAGGCATTGCTGACAACTTTATGCAACGGAGGGAGAATTCCCCACTTCTCTTTTTCGCCAGGTGTCCACCTCCTACCCGTTTACAGTCTCAATTTTTGGGGCAGTAAATCTCCCGTAGGACTACTCAATTCAATTAATGAGACTTTTTCCAGAAACATATTTGAAAAACTGTCCCTTAACGACATTTAGAGGCTAGGATTCAGGAGGCTGGTTTACTGACCCATGTAATCATTCTGGAAAGTCTTGTTCTGTCGCGTGTTCGATCCGGACAGCTAAATGAAACACGGCGCGGGAGGTGTGAGGCTTCCTCAGCAGTAAACAATGGAGTGGTTGAAATGGTGAAATGGCTCCTCGAGAGACAGACCCCACATGCTTTTCCTGCATCTCCACTCCTGAAAGGATACTTGTCGTCTTCTGCCACTTGACATGGAAAAGCATATTACAGACTTAAATTAGTAATGTGTGGCATGAAATTTGTGTCACTGTAGATTGAAACCCCTCTTAAGCAACTAAATATAACCTCAGAACCTGTCCTATAATCAAACTGAGCAGTAGGGCTGGATCGCACTTGGTTAGTTCACTGGAATTCCCTCCCCCCATATCACATCCCGCTCTCCTATGAGGGGTGTGGGGTCCTAGGACTGTCATTCATCCAGGAATTGGAGGTTTGGGGCTCAGCTCGATAGGCCTCAGCGACTGTGACTGGACCGAGACTGGTTTGCATGCTGTCCTTAGCAGAATGGACACATTGCCTTTTGGCCCTAGACCAAGGTCCGTAAACCCTTGAAATGTTCTCTAGTGGTACTGGATAAATGGCTTGGTGCTGAATGCAGGCCCCAAACTTCACTCTCACCCGTATGTGTGTCTCTAAGGCAGGGGAGAGCAATCATATGCACAAAGGGCCAGTGTGTATGCAGGTTTTTGGGATAACCTTTGTTCATGTGAGAACTCTTCAGCCTATCAGTTCTCTAATTAGTAATCTATTTAGGAGCTGCAGAAAAAACCCGCAGACACAACAGGCCTTTCCGGATAAGATTACCTACCTCTGCTCTAAGGAGAGCAGGATGGGACATGTGAAAAGCATTACTGTACTTGTACAAATGGCAAATAAAATATCATTTAGTTTAAACTCTGCAGCAGTTTTCTGGGTCTCTCTGTCATGAGGTTTGAACCGGTGTCTTTTCAGACAGTGAGCCACACATCTCAGTACGCTGTGGTGAGAATGACATCAGGAAGATGCACTGGAAAACATGCAAAGGGTCTTTTCAACTGTCCGAATGTTTCATTACCGAGACCAATGGAGTCTGATACTTATATGCATCATTAGGTGGACAGACATCTGAAGGCAACTCTGTCTGTACAGTCATGTCTGACTGAGGATGCTAAGGAATTACTACTGCCCCCAGCTCACAAGGAACTTCAAAGAGTTCAGTTTTACAGGGGGTCCAGTCCAGCCAAGGGCACACTGTTCAGGAAAGTGAATTACGTCCTAGAAGGAGATCCAAGGGACGACTTTATGAGCTTTGATTTCCTTCACTTTTCCACAGGGTAACTGGTACATGTATCATACACGCAGATCCAGAATCTCTGTTGAGAAAAAAAAATCACAATCCAGCTAATGGAACATCTGTGTTTCAGCTAAAACATGTTTTACCACACATTTCACTTTTATTCACCTCATCCTTGATTTAACCACTTGATAACATTCTTATAGTAAATGATTTTTTCAGTCCTAGTTCAAGGAATTTACCCTAGATGCTGCTAAAACATGTCTTATTTTAATTTATCCCATATTTTATCAATTTGCTCATTCTGGTTAATCGGTTAATAAAGTTTTATGTGCCATAAACGGTTTATAACGACAAAATGCTTTGCAGAGGAGGCATTGTGGACCAGAAGACAATCCACTGAAAGGGCTACAAAATGGAAATGCTGATACTCACAAAACAAGATCCATGTTCTCTATCCCAAAAATCACTGGGCACCGGATACTCTGAACCGTATGCCAGCCAATGACAGGACACCCTGAATGGCATGCCAGCCAATCACATGACACTCACTAACATGCTAAGGGCAACATAGGGATGCCAGTTCTCTTAACCGCAAGCTCACAGAGCTAAGGGTGCAACTCATTGCTAACCACTGAGCCATAGTACCACCCATATAAATTCAAGTGGAACAGAAAAACCACAATGCTTCCAAGAAAATGCATAACTCTTATCATATATATACTAAAACAATGGCAGTATTGTGGCACACATACTGTGTGACTATCATAGGCAGCCACTAAGCTAAAGCTAAGGCTTTCATTCTGCAGTGTGGCCTGTATCCACTATTCATTTTCCCCAGATCAAAAGGAATAACTTTATCTATGACTGAGATAACCTAAAATAATGGCTGATCTTTTGTACTTAATTAATATGAAACATTAATATGTTTCATCTCCCCAGAGGACACTCTAGTAAGTTAATGGAAATTAACAAGCGCTTGAAGTTTATTTTTCATGAAGCTTAATGAACCACGTTTTTTTTTTTCCTAATAGATTTTCAGAAATTATACTGGGCTACATTAATTAGTTTTTCGCTGGAAAGAAAAACGACCACCTGTTCAGCTGCCATTCCGTTCCTTAGGACTGCCAGCTGGGAACTGTCAAATAAGTATGTTGAAACACGAATGCTGGGCTTAACGACACAGTTAGCTCTTAATGTTGGGCAGCTGGGTCGGGACAGGGTGCCCCCTGCTGGCGGGGGGACTAATGGGACTTTTTAGCCTGACAACTTCACAGCTGGTAGCATAATGAGCGACCCCTCTACCACCTGCCCAAGCTCATAAAGTCGTCTGATGACAGAGAACGGAAGAGCCTGAAACATTTCTCCCAGACATTTGGCATCCCTGTGAACAAGGTGCCCGTCAACCCATGCAAGGCTCGTCAGTGACACAAGGACAGGCCATTTTGCTCAGCCCCGCTGACCTGTAACCATGACGACCGGTGGGAGACTCCTCCATCCCATGATCAGAATGCTGGCTCAGCCTGGAGACCTCACAGAAAGTAATGTTCTCCTCTTTCTCCTCAGTGGAAAAGCCTTCCGTCACTCTTGTACCATATAGAGTTTCTCTCTATGTGTCGTCACAGATGTAGTCCATCCGACATGATGTGTATGTGAGGGGGGGGGGGAAGCAGCACCAGTCTCCCCAGCAACACCCTGTGAGCCAGCTGGACCATATCTCTCTCTTGAAAGGGTAGCCATGTGAAGGAAATTGCTACAACTATTAAAGCAAAGCTCATTTTAAACTGAAAGCAATATCCAATGCAGAAGCAAGCATCACCACAAACTGTAGGTGTCGTTTAAACCCTTAAGAATTACCTGGAATGGAAGTTACTAGTACCAAAGCACAAACTGCTTCAACTAGTAACACATAAATCCTTTTTCAAAAGTAAAAGATTGTTTGACTTCATCAATATTTGAATATCTCAATAAGACTGAGGTCTGAATTCTGAATTAGTCATTCCTGAACAGGAAGTTTCTATTGTTGAAGCAATTCTGTTGTTGATTTACTCTTGTATTTCAGATCATTATCTTGTTGCATCTTGTTGCACCTTCCCGGGCATTCCCCTGTAATATTTCTTGAAACAATGTTCCATTCATTGTTCCCTCAATGATACAAGCTGTCCAGGTCCTGAGATGCTGCCTCCATTTTTCATCACAGTTAAGATGGGGTTTTGGTCCTGGTGTGCGTCAGTCTGCTGAAAAGTTCAACTCTTGTTTCACACTTCCACAAAACAATGTCTTATTAGTGTTGTGGAACATCCAGGTGGTCTTTTTCAAACTCACTCACAGCTGTCCTTCCATCCACACCGTTGGATAGACACTACAAGGCAAACACTGGATATTTCTGCAGGTCCTTTGCTTTTCAACTAGGCTGACCAGATAAGGTTGGACACTTTGAGCTACTTCAGGTTCTACTAATGACTGTGCTCAGCTAAATAGTTCAGCTCTTCTTGTGCTTGGACTGCTTTGTTTCCGTCATTAAAAGACTCGTCCGGCCGTTTCACATTAACATTAGTGACACATGCATAATTGTACGAGACTGACCAATCAGCACACAGCAAGAACTCGGTGCTTAAGTGAAATCCAGGTCCTTTTAATTGAAATGGAAGTTTACAAATCCTGTGCTAGCTCAAAGTCTCCTCCCTCACATGGATTATCTGGTCACCCTACATTTTTCACCTTCTTCAAATGCCCTGGTTTTGCTGTGATCTTTACGCGATTCTGCTCTTTGGGACTGGAACAATAGCATGTTTCTTCCATTGGCAAATTATCTGCCTGAGGATGGACTGAAGGGGACCCAAGTCTTTAGAAATGCCATTAAAACCCTTTCCAGTCCTTTGAACCTCAGCAGCTTGCCTTCAAAGTTCCTCTGAAATTTCCTTTGATTGAGCCATATAGCGCTTGAATAGAATTCACCTGAATCCACTTACCCTCTTTTGAAGAGGTCATTATCTAAGAAATTTGCATATTTTTTTCATTTATGACCTTGATTGTTTAGACCATATTTTGTTCAATAGAGATGGAAATGTGAAGTGGTGTGTTGTTGTTTGTTAAAGTGACCATGTTCAATTTTCATTTTGACTAAGATCAGATCACATTTTTGGAATCCAGATGATTCTGAAAGGTTCACAAGTTTTTTCTTTCAACCCTAATGAGCCAAATCGGTTTCCCCACGGTTGAGCCAGAGATGACTTTATCTTCCTCTGCAACTGACCCAGCAGTGCCCACTGGTGCTCATGCAACACGTGTATGCCGCCTGCACAATACGCTGCTCTGTCCCTCTCCACTCCACTCGGACAATCCGACCCTTGTTTCCCTGCTTCAGCGACTCCATTTCCGCCAGCGCAGAATACAACGTCCATTTAATGTAAACATCAAGGCCAGTGTGTGTGTATGTGTGTTTTTTTGACCTGACGGGGGTTCTAGAATTTAATTCTGGCCTGATGTTACACCGAGGGGGTTAAAAGACTCGTGTTTTGGGCTGGTTCACCGCTGCAGGACTGGCTAACATGCTCAGAGGAGAAAATTAGTGGTGTTTTGCGCTGCAAATTCAAACAACATGTCGTAACGTTGCACAAAGCCTTTCTTCTCCCAGGCCATTTTGTTTCTTGCCTCTTTTTTTTTCCTCTCAGACAAAATTTTTCCTCTTAGGAAAATCCTGGCTTTTAATGAGTGGAGCAGTTTCCAGGAGCTGGGGGGAGAGCTAAACATGGGGGTAAGAGAAGTGCTGGGAGATTCTGAGGGACGCAGCCACTGACCTGGGGTCGCTCTCGGGTTCCGCTCTTGAGGTCCCTCTCAGACCCCGGGGCTGCAGTGAGCTGGCACACATTGTGACCCCTATGTACCGAGATCCTCAGCCCCAGGGCACCTTTCTCACATTATTTAACAGACCGAAGACCCATTGGTTTAGCCTGCAGTATGTA
Source organism: Stomatorhinus ivindoensis (assembly GCA_019775895.2). Lineage (NCBI taxonomy): Eukaryota > Metazoa > Chordata > Actinopteri > Osteoglossiformes > Mormyridae > Stomatorhinus > Stomatorhinus ivindoensis. The sequence continues at coordinate 7,665,321 of JABFEB020000113.1, forward strand.
ATGCAATCACTGCTGCTGCGGTGGTTGTGTTTTGCCTTAATGTCATTCACATAGCTCAGCTGTCATCGTGTTAATTTCCTGGAATTTCCACTTCACTGCATCCCAGTGCCGCACTGCTAAATGTCTTCAATATTTGTGCCATTGTTGTATCAGTATTGTTGTATCAAATTCCAGTGCATAAAAGACGGGCATTTTTGGTTGATCATTTGGTCATTTTCCTGTCATTGGTCATTGTAATCAATGGCTAAAATATGTATAAGATGTTTAAGGAGATTGTCCAGGACTGAATAGCTGTACATGGTTTATTGCAACAATCTGGATTATATAGGGGCTCATCGCATTACATTACAAAAATACTTTAACCCAATGATTTATGTACAACAGGCACATTGGTTCCTCTGTGGTGGCAACAGTTATACAGTCTGTGTAGCTTGGAGTTACGGTAAAAGTAACAGTAAGCTGAAGTGCCCCCTTGTATGAACACTGACTCACATCAGACACCAGAATGCCAGGTAAAATGATGGACAGCATGGCTGTTTTGTAGATGACTGTGGTTGACCTACTGAAATAACTTTTTCCACATCAGAATTTCTTCTTTCACTCATGTCTCAATAAGGCCTGCATGCTGTAGATGGTTGTTCTCATCCATTCTGCACATTTTTAAAACACTGGTGATGCAGTTATACCTTTGTGTATGTTTTTTCCACGAATCTAATTAAGTCAGAGAGGGTTTGCTATTAAAATGAGTGTCTCATCATATCTGTGAGTATAACTGCATCATTATTATGACCGATGATGATGCTGTACAATTATATCACTAAAGAACTGGCCTCGATAGATTGCCATAACATGCATGGAACCAAATCTGGATTTGGGTTTCATTTTATATATATGATAATTTATAATCCAGAGCATTGTTTCCTTTTCCCACTACACCAAAAAAAAAAAAACACAAAGTGTCTAACGTGAGCCAATGTGAGGATTCGCTCATTCACACACTCACAGCAGACCGATTTGCTGAGGACAGTGCGAGATTACGTAGCTTCTCTTGGACCTTTGAAATGGCTGCATGGACTCTCTAGCCAAATCCCATCCCCGAAGCATCCCCTATCCACAGGGAACATCTTACAGCACATATAGAGTCCATAACAGTGCTGCACTGCCTTCTGTTCCTTGGTCCCAGAAAAATGCGCCATTATCTCAATACGAGGTTCTCTCACAACACAGATCCAACTAAAGTTACCCACTGACTTATATTAAATGCTTACCTTTAGATGTATATGTCCATAAATGTCACTGGATTAATACTCCTGTGTCAGATTTTTCACCCAGACATTGATTACGATTAATATTTTCAAGACCAGCACTCTTGGCTCATAATGGCATCAGTACAAAGCTTTGATTATTTACCTATTATTTATAGACGATGCCTTGAAGAATTAAATGGCACGGTTTGCTGTTAAACACCTCATCAAGCACGGTAAGTGCTACTCGATGGGGGCTAGTGTTTTTCAAGTTTGGTGTATAAGGAAATAGGATGCAATATGGAGAAAGTAAATCTCATATGTTTTGTTCATTGCCGTGTGACTGATGTGCACCTCCTCTAGTTGGAAACGCAAAACAAGAAAAACATTCAGCGATCACCCTTTATTGTGTAGAATGGAGGGAACCTGGTCAAAGGCTTTCAGGATGAGTTTAACGGGACAATGCCACTGGCATGTCCGTCTGACCTTCTCTGAGGTCATTGCACTCCCCAGACTGAAATGTCTACATATTTAAAGGAAAATATACAAGATAGATTGAAATAAGCAGAACATAAAGCTGATTTAAAGACCTTGGAATACTAAAAACACTCGGGGCCCTGAGGTCCAGCCTAGACATAAATTGTCCGTTGTGTTTCATTGCTTTCTTCCCTTAATGGAAGGTGTTGGCGTTTGGTCGAATCATCATGATTACTTTCTTCAGGGAATAGGCTCCGCCCCTGAACTCCGCCCAGTAGACTCCATCCTGGTAGCGGCTACGGTAGTGGCCCCCCCGATACCACACGCCGTTGAGGTTGGAGTGGGCGCAGGCATTGTACCACCAGCCTCCCTTCTGATAGTGGGCACAGTTACCTGGTGAGGAAGCGAGTGAGCATTATATCATGGTGGCCAGAGATCTGGGGTCAACCTGGCCCAGGATTCACACCCTCGTGCTGTTGATGGGAATCAGGCATCAATCTCAGAAAAAATAGTTCATTGTATTTTGAAATCCCCAAGACATAATAATATTGATAAATGCTGTAGATGTACTAAAACAGATAATAATTGTGTGCCACGTGGCCGTACCTGTGTACACGTCATGGTCCCTGTCCAGCGTGGTGAAGTGCTTGCCGTTGTGCCAGGTCAGGGAGTCTCCTGCATTGCCGTGGAAACGCCCCACCCGCAGTTTGTAGAACTCGGCCTCCGACTCGACCCGGAAGCTGGCGTACTCCGCGAACACCTTCCGGCCCGACCAGTCCTCCAACGTGACCAGAAGCTTATAGGTGCCCTGGTTCGTCAGCCAGTAGATATTCTCCAGACCTAGCCAGTACTCCCCGCCGATGTTCCCAAAGCCTTGCTGCATGAATGGGACCATGAAATGGGGTTAAATCCAAGCTGATTAACCCCAGCACCACTGGCGCCCTGGGAGCCCGATTTAACTGGTTATTGTATTAGCAGTTGGTATGAAGTCAGTGGTGATTCAGAAAGCATCACAATGACCCTGTTGGCTTGTGGCTTCCCCATCATGCTGACAGCAGGGTCCTTCTGGGACTAGCCCAGGTTCAGACTCCTTACTCATGGCCTGCTTCATGCCTGCTTATGAGCTGGAAAATTGGAGATCAAGAGGAACCGAGAGAGGATTAGTCATCCCAGCCAAGCAGCAGGGACTGAAGATGCTTCGTGTGGGCAGTGGGAACTAAGGGCAGGATTCTCTCTCGGGCTTCATCTTCAGGCTCGTCTTTCATTTCTCATCTGTGATGCAGTTCATTCTTAGAATCCTGGGAAGAAGCTGACACTTACCTCCTACTGAAGGGCCTTGCAGATGAATGTGGGAACATATTGACACATAGAGCAGAGCCCTGACACATGGCTGGAGTCACACGTAGCCAAGCTTTTGCAAATAACCACTGAATCAGTCACAACCCCCACGCTTCAAGACGTACAGCTATAGACAAATTCATGGTATCCCATCTGGACTGGACTGGGATTAAATATTGGTCCTGGACTATGGAGTCGCCCATCACTTTTAACAAGTGATAAATCGTGCCAACAGCAGTGAGGGGGGGCATAGTTTGGGGTCCCCCACATTCCCCTCTACACTGGCCCACTGGGAGGAGCCGCCGCATCCCAGACGGCAAAGTCCAGCCCTGCGTCTGGCCGCATACTACATTTTCTTTTGGCTCTCAAAGTACCACTCCCTGTCTATCCCTGTCTGTTCCTGTCTGTCCCTGTCTATCCCTGTCTGTTCCTGTCTGTCCCTGTCTATCCCTGTCTGTCCCTGTCTATCCCTGCCTGTTCCTGTCTGTCCCTGTCTGTCTCTGTCTGTCCCAGTCTGTCCCTGTCTGTCCCTGTCTGTTCCTGTCTGTCCCTGTTCCTTACCCAAATGGTACGGTACTTACTGGGGATAATTTCCGGCAAGAATATCGCTCAAAATCTGACCATTCGATTTTCGTGTTATTTCTATCAAGAATATTTCTGTTCTTCTATAAGTTAATATCTGTGAGATAGATATGCATTATTTGTTTACTATATAGTATGTTTATATATTGTGTACTCAGTGAATCTTTCTTGTTTCCAAAAATCCACACACACACACACACACACAGCAGAGAAAATATTGTTTCCAAATTTTTTTTGTGCCCCCCACACACAATGATAAACATTGACACAAACATGGAACCTGCAAAGCTTTCCTCTCATTAAAGCAGCCTTAAAATATTAAAATATTCTTCAGGCCCTGATGGGTTTCCTGGCAGCTGAGTTAGAGGACAATTTGCAGGCTTGCAAATAAATTCTATACCCCATCGATTACTGGGGTTGCCATAGTCAGCGCAGCTAGCTCGCTAACTCTTAGCATCCCACTCTAATGCCAAGAAAATGAGCCGCAACTCATCGCTAGCTGCAAGTGATAAATGACTCATATAAAAAATGAGATTTAACTGTACAAGCCTCATCTTGCTTCTGGCTCTTGTTAGCTACTGTAGACCTTGGAATGAGTCAATGTCTCTGAGCATTTCTGGAAAATGTATCTATAGTTGTCCTTATTTACTGTGTTTAATTGATGTAGTGTTGTCGGAATAGGAGTCTTGCCTTTGCTACAATTTAATGTACTGAACGTTTCAAGAATTCAAGGAACCAGCACAGAGATAATTAGTCCCTTCTTTCACCATGCAGGTATAAGAAGTAATAATTGGGGACACTTCTGAAATGCCTTACCTTGTACGTCTCCCAGTTCCTGAAGAAATTTACCGACCCATCCTGCCTCCTCTGGATGACAGTCCAGCCGCCGGGGTCGTGTCTCTGGTCGCACCACACCTGCATGAGCCGGTTGCCGTTCTCAGTTCTCACCAGATACATGCCGCTTTCGGTGTGGCCCTCTTCCAGCGCGTGCAGGCAGTCATTAAATGGCCCTAGTTGGGAGGAAGTTGTGAGGCATCAAGCTAAAGATAAGGCGGCAGCTCTCTAGGATTCTGCATTCTGAGTGTAAAAATCAAGCATGGGAATGGCTTTTGAACTGTAATGAAACATTTTTGGCTCAGTCCTGATGATCAGTGGAGGCTGCTTCTTTTGGAGTTCTACTGGGAAAAACTTCCCTTTATCGTCATTCCTCAGCAAAACCTTCGTAGATAAGACTGAGCTCGTTCCAGCGGTCCACCACAGCAGGACTATGGGAGTACTGGGGGACTGCGGTTATCCAGTTCTGCTGCCATGCAGGATTCCCATTCCACCAGCTGGAAAACTCTCAGCTTGAGGTCGGCGTTGACTTTGGCTGTGTTTCCCAAGCTGCCGCGGGAAACTGCTACAGGACTTCAGAGGCCAAGAACAACACTGAAACAGGGGCAATAATCCCAGTGGCTGAATGAGGCCCCAGCAGGCAGAGACCAACAGGTACTCCATCCATGCTCAATAGAAGTGAGAACCTCGTGTTTTTCATTCTGGAGAAACACAACAACTTCGTAACGTCCATCAAAGCCACCTGGAACAGAGCCTAGACCACTTGTGCAAATTTGGTTTGGAACAGCATAATTGAATGCAACCCAAGTTAGGTTATGATTATGATTATCTCAGAGTGCAGAAGAGCACCAAAAAAAAGGAACATTTCTCAAAGTATCCTTTATCTTTTTTTCTCCTAGTATCTCACATTTACTTCACAGTGAGCGTAGTTTCTCTCTAAAATGGTTCTCAGGCACCATTCCCTACATCCATCATTTATTTGTGTTACAGTATAGGACTAGCAAAGTCAAAAACACATATAAACATCAAGGATCATGAAGTCTAGCATTTCTCTTTTTAGCCCCCAAACAGACGGACCGTATCGTCAAGGTGACCTAGAGGCAGCGGGGTTCACCGAGAGTCGTCTACGGACTCACGTTCTAATAGAATCTGAGCCTAAGAAAATAACTGGAAACAACTGCTTGAACAATATGTAACTCCCGTTCATCAGTCCCCCAGGACAGAACCAGGCACATTTCATTTCATCATAATTACAAGATCTGCTTTCCTACTGTTTTCAAGTAATGCTGTAGAGTGCCCTACCTCAGTGAGGAACAGTGGGAAGGGGTCTGCATAAACACAACTGCTACAGGCACTGAAATAATTAAGGATATAGCAAAGCTCAGCGGGGGCATGCTGACACTAGCTGGACGGGCCGGTGCTGCTCTCTACCTACACCTTACCATTAGATGTGGCTGCGCTTATATACTATTTACAAGCTTATTCTTCCTGCTGTCTCGGTCCTTGGGTTTCAGAGCGGCATCTGAGTCAAGACAGCAAGAGTCTGGAGCCAAATATATGGTGTCATGCACCATCAAGGGGTATATCCCCTTGTAAATAACCAGTGTCTTTTTTTTGTTTGCAAATTTTCCACGCTCTACAGATCTTCAGATAAAAACAGATGTTCGGGGTAAATGCTCGGGCTCCAGCTCCCAGGTGTCAGCAGTTGGTGCACATTCCCGACATTTAACATTCCTCTGGAGGTGTATTAGCGCCATTCCTCCCACAACCTCCTCCACTCGCAATTCCTAGGATATTCATGCAATTCACTCACGAATTCATTCAAAGGCATGGTGCCATTTCAAGGAAGACTAAGAAAGTACTGGTTAAATCAATATTTTCAAAAGACTCCCAGGAAATGTGTATTAGCACTGAGGTGAAACTGTCAGAAAGTGCTAAGACGTTAGCAACAATAGATGCTAAGCGTCGCTTCAATTGAAGTATGCGTGATTGACCGAGTTCAGGTCTTCCTTCATATTCTGTATAAAACATAACCAAAAAAGCAGAATGGGAGAGATGCTAGCTTATCGCCTTTTTAATACATCCCGTCGCATGTTGAAGATTAGTGTGCGCAAAGGAGGAGATCCAGCAGCCAGCTTCTATTATTCAAATATTTCATTATTGGTCCACAGCACAGCCCAAGGTGGAGGATTTGCAGCTACTTGCAAATAAAACAGCCCAGTACACTGCATGATATAAAAAACAGTATATTTGTGTTTTTATTTGACTGGTACCACAAATATGGTAACCAGTGAGCTTAAACTAGATCGAACCTGGACTGTGCAAGAAACACTGTAGGAAGTGTTTACCTATGAGCTGGGGTTAGACTGCCACAGCATAGAGGTATAATGCAGTTTAGGGAACAACTGGTTTACTTGTCTCTCAACAACCTAGTAACCCTGAGATATTATTTTAGATATATTTTATACAGTCTTCTTACCTCTCTTTACTAGTTTCTTCTTTTTTAATTTATTGAATTGTGGCTCCACCGTGTCTAATTTGTTTTAGATTTATAGCGCTGATTTTGCCTGGGACATCCTTCCAAAATCATCAAAAGACATGTGCGGATGGCTCGCAGCGGGTTGGGGGAGAGGATTTAACATTGGCAGCGAGCCTGACAGGAGATGACAGGTAGAAGACGGCGAGATAAAGATCCTCTGCGGCTCAAGGTAACGGGAGACGGCATGTTTAAGGGAGACACGGAGAGGAGGCGAAAGGAGGAGATAGAGAAATGAAATATGACAGGCATTGAACAAAGACGATAGAATGAACAACAGATTCATGCAGATCGGGGGAGGGAAAGGAGACAGACTATAGAATAAAGGACCAATAGGGAAGCAGGAAACAAAGTTAGAGGCTTTGGCTGAAAGAACGGGAGTACAAGACTGGGAGATTTCACATGGAACACCAGGGAACTGGGAGGTAAGTCCAGCTTGGTGAGTAAGAAGGGATGGAAAGAAGTTAAAGGGAAATATGGATAAAGAGAGGAGGAAATGCAGAAGATCAGGGAGGAAAAGGAAAGTGCACCAAGAAATACTTCCTACAAATCGGTAACTGTCCCATCTGCACTTAGATATGTTATCACGTACTTGGTAGCCTCTTTACAACAGTAATGTCTGCTGTTTTTGTCTCATTTGTTGTTTAAATCTGCTGTAAATGTTCCAGCTCACTCTCTATTTAGCCTTGTAGAAAAGGTACGGTTCAATAGGGGGAGACCAGGCCGCTCCCAACCGGTCGTGCCCCGTTTGGTACAGCCCACGTTGTTCGGTAAGCACCTTCGGGTCACCTCGAAGATGTAAGGATGACGACGAACGACGTAGGATGGCCGGAGCATCACCACAACAACAGCCCTCTGTTCTCCCCGACGTGACTCATAGGTCATGGTGGGAGTTTATGAATGGCTTTTTAAATCTGGACAAAAGGCACCTTCTGAGGCACTCATGACAGCTTCACACCTTGAGTCACTCGGTTGCATGTGTGCCAGACGCCTTGCGCTTAAAACTGACAGACTTGTCTCTTGTCACTGCTTACATGGCAGGCACTGCCTGAGTCAACAAGGAACATTGGAGGAGGCGTTGAGTGTTGGGTAATGGGCTCAAATAAGTACCTGGCAGGGCTCACAGAAGGCCCTCATCTTGGAGCCAGGGGCGTATACAAGGGCAGGGTCACAGGGACACTAGCGCCAGCTGAAAGCTGATTGGCCCCCAGGATACCCATTCCCTGTTACTTATCGATTGAAAACGTTTCATTGGCTAATGATAAGTCTGGCCCCTAAGCATAAATTATGGCCCCAGAATCGCCCAAGTCATCCAGAGATAAGAAAGGGAGCTCAGGGGGAAATCTCATCGGCTCACTTATTTTTCCTGCTATTTGATGATAAATCTCTCTGCACTTCTGAAACCAGACAGGATGACTTTGATGACAGATCTGTTGGTTCGATAAATATCATCAAGGCTGTTGATAACATGAATTATATTTAAAGAGGCGGTTTGCATGGCCTCTTTGGAAAGCCTCTGGGATCCTGTCATTCTGTGGTGCATTGCTATTTATAGAAGAGTGAGATTTCATGGGCTTCTTAGGAATACCTGGATATATTGGAAGGTTACTGTTGACTTGAAATGTGCACCCAGAACTCTGATGAAAGCAGCAGAGGTTCTGCTAAATGTTTAGCTACCAGTGCACCTGAGATTGATTAGACATTTTGCTTGTGGATCAGTATTGCTGGTTTCCATTGACGAGACTCACCTGATGGAATGTTGCTGATGGACGGACTGAGTGTTCCATTGGGCATTGTGGGAAGCAAAGGGCCTTTGAGGTTCTGGTCACTCTGGATCTCATTGGTGATCTGGTTAGTGATGCGGGTGTATGTCGGTGGTTGGTAGGGTTTGTTGAGAGGTGGCTGAGGAGGTGGCTGAGGCTGAGGCAGGGGTTGGGGCATAGGTAGTGGCGGAGGCCGGACCACAGGGGGCGCTCTCTGGCACTGCTCTTCCAGCCGGGCGATGGTGGCTGTCTGGTTGTTAGCCAACGCTGCTAGGTGCTGGTACTTGTGCTCCAGGTCCTTGTATCGGTTGACCAGCTGCAACATCTCGGACGTCTGGTTTAGCACGCGGCTCTCGAGCTGCGAGAGCTCCAGCGCGTTGTCCCGCTTGCGGATGATCTCATGTAGCAGCTGCATGTAGAGCTGCGTGACACGCGAGTTCATGTTGCGGCTCTCCTTGCGCAGCAGCTTGACCTCGTTGACCAGGCCGCCATCGACCTCTACCAGCTGCTGCAGGGTCTCGATCTGCCGCTTCTGCTTCAGCAGCTCCCCATTCAGCAGCTCCAGCTCCTGCTTGTGGACGCGGTTCTCCAGAAGAGCGTCCGGCTCCCGTGAGTTCACACAGATGGCGCCCGTCACCTTCCGCTGAGGCACGATGAAGGTGTAGGAGCACTTGTCCGGCTGCTGGGTGTCGTCAGGGGAGCGCCCATATCTCGTCCGTGGCGGTGGCTGCTCTGCATACAGATAGTCTTTCTCTGGGCCTTCGTCACTGCTCTCAAACTCCTCAGCCCTTCCCGCCATCATGCTTAGAGGCCCCGGGGCCAAAAGCAGCCCCAGAACAACTGTGAGGAGCATCACACTAATAGTCTCTGGGCTATGGGGGGTGTTCGTGCCCTTGATGTGGGTGGTCTCTGAAGACTGAGGATGCAAAGCCGGATAGGAAACGTTAGTTAGAAGGGCCCTGTCATTGGAACATCATGCATCCTGGTAAAAAATTTAATTAAATACATGTCTATGACTCATGTTTCACCACATGCAGTGTCAGAGAATTGTCAGAATTTAAGTTTGCGTGTAGCTACATTAGTCAGAAATGCTTTCAAGCGTCTTATGAACAAGAGAGAATGTTGAACGGTGTGGCTTAATTTACATGTCTATGTGAATTATATCCAGACAGCAGACACATTTAGTCACAGCAAACCTACACAACAGGAAGTAAGAGCACAGATCGAGGCACAGCAGAATTCACAGAACTTTGTCCATTTGGTACATTGCACTCCGAAGGTAATAAACTATCTATGCAGACATTGAACCTGTGATGGACTGGCATCCCATGCCCTACTTTGTGCCCTGTACTACCTGGGATAGACTCCAGGCTACCTCCACAAACATGGCCGAGATAACCAGTTTATTTAGACAGATGGACGAACATTGTGCTTGAAATTCTCGAACAGACTTGTTTTCATCATGAAAACATCTTTGAAGGTTCTGCATATCAGTGAAAAACATATCTGTGCACCATGTTCTTGGTTATAACTTTGGATTAAGCAATAATCCATAATTTAGTTTTATGTAATATTAAAAAAAGAACAGACCCTCCGCAAAAGAAATTAAAGTCACTCGCACAAGGGAAATCTGGACAAGCGCCATTGAATAAACCCTCAATCTATTTTTATACCGTAAAAGCACAAAACTTTAAGCTCAGCAGCATGTTGGGAAATGGAAATGGACATCTCTCGGAGCGGGGGGGAGCCTGAGAGAGCGGGACGCAGAAGTGTCAGAAAGAATATTGTGTTTAAAATTTCACCCCATGTACCAGTGTGTGAATCCCCAAATAGAAGAGGTTTTTCTCATAAAACGGCAGGAATTTGATAGCACTAAAAAATATTGTCTCTCTTCTTGGAATACAGAAATAAGCAGGTATATAAATGCTCATAAACTATCTGTTGGTAGGATTGTAAATCTGTGTCTTTTACATTAAACAGATAGCGGAAAGTCCAGCTTGGACAGACATGACTGTCTGACCACTGGGTTTTTATTTAGTTGTGTTTTTATGACTGGGATGGTGCTCCCCCCCAATAGTCAGGCCGTCTATTATGGGGAAGTTCCTGTAAACAGCACAGCTGGCAGCGGAACGGCGGACGGCAGCTTCTGAGGTTCCGCTTCTACAAGGTCCACATAACAATCCTTGCGCCCGCCAAGATGCACACCCATGTTAGAGACTCGTGTCGTTGGCACCAACAAGAAGCTTTGCAGCCAACTAGTCAGCGAGACCCCTAAAAATAACCCCTGGGGCTAATGGAAGCTGGGTGTGCTGTCGTGACATCTGGAGGAATTTTCCATGCGAAATGGCTGAGAGTTGCCCATCCTTTTGTAACAGGTGTGAGATATGTATAGCGAGAGTGTCGCTCCCCAGAGCTCAAACCCCCCCTTCTCCTAATGGAAAATTTATTTTCCTCTCTTTACCCTGATTTTGAAGAGTCAAGAGAAAGTCAGTGGATATCCTTCCCCACCTCATCCACGGATTCACCCCCCCCCCGCCCCCACTGTGCTAAAATCACAGAAAATCCAATCGCATTATATGACGGCATCCTGACCAGCCTTCCTCAACCACACAGGTTGGACTGTGTTGGCGGGGAACATAAGTGGGGCCATAATTCATACGGGGGGGGATCAACCTTATCATTAGCCAATGATATGTTTTGAATCTGTGAGTGATAGTTGAGGGGGCACACTGGGAACCAATCAGTTCTGACCAGTGCCCCTGTGGTCCCACCCCGTTACTGAGTTCCTGTAAGCTCTCTGGATCCACTCTACTGAAAGCAGAAGGCTTGTGTACCGTTCACACAGGGGCCTGTATTAGCTGGGGTATGATCCAAGTGTGGAAAGAAATAGAAGTTTTTAATAAATATTCCAATGCCATTAAGTCATAAGCCTTTTTATGATTTACTTGATTGCGATACTTGACGGTTTTTATTCGCTGGCCCTGGAGGATACAGATGTTCTGCGTTGCGGTCCCAGTCTCCTCATGCGAAATGTTCTCGTGCCGTTGCTGGATGCAGTGAATGTGATGACATTAGAAGAACGAATGATTTTTAATCAAAGGGTTCGTGCCCTTTCCGCTTGACCCATCAACATCTGTCAATTGGAATATTAGCAGCTGTTTCATTAATCTAATTAAGTCTAATTTAAAACTTCTGAGTAGAGATAAAGTAATACCCATTTTAAGAAATGAATTTTAGGAAACGGCACCACCACCAAAATGCAGTGCATTCTGGGGACGACTCTGGGAAGGCTCCATTTTCACAGTGAAAATGCCGTTTCAGAATCACAAGAAAAGGTCTAAAATTACACAAGTAGTCTGAAGATGTCGTGTTTTGTATGTGTTTCAATGAAATTTAACACCTTAAGACATTGGGAATGTAGATGAGCATAATGTTCCAAGGCAGGGGGGGCTTAAGCCAGACATCTTTCACAACGTGAGCGAGCATCGTGTGGATACTGCTGTTGTGCAACGTTTGGAGGAAGATGTCATTTGTTTGCTATCTCCATTTGTTTGCTATCTCCGCTCATGGGGATCCTTGCCTCAAAGCGATTTCGCCAAAACTTTGCTGGATGTTTCCACAACGTCGGACAGCACCTCTTCGTCTTCTGGATGGAACGCCCCCTCACAAGTCTCTGTCTCCAGATAAGAGTGTTTCCGGGGGAGTGAAAGATGGGTCCCAAATTGTGCAAGAAATGTATTCAGCAGAAAAGGGTTGCGGAAGCCTTCAGTCGAGTGATTAAAGTTAATATAGATTTTTATATTTTAGATGATATATAAAATAAGATTAATCACCCTCTTCATCGGGTACACAATCAGCACTTGGTGTGAAATCCCCAAATTCCCCTCTCTTTCTCACTTCAACTCATTTTCCCAATCTACTTTGACATACAAGGGTGTGTATAGGGGTGGCAACATTGGCCCTAACTGAGATCACGGGACACAGGATTCAATCCCACAAACTTCCAGACACAGACATAGACCAACACACTGAATCAGCTACACAGAAGGGGGAGATCCCAGCAAGGACTGCTTCTCCATCTTTATTGATTTTTTTTTTGTTAAATGATTAGATGAAATGTTCAAATACATGCAGGTTAAAAGGGGCAGTATAGGTACCACAGCAAGGGCCACTCAGGCAGTGAGTCAGCTTCAAGGCCAGAAAGGTCGCTACTCAAACAAACCTGACTATAGCAGTGATTAGTCAGCACTCCCCTCCCTCCCCAGCTTCTGTCATTGATTACTCCTCTACTATGCTGTGATTTCTTTGTTACTCATTTGCTCCTCTGTTCTCAATTAACCTCCATTGCTCTCTTAATTAATCTCCCCTTCAGTTTGAGATTATCAGTTCTAATGTACTGCTCTGTTCTTCATTTTCCACTTTGAGTTGTTATGGAACCTTCCTCTGCCCTGTGTTTTCTCAGTCAGTCAGATGAATCAGATAAAGGCTGTGCGTGCGAGTGTGTGTGTGTGTGTGCTCGGAGGGTCTCATCATTTTGGTATGACTCTGAAATGACTGGACTTTCAGCAAAGGCTATAACCAAAAAGAGGGATCTCAGAAGAGGGATCTTCAGCACCGGTGTGTCAAACCGCAAGAACTTGCAGGAGAACTGAGTTTCAATGTCCTTCCAAACACGTGAGAGTGTGCTGTGATCGTGGACACACTTGACAGCTAAAGATGTTTCCCCGCAGCTTAGTCTCAGTTATGTACCAGCCTTCAGTGCAATTCAAAACCACTGTTGGAGAAAAACTATTACAAAGTGAAAATGCAGTTAAGGATATTTAGTTTATTGTGAAAGATAACACTGAAATGTGGTGCTGTTCAACCTGCATCTGGTTCACAGCCTGGACCACCATGACAGAGATGCTGTTGGTCCATTAGTGGGCTGTACAAGCAGATTAGCTCATTCTCAGCATCGGGGGAGGGGGGGTATGGTTCCCAACACAGCATATAAGTTCTGTGAACATGTGTGTGTGTGTTGATTATGTTTATATTACATTGTGGGCACCAAGTGCTCCCCACAATGCAATAAAAACCTGTTATTTTGATGTTGTGGGGACTAAGTTTCAGGTCCCCACAAAGACCTGTAAATACAATCAAAAAAACAAAAGTGCCAAAAGTTTTGTATTTTGTTTGATCACTTATGGTTAAGGTTAGGGCTGGGTGGGAGTTAAGGTTGTCATGATGTAATTAAAATTGTCCCTATAGAAATGATTTCAGTCCCCACAAAGATATAATCACAAACCTGTGTGTGTGCGTGTGTGTGTGTGTGTGTGTGTACGCCAGCCACCAGGGGTGTGCCCAGGTATATAAAATTTCCCATGTGCTCTAGCTTTCCCACCAAATACAATTTTCCTACCAGAGGGATCAAAAACAAGTACGCAATCACCTCCCCTCCCCAGCTCCTGGGCACACCACCATTGTTCTGTTTATGACATCACACCCACACATGAGCCAGCCATGACGGGGAACTCCGCCTCTATTGAGGGGGTGGGACCTATCAAATGCTGCTGACAGGCTACATGTACGGGCTTCTCTCATGTCTACCCTAGCTCACCAATACCACCATTAATACCACTCTGATTCATACTGCACCCCCTCCGGACTTGTACAATGCTAAATTGCCGCACGAAGCCCCATGATCGTATCAAAGGATACAATTTCCTTGCAATGTCACTTAAGCCTTTGCTGCTGTTTCTGAGGGCTGACAGTGTTCGCACAATTAAATCCCTGTCAGCCACATAAATGGAGGTGACACTCATGTCCGTAGAAGAGAAGGAAGTAGGGTCAGCGAACTGGCCTGAAAAGCAGCATTCGCAAAGGGCCGGCAGTGCCGCGTCACGGCGGGATTTCATTAAAAAGCACTTTGATGCCATTTAGGACAAATCAGGTGGAATTTGCCATCCGCCTGGCAGCGGGTCTGCTGGGACAGCCTGTATTTACCGGGATCATCATTGCAGGTTTCGTGACTCGTCTGGAGCCACAGAGAGTCTGAGTGAGCTGGAGGGCTAGTGGCTCACTGGGCTAGAGGAACGGGATGCTGGTGGAGTCAATGCGGCGAAACCTCAAATAACAATGAGCTGCGCTACAGGAATATGGATGCCCTGCGGGGGGGCTGCGCGCAGCTGCATTAATGTTTCTGGGGGCCCTGAGACATTCAAGATAGTTTTGAGCTAAAAGAACGAGAGAGAATTAAAAACGATACAGTGTTACTAATCAAAATCAGACAGGACCCCTGGTGTTTTCCAGGGCTGTAGGCTATAGCCTAGGATAGCCTGGGCATTAATCTGCCCCCTGGTTCTGTCCAACCCTCATGCTTGTGGCCCCTCAGACCATAATACGAACCACACCATCATTATTTTGACCACCACTGGTGGGTAGTTCAGGTCCACAATTTTATACTCAACTGGTTGGTTGAAACAAAACCTTGGTCTGGACTTCTACTCTCTGGACCTGAACTACCCACCTGTGGTGACCACCTACCCCCCAGCTCTGGACATGCCCTCCCCAGATGGTATGGGACATCTACAGTGCATGGCTGAATGTACAGGCCTGGCAGAGACAGAGATTGACTGAACAGTGTTGTAAGGGTTAAACCATCCACCTGTCCCACGGGGGTCAATTGAGTGCAATTGTTTTGCTGTCAACACCTTCTAAGTGCCGTTTAGAAGGATCCTCTCCTGCCTTATTTCAGATATTTCCTCAGCTGCCTTCCCATTTAACTGCACTTAACCCGGATAACACCTTCACCCCTATAAACCGCATTACTTGGTTAACAGCTGTGTACCACCATGGTATTCCTGCACTCCTTGTGGCAGCGTCAGGGGAAATGGGATCGCGAGTGGAGACCCGGATGTGCAGACCATGAAAACGAAAATGTATTATTTAAGCGACCATGTGGTCCCATGTGGTGACGGCTGCCCCTGGAGGACGCCCGGCTTGGTGCAGAGAAGACCAAAACACACAGGAGGCACCTTCTCATGGGTCTGAGATCCCATTAGCCAGGTCTTCTCTGCGGTGTAGTCTAGTTATATGGGTTTAATACTGCCTTGTGGGGACGGGGGGAGTGGGTGGACTCAAGGCATTCTGGGAGTTTGCTTATCCAAACATAGCAAATGGATACAAAGGTAGGATTCAGCTCTTCAGCTACACTTGGGGTTTCTGGCTGTTTCCTGACAAGTTGGAAAGAAAGTGTAAAGCTCCCTGGGGGGGGGGGGGGGGATGCTGCTCCCCATTACACACCCCCGATTAGGCACAGGCACCCCCGGACGCCCCCCTGCCCCTGACGACCCCACTGCCTGCGGGGGCTATTCTTAGAGCAGCCGGAGGTGGGGTGACTGCAGCTCCAGCAATAAGGCGGGGGGGGGGGGGGGGGGGCTGACTCTGCCAAAGCCACCCCCCCCCAGTTCAAGGCCAGTATCTCTTCCCAAATATGTTTAAATACAAACTTCCTTGGCTGTTGTCCCGGTCAGGGGATGTTTTGTCACATGACATCACAGGTTATAAATTTAAGCATTTATCTTAGAATAAGGGGGTGGGTGTTAAATGCATGTGAGTGTGGCAGTGTGGCGCCCAGTGGGGAGGGGTACTGCAGGCTGCTCCCCCACCGGTCAGCCAACTCCACTGGAAGTGTCATGTCAAGGTTACAGTGGAGCTCAAAGTCCATGTGGACCCATAAGCAAGGCTCACTGCGTGTGGGGGGGGGGGGGGGGGGGGGGGGGG
>JABFEB020000113.1:7694555-7705144 GCA_019775895.2 Stomatorhinus ivindoensis
CACATAGATCACATAAAGTGATTTACCATCCCTTACTTTTCAATGCTGTAAATTTAGAAACCATCTGCAAACAGCCTAAACACTTCACTTATGTTCAGTATTATAATCTCTAAAGGGACAACATCTTTTACCTTTAAACATCTGTTTAGGACACTTTCCACTGTCTGTTTATTTGTGCTTCTGTTGAGGTTTGCAGGCCAGTTACTATGAGTGTACGACTTTCCCTGGTAGAAGGGGCGTGAAGAAGGGCTTGCAGAAATGTCCTTTTGGTGTCGGTTATAGAAAAGCCTGTGTTTGCTCTGAATTCCCCATCTGGTTTGGGCTGGAGAGGACGCCCACCTACGGGGACTAAGAGGGATACAGCTCTCCCTTTGAAGACTCTGTGCTAAATGAGAGCAGCTCCACGGCACATGCAGCTCAGTGCAGGTTGCATCCAGCGAGTTTGCCGCTGGGGGTGGTGGGCGTGCGTCTGCATGACGTCCACATTTGCGGCATTAGCATTCTGCTAAAAACACTGTTAGTGATAAAGCTTGGTTTTCGAATGTCTGAGCATTTGTTTTGATGGACTCTTGATAAATCCCAAGCCCCTTCATTTCCAAAATCATCAGTGGTCCTCTCATCATTTGCCAAGTTTACCCAAATATGCAGCTATATAGTCAAAACTTTCATTCATTGAGCACAATGCAGATGGTCTTCTGCAGTAGTAGTGTGTAAGAATCACATTCCTTGGGAACTCCACCCTGCTGGTCCCCAGAAGCTGTACCAGCTTTTTGATCCCATTGATCATCCTTAAGGCAGTTGTGGAGACATTACTGATGGTTGTAGGGCAAGGTTATCTAAATGCTTAAACAAATGGCTGCCATTTTAGGTAACTAGTGAATCACTGATTGAGTGGAAGATAATCTTTCATGATTTTCCATGGTAACATGTCTCATCCAAGGTTAGATATGGTATGCCTTTTGTTCTGAACCTTCTGTGGTCCATGACCTCCTTAAAGTGGTCGTCACCCCAGAATTCCTTCACCTTCTACTCGGTCCAACCCATTGTCTACATGATGGACGGCTCTGGGCTGACCTGTGTTGATCTCCCAACCCTAGCGACCTCTAAACTGTTGGTTTTCCACGTAACTGTCAGCTCCAGGATGATATGCATTTTGTTTCACAGCAGTATAACAGACCTCACTGAATGAAGCAAGAATCATTTGTGTTTTTCACACCATACTGAAACTTCACTGGAAGCCTGATCTGAGTGTAAGCACAAGGGCCTCAAGGTATTTCATTTTTTATATCTTTTGGAAAATCATTGTTCTTTTGAAAATCAAGTAAAAGCTGTAGAACAATTAGACCTTTGTAGAATAATAATGCCTTTAAAGTTTTTGTTTTTCAGTAGACCGTCTCCCATTGTACAGCTCGAAATTTCACTTAAGTGCACCAGCTCATTACCTCTTCAGACCTGAACCTGAAACCTACTCTATGATACACCAGACTTCCTGATGTTGGACTCCAACACTCCAACTTGATGCCTCATACTTATCTGACATTTATCTCCACTACATGAAAAGCACTTGCCTTGGGAAAATAGGAATAAGATCATTTATACGAAGTTCGTAACCTCCTGTCTACCTTTACTGTGCTTTGTAAAATCCAACTTGGTCTGCGAGTGCAGGGACATGCAAAAGCAATTAGCATTACTAGGTCCATTACTGCCTGGAAGCCGTCCCTTCGGTGATTTTTCGGAGTCCCCGTGGGATCAGAGCCTTCGCAGGCCACTCCAGAGGCAACGTCCCCCAGTATATTTCACTACTCTAGATGTCTTATGAATTATAGATTGATCGAAAATGCAGACTCTGCGTGATCACGCTATGCCTCACAGATATCTTTTGGCTGCACGGATTGGACAGCTCTCCTGGAAGAAAGGAAGACAAGGATGGAAGATGGAGGACGAAGCAAATGAGGAAACATCCATCCACCCTCCAACCACTTATCCATGAACAGGACCATGGATTTGGGTTTTATTTTTTAAAGTGGGTCAGCTAGTACGTAATAAAAGTCTGGAGAATCAAAGAAAATGAACAATTGACTCCGATAATTAAATTTCCATAATTCCCTTCGACTCTTTCATCCATCTTGCGTGTGCTGTGTGCACTTCTGACACTGGAAGGATTTTTTAGTCAGTCGTTGTGATCCGAGGTGGGTAGTTCAGGTACAGAAAGTTAAAATCCAAGCCAATATTTTGTTTAAACCAACCAGTTGAGTACTCTGTGCCTGTGACTATTTATACACAGCTGGTTGGTTGAAACAAAACCTTAGCCTGCACTTTTACTCCCTGGACATGAATTACCCACCTCTGGCTGTGAGGACCTGAGGCACTGAACGGTGATATCTATCCTGCCTTCAGGTGAAACTTCCCATGAAGAGAAAAGGGTTCCTGTCTGGCAAAATTAAAGTGCCTGTGTAGGGGATGGTGGGCAGATGGGGTAGTAAACCCCTTTAGACAATTCTGAACTGTTAATTCAGATATAACTGCAGTTTTATAGCCACACCGGAGAGGATCACCAAGGGCAGGAAAACCAGCGCAGGCCTGGATGCTGAAGCTCTCCGTAACCGGTGTCACTCTACGTACATTTCAGAAGGTCTTTTATCTTCTTGACTGACATTTAGTTAACATAAACATAAAATTTACTGGATGTTTTATTGCCTTGTCTAAGGTGTAATTCATATTATAAATTACTGTTGAGATTTGGGATTTTCATGTACATTTTTTTTTTCAATTATGATTAAGATGGACGTTATTGATCCCGGGAGAATTTGTGGTGCATACAGCGGCAAACATAAAGACCACAGACGGATATATAGTTCAAAACAAACTGCAAAGCCCAAACACCCTGTACTGAAGCTGGAATGTTGATAGGAGCATGCCCCTGAACACCCAGACCCCTCCAATATAGGCATCCTCTGCAGGCGGGTGGACAGTTATCCCAAGGTGTTTCCCTCAGAATGTTCAAGAGATGGCTGCTGATTAATAGACTTCGGAATGTTCCCTGGGTTCTGGGTAAGGCATCCCTAGGCATGCTTCCTTTGGTGTCCAGGAAAAAAAAGACACACCACCTCAGAATGAAATTCTTTGCGAAATTTCCACTCCACCCTGTGCAGACTAGTAGGTTCCTCATCTACCTGCTTTACCTCATCAGGAAAGAATCCGTGTGGATAGCGAGCACGCACCTGGCCTGCATCCTCGCCGTCCCACATGTTGCTCAGCCACAGGACAGAAGCACGCGGCGCCCCCTCCAGATGACTGGTGGAGATTAAAAGACGAGGTTGCTGAACCGCTATTTTCCATTGGCTTCCTCCCAAGACGTCTGATGACTTCCATTCATGAGGAAAGGGGCTGAGCTCCCGACAGGAACCCTGCTAATGAACGCCCTGCCAGTAGGAATGGGGAAGGGGGGGGGGGGGGTGTTCCTATCTTTATGGGAGACTGCTGACTGCTAATTCCAAGCAGGGCAGATCCCCCGTGTACAATTACGGGCGTGAAAGGGGACTAATGGTGGTACTTTCTGCAACTTGTGAGTAAGCGGGGAAGATTCGCCGGACCTCCCCGCAGCTTTGAAGCAGTTTTGGTTGCAGGCCAATGCTTCAGCTGGAGGGATGAAGCTTATCGTTTGTTCTAGCTCCAGAGCCTCCTGGCGCACCGAGGGGCCCCACAGACCCGGGGGGCTCTCTGTACAGTGCAGAGTTTGGAGCTCAAATCCCATCAACCCACCGGCTTGGTCAACCCACTGCTGTCAAAGGCAGCACCAGCATGGAGAAGCGAGCAGGATGGGTCGTGTTCCCTGGCTGGGAGCCGCCTGTGTGAATGCACGGAAGCCCCTCCCAGCCCCATGCAGCGGGCTTTTGCATGAGGAATGCACCACACCCCAGGACAACCCTTTGTTCACCGTTCGCTCAGGTTTAAGCCTGCTTTGGAGGCTGTATATTAGTGCTGGGGGGGGGGGGGCATGGAAATAGCCCACCACACACATTATTTAGCAGCCTGTAGTCAAAATTACCCCAAAAGCACCACCCCCTCTCCACATTAGAGAAATATAATATACATGCAGTAAGCAACCAAACGGAAGACAGTGATTGCTAACAATTAAGAGGCTGGAGGTTCAGACTCCCTGTGGGAAAATGTTGGTTATGTTCCAAGGCAGGGCCATTAACATGTAGTAAATAGTTAACACATTCAAGCTGCAAAAAACACATAATTATCTAGTTAAGGTGCTTATGTGTGAGGGCAACAACAAAATCAGAGAATCCATCCATCAATGCTCCACACCACTAACCAGTACCCGGTCACAGGGGCCCTGAGGCATGTCTGAGGCAGCATAGAGCACAGCGCAAGGGGCAAGTCTGCATGGGATGCTGGTCTATCACGGAGCACATATTTATACTCAGTCATGCACTACGGGCGACAATATCACAATATAACTGACTTAACTGAAAAAAACCTTGTTACATAATAATGACAGCATATAACACAGACATTAAAATGCTATGGACCTCTTCCAGATATCCCACCTTAGGTATTGATTTCAGGGAGGCAGAAGAGGAGCATCAGGAAGGGCGGGGTGTTGGCCAACGCTTGGCTGGTATTACGGTAATACCTTATATATATTGCCAACTGGGGTGACGGTGGGTGAGTGGCCAGGCAAAATTTGCTGACCTGGACTATCGAGTGGTGATAAAATTTGGGGCGAGGTTGCAGCAGTAAAACTTCCTGCTGGCTAATTTTACCACGGCTGAACAGCGTAACGACAGATCTCCGGGGCGCGTCATTTGCAGGTGTCAGGGAGCTGCTGTCCATTCCGGGAACTTCCTGGAGAGGTGGGATGTCCGCTCGTCCTCATTTCAAAGCCAGAAGTCAGTCTGTACCGATGTCATCCTCAGTGTGTTAGCAAGAAGAGCGGAGGCCGGAGTGAGGGTGCATCGCGTTTGGATTCACAAGGACACTGGACTGGGGGAAAGTGATGTGATAGTGATGCTGTGCTCTAGCCGTCAGCTCGTGTGCCTCAGTCCTCCCTGGCTTCATTGTATATTCCTTATATTCACCTCGGCGATGAGATAAACACACAAACACGGGTGCTGTTTGATGTCTTGTTCTTTGTTCAGTGCAGCGCACAGAGAGAATCGCCAAGCTGTTTATCTCCCTGACCGAACGCCTTGTGAATGCTGATGCGATAACTTGCCCGTGAGGGAATGGAAATTTTGAAACAAATCGCACTTGATTGTTGTCAGCTGTCCAAGCTGGATAATGCCGTGAGCAGAGACTATAGTCTGGGGGTCTCTGGTATCGCCGTCCCTAATTATTCCTAATTTCCATCCGCATAGTGTCATGGGCGTACTTTAGCCCCGATGCCAATCTTACTTCAAACAAAATAAGTCAGGCTCCAGGTAAACTTGACTTAGTCCTGGATCTTTCCAATAGCTAGGAGCTCCCCTGCCTTGCGCCCTTTGGTTTATAGCCATTCCTGGGTATTTTACACTTGGACATCCCCACCAAAAGCAACTGTGTTAACTAGTAAAATACCTGCAAAGGTTTAAAACTTATTGTTTCAACAGATGGGTTAAGCAAAAGAAATTTCTGTGTAGTTCATTGACAAAGACGGATGTATTTTGTGAAACCGTTCAGGACATGGACTTTAATAAGAATGAAGACCTCAGGAGCCTGGATAGTAACCTAGCCAGCAGGAAGGTTCCCAGGACTTTAGACAATGGAATGTAAAGGTTTTCTCAGAATTGACAGAGAACGTTCTTACTGTAACATTAATGGAATGTTATTTCCACATTTTACATTTTAACAAAGGTTCTGTCAGTGTCAGCATGCTAACATTATTACTTGAACATCCTGTTAACACAATTAATGTTAAATCAAATAATCAAATTGCCATTTCCTGGAGGATTGGCTTCACCTTTGAGTCTGGTTTCTCTGAAGGTTTCTTTCTTCAGGGGTGTTTTCCTTGCCATTGCTGCCTCTGGCTTGTGAGACAATGTAATGTTGTGAAAATGTGCTATACAAAAACAAGCAAATAAATATATAAAAATTTTACAAAAGTGCAATGTGTCTTGCAATGTGCTACCTAGCACTACTGAGATGGCTCCGCATAGTGGAGCTAATCAACAGTGCAATGCATGCTGGGAGATATTTCTAAATGGCTCTCGTTTGTGTTATTGTAAATACTTGTGTTCCCAATTGTCCCAAATGCCTTTACCTGTGCCATACGTGAACTCTGTCCAATCCTCACATGTCTCTTGCTATTGTGTGAACTACCCACCATGTGTGTGCCTTACCATCCGACATCAGATCTCCCTGCATTTCCACTTTATGTCTGATGGAGTTGTGGTTACCATTTGGGTTAGCCCTTTAAAGAGCTACCATTAATGAGCGCGTCCTCTTCAAAGCTGCTTCACGTTGTTCCTGCCACTGATATGCTTGGGTCTGCTGTGCACCCTAATATTGAAAATCGAAGCACAGTTTTATTTGTGGTTAAGTTAGTGATTAGAAAGCTGACCTGAGAGGTTGCCTAACTAGCTACTGCAATTGTGCCTTTGAGTCCCCATCCTTAATTCCAAAGAACACCCTGACTCTCTCGTCTGAGAAAGTTAAAGCTTAAAACGCAGAACGTACTGTGGGTACCAGCTATTGCCAAATACATGACCATCACTTCTGCTGATGACCCGGTGATTGACATATCCTTTCAGAACACCCCCCAGTGTCCTCTAGCCTATTCTGGTGGTATCTTTCCAACGCAGAGTGAGGGATCCAAAAAAGGATTTTTATGTTTGGTTTCCTCAGGTCTTTGCCTGGCTAACTGATCTTATCGCTGTGGGCGTTCTTGAATATTCATGAGAGCAATTTCCATTTTCCCATCTGAATTCGGTAAAATGCTCAGATGAACTGATATGGCTCTCTAAAGGGAAGCGCAATATAAAGTTCAGAGCTGGAGGAGTTCAATGTGGAAAACAGAAGGACACAACGTTGTCTTAGAAGCAAATGGCTTTAAAAGAGAAAGTTCCTCTTGACCTGTAATCATGCACTCCTTCCTTTTGTTATGTACCTCTGGACTGTGGACTTAAGGTTGTGTGCAGGTGCTCAAAACAAAACTCATCCACAAACAAAACCACAAATATTCTAAAGGTCCAGATTTGAATCAGAGGCTGGCTAATTTATTTTTATTATTCTCTCTGCTAACTCAGTATCTGTGGTAACATGGATTCTGTGGAATATATGGCTGGACCCAGTGGAACCCTTATAATCATCCAGGTCAGGCAAGTGCAAAAGGGAGACTTATTGGGCAGAAGATGATGAAATACTCTCTCTGGAAACAGAGAGCGCAAGTGGGACAGAGTGAAAGGTCATCTGTCACTCAACTGACTTCATGAGTGTTTCAACAAAAGAAATATATTGCCGTTTTCACATTTCGGAAGTCTATACATGATACAAAGTCAGTTCCAAACAGGAAATATCTCTCCCACAGGTTTGACAACCATAGACAAACCCAAGACAGACAGACAACGTGAGCCTTCTTGAAACTAAAGTAGAAAAAAAAGATCATTGCTGCTCGTCAGACAATGATTGGGCCAGGCCATGTCACGTAGACTGTACCGACAAGACTTTTCCACAGTTACGTGTCATTATGAAGCACGCTGTTCGCCCCTGGAGGCGTTCTCAGAAACAGGGCTCCGTGGAAAAGGAAGGCACTCATAATTCCAGGTGTGCTGAAGATGCAGGACGGACCCCATTGATCAATGGGATCATTGTTTCACTCCAGGAATCTCCTACTTCATGATTGGGGGGGGTCACCGGTGAGGCAAGAATTATATCATCTGACAACAACGTTGGATGAATGCTAATTTAATATAACTGGATTATTAGCTTATTTTAACATGCTCTTTACAGTTTGATGTGGATAGCATGCTTTCCATGAAGCAGCGTGACAGCTGAAATATCAAATAACGATTGATGAATGTGTGTTGTATCGTTACAGTTACAGTATGGATATCAACGGTAAAATGGTAAAAGACGCCTTTGTTCTTTGTGGCACGAAGCTTTAATGGTGGCGACGCAGTTTACTTATTAACACCTGGGAGTCCCGATCTGCAGATACCCAGGAAGCTGTATTGGCGTTATGAATTATGCACGTGTTCCAGAATGACAACTGTAAATTTGAACATTCGCCACAGGGACACCACTGTGTTCCTTGAGAAAGACAATTACAGCCTGTGGATGTCCCCCTGCCTGAACAGGTAACGCGTCAAGCCAAGGACATTTTGATGGAAACATCTGCGATACAACTAAAGCGAGTTATCTAACGACATTGTGTGATGAAGACGCGAAGCGGGAAGGAAGACTGACGCCAGCCCAGAGCAGGGCTAGCAGCAAACAGATTTTTTTTTTTTCTCAGCTTTTAGCGAAACTTTTTTGTTTGGGCAAAAATCCTGCCTGTTTGTCATCGTTTCCACAGTAATAACTTGCAGAATAATCCTTTTAGTGATTTTTTCCTCAAAAACACACAGGCCAGAATAAGTGTGAAATGGTCTCTCGGGCCAGATTTTTTTTTTTCGAACTGGTGAAACCCAAAGATATTTTTATAGCTTTCTCTAAGGTGTGAAGAAGCAAAAGGCAGGAGTAAGGAACATTTAAACAGAAAGCAGTGAGATACAATTGCATTTGTGATCCAAAATTTTACATTTCGGATTCAGTTACCATTAAGACAAAGTGGATGGAAATCGAAATGTTGACAACTAATGCGAAGGTCTTCTCTCAGAAGCTGAGAAACTGTTTCCTGCAGTCTCCTGAAGGTTCAAAGTTGACAGGCATCGTCTATGAAAATAAGAACTAAGACACTTTACTGCTATTTGTGCAGCTTCAGGTAAGCAGGGCAATGACAGATGACTTGAAAAATTCTGGAATGTGATGATGCTGAATCAGGCTCTCCTGTCATGCCTCAATGAGCTATCTACTGGGAGCCATCGACATCTCGCTGTAAAACCATCTGTGATCCCTGAGACTTGGCAGAAGGGAAGAGAAATGTCCCATCTGCTGGTTCCGACAGGCCGGCAGGAGGCTGGCTCTCCACCAGAAATAACTTGAAGAAATACTCAAGGATGGCGCTGGCCTCTATCACTCCTGGACCATTGGATCACAAGCATAGAACTTTGTTTTCAGCTTGACGCCAGCCGTAAATCTGTAGTAGCGAGAAAGTCCGTGTGACAAATAGAGAATGGAGTAATAGATGGCACATGGAGGAGTAATTATCTCACACGGGCCAAGAAAAAGATGGTTTCATGTGAACTTGATAGGCCATGCTGCGAATAAATTAAATCCACTTAATATGCCACTGGGTACGTTGTCAGGCATTATAAAGCGCTGGGGATCTGGAGTCGGGAATGGGAAAATCAAAAATCGAAAACCGCAAGTAGCAGGCATAGCCCTAATGGGAGAGAAACAGAAGCTGAATTCCACAATGGGAGATATACCCAGCTGCCAAAGTGGCTAACGGGTTAAGACGGTCAGGTATGAACTTTGACTCCATACATTAAGGGCATAAACTGAGACTTAAAATAAGCATGAAATACAAGCTGAAGTGACTCTATGGATCCTGATTATTAGCTGAAAACGTGAAATTTGATTCATATTTCTCATGGTTTAATCTTTAGCTGGTTCTACGTGTCACATGTCCCCGTGACCTTAAAGGACATGAGACATGAGACGGCTCCTAATGTTGAGGACAATACCTTTCCAATATTTTAAGAATATGCAAATTCACTTCGGAGTCTCACATTTAGGAACCATGATACACTAAATGTCTTCTGATAACAATAAATAATTGTTATTGGTCCTAGGTATGCATCTGGACCTGCAAGTAGTCTTCCAACTTGCGGGGGAACATTTGGGGGTTGGTGGTGGGATTGGCACTCTAGCCACCTGAAAAATATTACGCACAGCTCCAAGGTAGTGGACAGGACTCTTTCTGTTCTCTTTGCAAGAGTAGTATTGCTGCAGCTGCCCACAGCAAGGCTGCCATCACCATGAAGCACTCAAGTCCTAATTTGATACGCCCATGTAGGCATTTGGAATATCTTGTCCATTTGGACTATTTTCCTCTGTTGTTGGAAGAGCTTTCTAGACTCATCTCACTCTCAGTGACTGGGTAGTGGCCAGATCTCTGTAAGTGGGTACACCTGTTATTGGTCTGGTTGCTCTGATGGCTATCATACTTAGAGAGTTGCCTGATGCTGTGGAGGATCGATTCCTCCCAACACTGTCTGATGTCACTCCAACCGCGGTGGGAGATGTCTTGCTGAGGCAGGTATTTTATTCACAAATTTGCTCAGTGGTTGATAGGTGCCCACAAGGTGACACTCATCTAGTCATGGGTGACTTCAGTGCAACTACTAGCACTGACAGGGCTGGCTATGAGGATTGTGTCAGTCCCCATGGGTCTGGCAACCACAGTGAAAGTAGCTATATGTTCCTTGACTTTGCAACAGATCAGGATCTGCAGTTCACTGGATCCTGGTTGCAGTTCACTGGATCCTGGTTGCAGT
>JABFEB020000113.1:7736863-7747050 GCA_019775895.2 Stomatorhinus ivindoensis
AAGAGGTACCGAAGCATTCGGGCCCTTACTACCAGGCTCTGCAACAGCTTCTTCCCTCAAGCCATCAGGCTTCTAAACCCTCAGGGACTGGTCTGAGACACATACACACTCACAAGACATCAGGCTTCTAATACTCAGGAACTGGACTGACCTACACACACACTCACAGTCATTTGCACTGCTACTTTGTGATCTGCACTACAACTTTTGTTATTTTTGCTGCACTATAACTTGTTTTTTGTTTCTGCTGCTATAAATCAACTGCTGCTCATTTATATATTGTCTGTTGTCCGTTGCACTTGTCTCGGGTTGTTTACTTACTGTTTTTGCACATATTTGCACACGTGCACTTTACACAGTTGTCTTGTCTTATGTGGCATATATGTCCAACCCATGTATTTCTTTATTGTCCCAGTCCTTTTATGTAGCACCATGGTCCTGGGGAACACTATCTCATTTCACTGTGTACTGAACCATGCATATTGTTGAAATGACAATAAAAAGCAACCTTGAATCTTGAGATAAGGTGCCACACTCACTTGAGCAACCCCTCATCCTACATTGCACAGCTCTCTATAGTTCACACTGCAAACCAGGAGATAAGGGAATGGATGACGTTCTTCCTGGAGGAACAGAAACCCCCTGTCAGTGAAGTTTCTGTGTCTGAGTGCATCTATGGCCAGTATCTGTCCAGCTCAACCAAGATCAAAGTCCATGGATCTTCATTCATCATATGTCCCAGGTGTCACTCTGAAAAACTGAAGCCCAGCAATGAAAAGACGTAGGCCCATGGATCACAGACTGCGAAAGCAGACAAGACTGGATTCCGGAGTATTACTGCTGATGGAACCATTCAAAGACATACCATCTCCCTCATATGTGATGTCAGCAGAACCTACCAGCCCCGCCATCGACTGAACCTGAGTGGCTGTCTGAGATACTACGAACCCTATGGGCAAGTGGCAAGAATGACTTTGGAAGGATCTGCACCGCAGCGCCGCTGCAAGTGCAACCAAAGTCTGATCACAGATCGGTGAAAGCTCAGCACCCACTCTAATCTGAAGCAGAGAAGGATATCACCATGGTGCACCAAGAACTGGTGCAAAGGGGGGGGGGGGGGGCTCTGAAAGAAATTCCCTACTCCCCTGTCAGTTCTCCAATCACCTGGGCAGAAGCCTAGGTCCAAAACGAGTAGAAGGGATTCGCAAGGTCCCTATCCCAGATACTAAAGAGCAACTGATGAAATGGATGGGAATGATTGGCTACTGCTGCCTCGGGATCCAGGATTTTGCCGAAAGATCCCAACCTTTACTAGACGTCATGCATGGGGGGGGGGCGGGGCAAAGACTTAGACTAAGTGATAGACTTGATTGGACAACTGAGGCTGAGACTGTGTTCTCTGACCTATGCGACTATGTGACGCGCCTGCTTTAGGAGTACCAAATTTTTCCAAGCCATTTCAATTGTATGTGGATGAACAATGCAGTTTTATAACCGCCGTCCTTAGCCAAACTCATGGTGACATATTGTGCCCCATTGCGTATTACGCCAAATGTCTGGACACCGTGGCCAGCTCTGCCAGCCTGCCTCAGAGTTGTGGCGACCACTGCAGAGGCAGTGCTCATGTCTGCAGATTTAGTCCAAATGCATCCCCTTGTGGTGCACACCTTGCATGCTGTGCATGCCCTAATAATGCAAGCTAAAACATCTCACCTTATCACTGCGCACCTGAAGCTAAAACATCTCACCTTATCACTGCGCACCTGATTCACTACCAAAACATCCTGCTTACTCTTTCCAACGTGACCCTCAAATCCACGATAAACCCATCCATGCTCCTTCCTACTGAGGTGGAAGGCTCGCCTCATGACTGTGGCGAGGTTGCTCAGTCCCTCGCCAAGCCTAGATCAGACCTGGGTGAAGACCCATTACCAAATTGTGGAGTTCATCTTTGTGGACGGGTGTTCCCTTAGGCTCCCAGATGGGAGCCCCTCTACCTCTTATGCTGTGGTCGTGTCAGAGGGCCAGTTGCTGTCTGGAGGTAAGTTACATCAGCACAGGCTGCAGAGCTGTTTGCCCAAGCCCAGGCCTACCGCCAGTCCGCGGGTAAGGATGTTACAATTTTCACAGATTCCAGGTATGCATTTGGGGTACGCCATGACCGAGGGGCTTCCTCACCAGCACAGTTTACAGGTTTCCTTGAAGAGGATCCATAGCCAGGTCAGGTCGGACCGGAGCCAAAACAGCCAGAGACTATAGGAACTACACCGGAAGCACTGGCATCAACCGAGGTGGCGGGGACCATACCAAGTCCTTCTCTCTCTACACTTAAGTGATGAGATATTGTTACACGATAAGAAAATGTATAAAAATTAGTGTAAACAAGTATTGGACACTCCTGCAGGGTGTCCAGCCTTGATTGTAACCTCACTTTTGCAATAAAGACTGAATCTGAAGATCTACAAACAGCTCCTGACCCAATACATTTGCCCACATAATGTATCTTCATTATCATCTTGTGGCATAAAATAAGTTATATTTTCTTTTAATTGGTTTAGTTTCCCACACTCAGCTAACCATACCTTCTATCTCCCACCACTCTTTGACTGATCACATGGAGCCATAGTTCTCAGTCGTAGTAGTTCATGTCCTGCTCCCAATAATAATAATGTGCTACCACTTGACGGTACACAAATATTTAGCAATAACTCAGTTATTGCTATTTACATTGTCGAAATTGTGACATCTATTGGCAGGATAACCACCATGTCAAATGTCATGATGATGCATCAGTCCTCAATCACTGAAATGGAAAGACTGGCAAGAAAATTAAATGGTCACAAGATTCTGCGGCACAAGGAAGAAAATGCTGGCGAGAAGGAAAAAAAAGAGTAAACGATACAAAACGAAGTTTTGTTACTGTAGCCAGTTAGCTGGATTTTTAATATTTCATTACTTTTCTTGTGGAACAGACACTAGCTAGCTGGTTATCAGCTACGTACCCTGTGCTACCGAAATGTTTTGAATATAAATAAATTGACATAATTGTATTTGCTGCCGCGTATTGTGAAGTTTGGCATTTCAGTATGCAGTGTATAGATATATGAGTCTCCTCAGGATGAGCTACAGGTGCTTCACTGTGTCATGATCCGCCCATCCGAGCCTCATGTGTGCCACGCCCCCTCGCTACCCCGTGTTCTACCCCGATGGAAATCACCTGTTGTCAATTCGTCTGATCGTGTTCATCTGTTTTGTATCAGTTCATGCCCGTCTAATGTATTTAGTCCGCGTCTTAGTCAGTCTTGTCAGATCTGTCATTGTGGTGTTCTGTGGCGTTTACCCCGTTTGTTTCCTAAATAAACCCTGTTTCCCCTGGATCTGCCTGCTTTCGTCGTTTTGCCTGCCTCACGCCGCCGACACCCAGACACGCACCGTGACACACTGCTTTCATGCTTGTATTTTTTAATTATTTAACAGATTTTGCTCTTTTTTCATCTTATTTATTGAATTCAATAACTTTGTGGCTGTATTTCGGTAGTGTTTTGAATAAATTAACAGGTTTATAAGAATCGTGTGTTGTATAGGTGGAATATGTGTGGCTTTGTTTATTTCGTTGTGTTTGGGGGGGCAGCCTGGCTACCACCACTGTAACTTCAGAGACAGAGAAATCAGTATGATGACTCAGATTAGGTTTCTAAGCCCCTGAAGTCTTAATACAGGGTTATATACTGTACAGGGTCAATTAAAAACATTTTCATTTGTCGACTTTCAGATGATGTTGAAAGAACGTCATTTTGTTAGCTGGGAAGGAATAATACGGATAATCCTTGTTAGACCTTTATTAAGCTGAGTCAAGAAGAATACATTGAGCATCACTCCATCATGCATTGCAGGTTGGTATGAGTCATTGATTGCAGCTGTTTTAACTCTGCTGGTAAAAGACTTGACCCTGTTAATAGTTTGTAATATTAGGATTGCCGTACAGCCTTTTTAGTTTTATTTTATTGTTTTTGATGCTCAAAACCTTTCACTTTATCTCTGTATTTGATTCAGGGTAGACTGTTCCGGGAAAAGACTGTCTTGATGTGGATGGTGTCATCAAGGGGCGGTCATTCAACCCCATAATGCAGGTCACAATCATATCCAAATCTCCCTTCTGTCACTGGAGTGGTCACAAACCCGGACAGACTGCTATGCGTGTCACATGGCTTTTGATACTGGAATAGGTAGTCATAAATTTATGGGTTAAGGGATTTCAACACAATTGTTGAATTTGCAGTGAGCTTCATGTATCAGTGTGTTTCTTGGAATTTTTGTTGGAATTGTGATATTTCCTAGAGAATAAATCGGCATGTGCGTAAAAGGAGAGTTAGGGTTAGTATTTGCCCCACCCTTCCATGGCTTCTGAGGTAAGAAAACACACTTTTGCCTGCCTGGCCAGTCATTTCTAGCAGCTATTTAGTTTCTTCCTCAATTCTTATTGCCTAAATGATTTATATCACACTCATACTAATTAAAAATTTGACTCTTTTGACATTGTTTCGCTCGGTCATGCCTCTACTTAAAATACGGAGTATTCTTTAATTGCTGGGATTGGCATTCCGCATGACCCAGATGGATAAACCGGTACAGATAATGGATGGATGGATGGATGGATGGATGGATATTTTATCAGAACAAGGGTTCATATCGAGTTATCCAAGATCTGGTCCTGATTTTTGTCAGAAAAAAAAGCCAAAAATTAATTTTCTTAAACTCAGTTGTTTGCTAGCTAGTCCCATTAATGGCATCAAAGTAAAGACATACTTATAAAATCTCCAAAGAAATGCCTTCGACGTGAAAAGTGATAAGTGTTAAGGAAAAATGTTTCATATTATAAAATGGCTGAAGCTCATCCATAATGCTGTCAAACTAATAATGGCAAAATATTCCTCAGTACAGCAGGCTAGATTAGAGACTAAGGAAGCAGCTTTCAAACAAGAATCACTTTTATTTTCAATAACAGATTTTTTGACACTGGTTCAGTTAAAAGAGAAAGCCGGCTTCAAGCAAACCTGCTACAGAAACAAACTGTATCTCTGTCACAAAACAGCAAATTTAGCTTACATTGCTTCTTGGCCATAGGAAGTGGGGGCTGCATTCCTCAACTTTCTGTCCTAAACGCCCAGCAGGTCAGCAAACAGTCTCAACAACTCAAACATCTCCCACACAGCACCAAGGAACAACAAGCGCCTTATGGAGCAGGGGCAGAGGAGGAGTCTCGCAGCAGGAGACCCCCCCCCCTCCCCCTCCTATTCTGCTACTGATTCGGACAGGTCTATTCCTGCGGATTCGACGGAGTTGGCCTACTCTGCTCATAAGGAAAAGGTAATTCAGTTCAGCTGACAGAGTAGTGCTGTTTAAAAATGAAAATACTCTGCGAATCACAAATCGACTCAGGAAATGGGGAAAAAAATGGAGAAATCAGGCTGACCTCTTTGAATGAGCAGCACCTGGCTTATCAAGGTGTCTTCTTATAAGGAATCCAGCAAGTACATCCAAAAAATGTCCCGTGACACTGCCCAGAGTTTTACTTTCCTGCAGGACAAATTCAGTGCACCAGCATACGTGGAGATGACCGTGGGCTGCTCTGTGAATGGTCTATTGCCTGCGCCGAAGGCCCGCCTCCCTACTTACCTTGGGGAGGGTTTGACGAAAGCCCCGCCCCCCACCATCACAGCAACAGGCAGACGTGAAATTTGTTTTACAAACGAGAACAGGATCACTCTCACAGCCATGGGCGTCGCCGCCATTAAATCTGAGGGGGAGGTGTCCGCCTCACATTTCATAATTATTCGTTTGGACCCCCCCCCACATTTAACGTGAAATATTAGTTTTATGCCAGTGCGCCCCCCCCACATTCAAAATGCTTCCGACGCCCCTGCCCACAGTACTGGTATTTCATCAAAAGACTCTCGACACTCCTTCACAAACTAACAAAAGAGGCAGTGCGGAGATTTGTAGGATTGATATGAAAGATCAGGTGCAGTGGCTTAAGTTTTTTTCCATAGAAATATGCAGGACACTGTGTATCTATAACAACAAATATATATCAGCAGATCTAAAATCTCCGGTGTCTAGAGAGGAAAGCAAAACAGTGAATTTTTGCGCCAGTGAATCCCCCAGACCACCAGACGACTGCCGTGTTTTTCCATAACAAAAGGTTTGTTTTGCCAGCTTAATCTATGCAGCCGTGGTCCCGCACAGGCTTCTGTTAGTATGATCCTTTTAATTTAAGGATTGGCTGTCAGGGCAACAGAAAAACAGGAAAAGTGATGGCAACCTACGTACCCTGTGCAGGGCATTCAGAGGTGGGTGGGACTATATCGCAGCAGAGGCGTGGGCGCATAATCGAAACCAGGTAATACAGCTCCTTGGACCCCTTTAAATGGATGGGGACCTCAACCCACCCCCACCCCCAATACTTCAGAGTAGGTACAGTACTATGCTGGTGGGACCACAAGAAAAAATAATGCAGGAAAAATAAGATACAGAGGCTACAAATCACCTAAGATGGACAGACAAGCAGAACTGCCACTGTTCATGAGAGGCAAGCAATTTATAGTATAGCTGGAAAAGGTCTTGCAGACTTAGAAATCCATGCAGCTGTGATCAACACATATAAAAAAAAAAGACTGTTTGAAAACAACACTGATCTTCAGCTAGAAACGTGAAAGTCAACAAGCTTCCATGAATGAAGAAACATGAGAATACCATCAGCTCCGGTCTGCTTCTCAATTGGCTGGGTAGTTGCCATGACAACAGATGACAGCGCTCCCAGCATGCCCCTGGGCGGCATGTTGTCTTTCTCTCTCTCCCGTTCCACTCGTCCGCCGGACATCACAGTGCAGCCGTCCCATCTCTTAAAAATGCTGCATTCATATTTTATTTTATTCTTTTTAAAATTACTTTTTGGCGAACAGGAAGATGAGTGTTTGACAGGTTAGGCTCAACATGGCGGTTCCCAAAATACACCCCACCTTACTCCTCTGTAGCAGGGAAGGCTGGCGGACAGTGGGTTATTCTCAGAATTAGCATGATGGCACTGGATGGGACAGTACGGGAGACCTGTGGAAAGGTTGAAGGAAAAGTACAAAAAGGAAACAACAGGAAATACATTACGGAGGAGTTAAATATTAACACTATCTTATTAATTCCCTCTTTGCCTATCCGTCTTGTTCTCCCTGACACGTATGTAGGTGAGAGACAGCCTGGCAGTGAAGAGCCCTCATGGAGCTGGAAGTTAAGAGCCTTGATCAAAGTCCCAAAAACATGTGACTATTCAAGCGAGGCCAGGCTTAATCCGGCGACACTCTGATCACTGGCACAGAGGCTTAGCCTGCGGAGCCACGCATCTCCCCTGAATGAATCGGGAAGCATGTTTTCCCTGCCCTTTCTGCTCATTGGTGGGGAGTCATGTACTAGACTTGAACCTTGGAGGCAAGCTGTCTGTTAATTAAGGTCAGACAGGATCTAAATCATTAATCTAAACACGTGTTCATCACACGAAGATATTGAATGGTGAGGTATGAGTCCCCACTTTACATCAAATATGCCTTACTGGTGTCTCACCAACCACCTGAACTGCCGGTGGAACCACACAGAAGCCAACTAACCGCAGGTGCCCGGACTCTTAGACCAGGCCGTCGTACAGCGACAGGGCCTGAACGATGGAGGCGTCGCCCTTAGAACCTTCCTGAAACTCCTGCAGTGTCAACATACCGTCTGCATTCTGGGGGAAAAGAAAAACAGACCTACACTTTACCGCTGTGTGTGTGTGGGGGGGGGATTATGTATATTACATTGTGAGGACCATTATTCATGTCCCCACAAACATCTGTGAATGCAATGAAAAAAATAAAAAGTCTCGTATTTTGCTTGTTACTTATGGTTAAGGTTTGGGGTTGGATAGGAATTAAGGTTGTCATGATGGGATTAGGGTCCATGCCCATTGAAATGAATGGAGAGTTCCCATAAACAAACAAATAAGTGGACAGACGTGTGAGTCTCCTGTGCCCTACTTTGTCCATCATGGCGAAGATGCGGTCCACGCGTTTCTCTGGTGTGTTCTCCTCCTCCGGCAGCTCCACGGTGTTACCCTGGAAACACACAAACACGCACAAGCGCACACAGACATCTTTTCATAGCCTGCCACACACAACAAACCAGGTCCCAGTGGCCCAACTTACCACCATCTGGTAAATGGCGTCCACTATGTTCAACATCTCATCTCGTGTTATGTAGCCATCATTGTCAAGGTCGTAGAGTTTGAAAGCCCCTGTGATGGTGACCAAAGAAAGAGGGACCACAACATATCACATCCTAATGTAATACATAACAATGTACTATGGCATCATAATACATAACAATGTACTATGACATCACAATACATAACAATGTACTATGACATCACAATGCATAACAATGTACTATGACATCACAATACATGACAATGTACTATGATATCACAATACATAACAATGTACTATGACATCACAATACATAACAATGTACTATGGCATCACAATACATAACAATGCACTATGGCATCACAATACATAACAATGCATGACTGCATGACTCACAATATATTAAATCACTGCAAAACAGAACGAAGCATTTTCAGAACAAAAGTCTCCCAGCAGCAACACAAAGAGGCGTAGAAATCACAGAGTTGGCAAGCCACTAGGATGACATGCCACAGGTCTCTCTTTCTGTGCAGAAAGTCTGAGGCATTGAGACAATGTGAAAAAAGGCAGCCCCAGTCTCTGCGCCCCCACCCAGTTTACAGAACCGGAAGCAGGGATACCAAATCAGAGCCTCTGATTATGTTTAGGGAGCCATAATTCAGAGTTAATGATAACACGGCAATTTACTTTCAAGATGTGTGTATGGGCAAGCAGCATGGTGACTCGTCTCCGGGGATCAAATCCCCACTTCTGCTCTGTGTGTGTCAGGTTCCTCTGTGCACTCCTACCTGGATTGGTGTCTCTCGATTGTCTTTAGCAGTGTTTCCCAATCCGGTTCTTGGGAACCCACAGTTGTTCACTCCCTTCCAGCCCCCGGTAGGAAGCAAAAATGTGGATCGTCTGGTAGGGAGCTGGGAGGGAGCAAAAACATGGACCGACTGTGTGTCCTCGAGGACCGGATTGAGAACACTAGCTATAGTGCACCTCTGTCTTGAGAACTTTGTTAACTGGGACAGGCTCCAGTTGCCCCAGTATTACATAGGCATTTGAAAGATGGATAGATCTTAGAACTGCTACCTCTTACATTTTAAGGCTTTAATTAATTTTGGTTTCTACATGCATGAGCAGAACCCTGTCTTTCGCGGTAATTTTTTTTTTAAAAGGTTGTCTTATTCGTGAAATATACTTATTTCAATATTTTTGCGTATTTTCTATATTTTATAAATTATATGTTATGTGATTGAACTACAATCCTGCCCATATGAGACCAATCAAGGCAATAAAATGGTCAGCCTGCTCCTTGGATAGTAAGTATGAATCCCGTTTGGGACAAGGAACCAGGGTTTTCCTACATTTCTCTGTCTTACATCGTAGTTTCTCGTCCAGGGTGCCCCGCGAGGTGATGGACAGTGCCTGGATGAACTCCGAAAACTCGATCCGTCCATCCTGGGAAGGGTGATAGTGGGATAGTGAGTCAGTATCCTCTCTTCCAGAAGACAGAGGGGCTATGATTCTTCCTTTTTTACTGTTTAAAATTACTGTTTATGAGTTAGAATTCACACAACAAAACTGTAAATAGCATTTTTATTGATATCAGCAGCTATCTACGTACTTATCAAATTGCTGCTAGATATTTATTGATCACTTTTAAAATCTGAAGCATTCTGGATATTAATTTAGTTATAACATTATCAATAGTACAATGTTTTGGACACAACTACTGCATTATTAATTCTGTATACATGAAATACATTTACATCAGGATTAAAATAGTACTGAAGCAATAGGTGCAAAAGAGTGGCGAGGCTTGAGAGTGGTGAAGTTCTGCCCTGGTGGGGATCAGAAAGGGCCTTAGAGTAAGAGTGGCGGGGCCTTAGAGTATGAGTGGCAGGGCCTGGGAGTGAGAGTGGCGGGGCCTTAGAGTAAGAGTGGCGGGGCCTTAGAGTAAGAGTGGCAGGG
>JABFEB020000113.1:7777840-7792669 GCA_019775895.2 Stomatorhinus ivindoensis
ACTACACACAAATCTCAAACAATTCTCCATGTAACAGTCGAACCCTCTGTGGGAAGACGCAATACTCCTGTTACACTGAACTCAAATAACTCCGCATGACTTAATTATACAATTTTAAATAACCCTTTACTCTTACCTGTCCCAGGTACACTACGATTTCACCAGCAACCCTAAAGCATCAACAGGCTAAGCCGCCAGCCCTTCCCGTCCCCCGTGGTCACCTCTGACCCCCTGCAGTCCTCACATGAGTACTGCGTTGTAACTCTGAACCACGTACCAGGGCACACAGACAAGCAGTCAAGACACAGCGGTTTAACCACCCAACCAGCCATCGATAAAAGAAAATAGGAGCTGCTACCAGGTAGACAGACCCCACCGAAAACTTAACACGTACCCTAGATAATCAGCCCCGTCTTAATACGGATATATATGTACAACTATATGTACTGCCAAGGGCAATGATCAACAAAATACACGGAACTTGGGCTAGCTGAAGGTGTAAGGGTTTCCCGCAACCTAATATCCTACATTTAAATCAGCTTAATTTACTTAGCCAACCGTTTCTTAGGATTACTAGCTGCTAGGCTCAAGCCTTCCGTAGTGCTAACTAGCCACCTAATACTTCTAGCTAGATAGCTACTCCCTTGACCGCTGGGAGGGGAGCGTTGAACGACTCCATACTACTACACCGTTCAGACAGCGACCAGATTAGACCGATCGGCGTTATTTCGTACCTTGAGAATGAGGTGGTGCAGCCGACAGTGGCTCCATCCGATCAGCAAAACAAATAAAACACGCCTGAACGCACACCTCCTGTCAGCCGCCATTTTTTCATAACAACATCGCCGAGCCGACTTCTGGATATGTGACGTCGTGAGGTAGGGGGCGTGTCATAATTAATCCAACTCCTCCCACAATTTACGGGTTCCGTCACCACGTACAAGCCATTCTGCGGTCAAGACCCCCCGCCGCGCCTACGACGCCATTGTCTCTGCAATTCTAACTGGCAATTGCAATTAGATTACACAGCGGGTAGTATCCTAGCTAAAGACAATGATTTGTGTGTTAATCCCTAGAGACAGTTCACCGAGGGACGAGCTTAACCATATTTACATAAATCTTCAAACTGCTCATCTTGGTCAGGGTCAATTACAAGCGCAAACTGGAGAAGCTAAAACCAATATTTCTAACGATGAAATGGCTCTTAAAGACCGTCAGGTACTTTTCTTGTCTAAGATTTAAATTTAATTTCACAGCAAGCTGCTTAATTTAGGTATATGTTTTCTTTACTGAACATCTCACTGAAGAAGACTGACAGTACAGAAAACACAGCGCTGTAATTGTAACTACTGGTTAACAAACTCCCTTCAGGCTATCCATCAAGCTTCATCTTATAAAATAATAATACTCATAAGACAGGGCTATAATAGCCAAGGTCCTTGTACAAATCTTCCAAAAAGAAGCGTGATCTGGATATTTTATATATGAAGTATATTATGCATAGATTAACCCCCTTGAATCCAAGTAGATCTGATTATCTTTATTTTATTGAAATGCTGCCCACAGAATCTCACTTAGATCATATTCATTCACATATATACAAGGCACAAGGGTAATCAAGGATGTTTATGTGCTCGAATCAAATATTACATTTTTCAAAATAAGACATTTTTTAAAAAACACTAAAAGTTTTCTAAGTTAATTAAAGGAAATCAAACATAAGACCACATTGCAGTTCAAAACAAACTGGCACACGTCACAAATGCATACTGTGAATATTCAATGTGCAAAATACATACAGGACCTGAATGAAATATTTTCATTTTCCATTGGGGTAAACATGTAATAGTCATACCCGAAAGTATGCGAATCAGGATGCATCCGTGCTCTCAATCATCCACATGTTTAATCTTATCAAACTGGGTTCAATTGGTTACTGCAGTCCCATTCTCAGCATGTGAAAAGCAACAGACATGGCTCAAAGAGAGAGAAAAGCAACATAACACAGAGAGCCTACAGTGCATACCGTCAAACATCCATAACAGGATGTATGTCAAGCGGAAAAATCAGACGCCAATAAATCTCTGTGCCAGAATCAGAATGAAATCTAACCAGAATCAGAGTAGAAATAAAAAGTGGACTGAGTAAACTCTTAGACTTCAAACTCGATGACAGCTTATGCCATTTTAAGATCATTAACAGTTTACTGGAATGATGGGCACCGTAAAGGCAAAACGTAAGTGCTTCAGAATATGATCATGCCCAGATGTCATGCTTAAAAAGGGCTCAGACACATGTAAACAAATACATGGCAGCTCTTTCTACATCCTAATCTGAGAGGACAGAAGGTGAAATAGTAATGCATTCATGTTCCATACAGTTTATCCCTCCCCGGGTCATGATGAGACTGGATGGGCAGATATGGATGCCAGTCTACCAAAGGGCACCAGGCAAGGGGCACCCTGACATGGATGCCAGTCCATCATAGGGCACCAGGCAGGGGGACACAAATAATTGTTTTGCAAGAAGCATCAAGTGATATGAAGATTTTTTTTGCCTGATTGGTGTTTTCATAAAACATCCAAAGTAAAAATAGCCAAACCCTTTGTCACCAAATGGGGTGATTAAGGAGCGTCGTGTTCATACACAGCAAACTCTCCCATCAGCAGCTCACCAAACCCCCAGGGTCATCAATGCCTTTCCTGTTCCAGTCCCATTGTCCAACAGCAGCTGTCATATAAGTAGCTGTAAGACAGAACTTATAAGCCTCTAGGATCATTTTAATTACATTTTAAAAAGTGCTCCCCATTCACTCATTTCTGGAAGGTATTGTTTTCCCTCCACACACACACACCTGTCCATTCCAGCTATATGCAAAAGGTGACCCTGCTGCCCCCTGGCTGCTGTTTGTGGCAAAGCACCCACTATCACAGCCTGGCCTTAGGTGTCTGCTCCAGCAGGACCTTCATGTCCATCAGCGCCCCCTCCAGGCCGTGTGCCAGCTCTGTGGCATTGGTCTCTGCACAGCTATTGAAAGCCGACACGGAGAAGTTGATGTGGTCCTCCATGGGGTTGTAGCAGACGCCGTAGCCATCCGGAACCACTGGTCCAAAGCACATCACGCAGTCTGTCTTGGCCGGGACCTTAAGAGGGATCACAGAGTGCGTCAGGAATATCCATGCGTTGCTAAGACAACAAGCGTGTTCTGTCTTCGTTAAGGGCGATTCCACTCAAAAACTGAGGGTCCATCTCTGTCAACCTTCTGAAACGGGCTTCTTGTATTATGAATACTTATTAACCCACGGATCTTTGGTTCTGTGAAAAGGCTGTGAGGATGATAATCACATGTTCAGAGCAAATTAAAAGTGAACAAATGCAATAAAAAAAATACATAAATGATTATTTTACTGGTTTTAGAGTATTATATCAGGGAAAAGTGGCTACAGGTTTAAATTCTGACCAAAGTAAATCTAAACAATAGAAAATATTTTTTGGAGTTTTGCTGAGAACTCCATTTAAGGCCAGTCAGAGGAACTGAATGCCTTCCTCAGACTCAGTCAATGGTTGGAGATGAATGTACCATTTTTGGACATGCTACCCAGAGGATTACAGCCTACCTGACTGGTGGAGACATTGTAGTGCATGGCCACGGCATAGGAGGTGTCCATGAAGACCTTGGGTATGGATATCAAGTCATCATGGGCTTGGAGCCTGAGGCCCAGGAGATGGCGATCTATGGCCTGACCGCGGATTGCCTGCAAGGGAGAAGGAACCAAAACACAGATCCCCAACTCTTTGCCAATGGCGCGACAAAGTCACTCATATAACGTTTAACTGGACATCCACCCATCCATGGCCCCTTGTCCAGCACAGGTTCACAGTCAGTCTGGGGAATAAGGAAGCGGATGTAGACCCTGACAGGAAACCAGTCCATTAGCAATTAGGTGCCAACTGAGTGACTGTGGGAGGAAACTATGGCTTCATGATATCACATCCCGATATAACAGCAATAATATGGCGCATGTGTAATAATCACCAGGGCTTTAGATGACGGGCATAAACGTTTTTCTCAGCGCCGACTTTTCAGTACTATTTGGATGTTAACTTATGCCCATAATTTGGCATTTCACTATTATGCACCACGTTGCACCTAGAACACCACTGGACTCACCATGTCAGTGTAGGTTCTGTGGGCCTTCACAGCCTTCTCCATCAGGGCCACCTTCTCTGTGTTCTGATAACACAGGTGGACATGAAATCGAGACCTGGACAGTAAAGGGTAAGGAGACGAGAAACTAAGAGCTGCTGCTGATGACTGACCGGCTTGGCGGAGTCATCCATGGCGCGTGCAAAGTTGAGCGAGTCGATAGAGGCTGAACGGATGGTGTCTGTACGACCCAGTCTGAACATCCTCAGGGAAGCACTCTCATACGTGGAACAGCAGCGCTGGTACATCCTGAGGTATGACGAGAGATGGGGGGGGGGACAAAACCACCAACCCTTCACCATATTAACATCTCTGGTGATGCCAAGCTGATTACATAAAACCTAATTAACTTTTCATCCAGTTAACTAACAAACATGTTGCATGTAAACCACTACGGAACTAGGCTTCAATTATTGTTCAGAGTATTCAAGGGAAAAGGTGCAAGGTTTTAAGGCATAAGTCGTTAAAACAATGAAAAGAACAGAGAGACCAAAAGCAATTAACCTATTAATTAAAAATGAGTATAATATGTAAAGCAGTGGTTCCCAAACTGGGGGTGTAGAGGTATTGCAGAGGGGTGCACCAATGGGGTAGCCTCAGGGCCATGTGCCACCCAAAAAAAAATCGCTTCACAGACTGGACGATTAAACAAATAAAGCAGCGCAACATTACAGTAACTAACAATAAATTACTAGTACACGTAAGTTAGTGATTTGAGTATTTATGTAATTTATTTAAACTTTATTTTACCAGGTAAATTAACTGAAAACCAGTTCTCACTGCTTTACGTGCTTTTCGGAAGAAATAGCAGATAACGCATCAGAACTTCCTGGGATAAAAACGTCACGTTCTTCAGCCAATAAGGGCAAAGTTGTGTCGTCACAGAGGCTGTTCCAGTTTGTTCAGCCGGCTGAGAGAGGT
The DNA here is from genome assembly GCA_019775895.2 of Stomatorhinus ivindoensis. Taxonomy (NCBI): domain Eukaryota; kingdom Metazoa; phylum Chordata; class Actinopteri; order Osteoglossiformes; family Mormyridae; genus Stomatorhinus; species Stomatorhinus ivindoensis. Next base: position 7,782,969 of record JABFEB020000113.1, read on the forward strand.
TATACGATCTGTCGTAAGTCATCTTGCTCTTGCAAGGTTTTTGTACCATGTGACGTGGTGACGTGTGACGACGTTTTGCAGCGCTGGACAAAAAAAATCTAACCATATCATGAAAAACAAGGTTTAAAATTTTCTACATGAAGTGCAGGTAGACTATCAATTACTGGGTATGATTTAGTGTTTTGTGCTGTAGTGTAGGCTGAAACCTGCGGTTATCGTTAAAAACAAAATGCGGTAATCGTAAGACAAACCTTAATTTGTGTACTCCAATGAATATTAACAGGAACGTTAAATCTGCATTTGCATAATTTCAAAGTTATGCTGGACTTATTTTTAATTAATTGCTCTTTTTCTTCCACAGTGGTGAAATTGCACCATTTGTATTTTGTAATTGCATTTGTTTCACTCAGTTAGAAAAGGGAGTTTTTTTAATCTGAACCTGTGTAGTTTGAATGGGGGGGGGGACTCAATCATGTTGCTATCTAGAAAAGGGGGGCCCTGTAGAGAAAGTTTGGGAACCACTGGTGTAAAGTGACGCGTGCAGAGACGACAGTGTAAAGGAGCTGCACCGGGGCTGAAAGCGAAAGGGCCGGCAGCCGGCAGGACGCACCTGAAGAAAGCCAGCTGCAGCGCCACCTGTATGAAGGCGTCGGGACTCATCTTGTGAGATTTTGGAATGTTCTTCCCAAAGTGTGGGAACACCAGGACCTTCATATCCAGATCCTGCACCATTCTGAGGGACACGCAGAGGGAGAAGGAACAGTTAGCCCCCAGGCGCACAATCCCTTTAATGTCCTTTTATACAAACACCTTAAGATTACAGACACATGCAAGGTGCTAAGCAAACAGGATTTCTGGTGCCCCCACATGTTCATGTTCTGCTTGGCTTTCTCGATGTCTGCTTTGATCTCTGGAGTGATGTTGAATCGCAGCTTGCGGGGCATGGGCAGGGGCACCATGGGCGACCGCACCACGTCAGTCTTCCTCCTGATCAACACGACATTCAAACACTGACACCACACTGTACTGTGTGTAAGACTATAGAGATTAAAGATTATTTATAGAGATTAAATAATCCAACGTTAATGTCACTGATACACGTATTACAAGAACTACAGGTGATATGAGTTACTCTGCGCTCTGATTAGCCATTCATTCTGCCGATAAAACAAACAGCATGCGCTCTGACAACTTCCTGCTCACATATATTCAACTACATGGTCCAGCAGGGAAACAATGGGCGGGCCTTCGGCAGGGGCGTGCTCATAGATCAGACCACATGACCCATCCTGTCCAATGATGAACTGCAGACAGAAAACCAAGTCAGGTGACCACAAGTGAATCATATCAATGTGGAAGCAGTCAAAGCGGCTACCTCAGACTGAGCAAACGCAATGGGGGTCAGACCCCCTCACCTGAAGGGTCTTGTCGAACCAGCGGTTCCCACTGTTCCGGCGGCTTCCACCGCCGTGCAGCATCTGCAGGGCCGCGCGACTGCGGTACATCTCATCTGACACGCGCGGCATTGGTGCGTCCAGGCACACTGTGAAGATGCTCTTCTGGATGGCATGCACCGACTCCTTGTTCGTCTTGTCTGGATGATGAAGGTCATTTTAACAAGACAATGATGTAACAAATTAACAAAACATTTCAGAAAAAAAAAATACTAGCTCTCCCATTTCTTAATTTCAGGCCCCGCCAGCAGACTGCCTCACCCACCTTTGAGGAGGTTGCTGTAGGCCTTGCCCCAGGTGTTGCGATGTTGTGAGGTCAGGATGCCCACAGGCTCCTTGTTGGTCTGCAGGGAGGAGTTCCAGATTTTCTCTAGCTGCATGTACAGCTGGTCTGCTGTCAGTGGGGTGCCATCGCTGTTGTATACTTCCAGTACAAAGAACTGTAGGCCACGGGAGGACAATGTTCACATTTTTAAACACCAGAATATTATTTCTTGGGGAATCAGGTATGGTTCCTTTGCTCCATCTGCCATCTATGTTACCTCTGATGGTGTTCAGTCTGGTAAACCATTTAAAGAATATAAACATGTTTGCTTTAGGCACTGATGATGCGCAACATCATTCACTGGATTATCGGAAATGCCACTAATGGCCACTAGGTGACATTAATCTCCTGTTAGTTTGTTAGCTAGTAATTTGCCCATTGATCTCCCACTAACTAAGCACACCTATATTCTGACAGTTTGGTCTCAGAATAGAAGAGCAAAGTAAATTATTTCAAAGATTTGTTGTTCTACTCAAGGTTTATGTTTGAGGCAACAACCTCCTGCAAAAAATACCTGGTAGTTGTGCACCACTGTGATGAATGTGGGCGCCCTCTTACTACGGGCGTAGTTGACCACAGAGTCCTTCTTGAGTCCGGGGATACGGCAGGAAGAGAGGATCTGGTAGTACTGATTCATGCAGAGTGAGCTGCCCCCCAGGTACTCCACAGGTAGGGTTTCACTGGAGTAGGGCAGTAGCGAGTACAATTTCAACCAGGGCACGCCTGCCAAAGTAAGTTTCTGCACCAACATGGAACCAACTGGAGTAAACAAAACATATCACTTCCCCACTGCAGATGACTCTACCTCAATGAAGCACTCGGAAAGAAACAACAACACTAAATACAGTCACATAGCAGATCATGTGTGAAAGACCTTCATCTTCATAAAACCATGCTTGATTTCCTAGGCCGAAAACACGAAGACATTTTTGTGGCTAGACCAGACGATCTGAAATGCTGGTAACAAAGCATGCGAGACTGTGACCCCCCCCCCCCCGACGAAATGAGAGCTGAACAGCCTGTTCTACAGGGCAATATAACTGACACTCCAGTCAAGACAGATTTGGTTTAACTAAAAGGAGGACAAAGGCTCACCATTTCCATACATACACACACAAGACAGTGACTGTAATCAAGCAATTCTCCAGATGTAGCGAGCACTCCCAGCAACATATATAAGCTGACGCCATGGAGACAGAACAGACATTTTACTCACTTGTCAATCATGGTCTTAAAATCCAAAACCCCTGCGATCAACTTAGCAGCAAATCTGAAAAGAAAGATTTAACAAAACCAAGTAGCACTTAGTTCATCTTTATAGTCATGCGATCAGACACACAAAAAAAGAATCAATCCATGCTTAAAATGCCCAGAGTCGTAAAACAATAATTCAGTGATATGAAGGCAACACTAAATGTCACTATCACCTTACAATACATGTTGAATTTACAGAAATCTCCAACTCATCTTATAGTGACTAAATTTGAAATTAAAAGCAAAGAAGCTTTTGGTTTCAGGAATTAAAAACATGTTAAAATTCACCTGTAAAATTAGCACAGTAGAGGGGTAGAAATTACACTCATCTATTTATATTTCTTTGCACTGTGGTTACAGTTTCACTGTCATTCATTAACATGCAGAGAACAGCTATGACTGATGGATAGATGGCAATATGACAGATACTCATTCAAAGCCACCACCAGGGGGCGATCACCTCATCTGTCCCTGCCCATCATTAAAGTCCATGCGGGGAAGGACCACCCCAGGGCTTGAGTGGACCACCACAGGCATGCGATAGTCCAGGTAGGCAGTGTGCAGCCACCAATCAGCAAGCTGCAGAGAAAGAGGGATAAGAGGGGGTGTTTGTTTTTGGGTCTGTTCAGGGGCAGGAATATTAGCCTTGGCTACATGCTCAGGCATTTCTATATATGAAATGGCATATCCACAGACAGAAGGAAAAGATTAATTTTCTTTCAAAGGAAAGTACACTTTGTAAACAGGATCGCCTCGCAAAGTGTACGAGTCAGTCCTAGTCAAAAATAGATTAGCGCATTTTAATCAGAGTACGTGCAATAGGACACGTTGCTATATTTCATGGTGCTACAGGAAACAGTCAAGTACAGTCAAAGCAAGTACTGCCAAAAAATAAATTTCTTTAGGCCAGAGCATTCCCTGCCTTACGTAATTCTCATATTTATATAATTCACATATTTAATGTTATCAAGAATATAGGAGACAGTGAGCCCTTAAGCACCAATAGCTCCAGGGGATGTCTGACCCCGCTTTCTCAAAAATGTTTGTTGCTTCGGATAAAAGCGCGAGCTAAATAAAATGTAAAACGTCATTATTGTAAATTTCTAGCAAGATCCAGAAACAACTGTCATATTTAAATACATCAGACACAAACTAGGTAATTATATAATCAGTAAAAAAAAAAGGTCAGACCCAAAACCTATGTTTACATAACACAGTTCACAGAATGTGTTTTACAGGAATTAATGCTAGATATTGGGCAAATTCTACAGACATCCCAAAATGAAAGCAGCCACTGGTTGAAGTGGATTGAAGAGCAAATTCAATGTTTGCAGGCCCTTGGAAAAGTACACACTGTGGCAGCAGGTGTCATAGCATTTAAAGACCCAGAGTTTTGACTCATAAATCATGTGTTCATGGTAGCCAGCTTCAGAAGCCCCTCCATTCACACTAAATCATGAGTGTTCATGGTAGCCAGCTTCAGAAGCCCCCTCCATTCACACTAAATCATGAGTGCTCATGGTAGCCAGCTTCAGAAGCCCCCACCATTCACACTAAATCACGAGTGCTCATGGTAGCCAGCTTCAGAAGCCCCCACCATTCACACTAAATCATGAGTGCTCATGGTAGCCAGCTTCAGAAGCCCCCACCATTCACACTAAATCATGAGTGTTCATGGTAGCCAGCTTCAGAAGCCCCACCATTCACACTAAATCAAGAGTGTTCATGGTAGCCAGCTTCAGAAGCCCCACCATTCACACTAAATCATGAGTGTTCATGGTAGCCAGCTTCAGAAGCCCCACCATTCACACTAAATCATGAGTGTTAATGGTAGCCAGCTTCAGAAGCCCCCTCCATTCACACACCCAGTTCTCTGTCTTTTGGGCCCTCTGCTCCAGTCCCTTCTGGAGTCTCTCCCCCACACCCCCCGGGCTCACAAACTCCGCCACGAGTTTGCGGGTGTGCAGCAGCTCCTGCTCGCTGACGACGGGCTCCAGCACGGTCAGGTAGCGCTCAAACGTCTGCTTAAGGGGTGGCACCGGGAGTTTCGGCAGACCCTGCTGGTGGGCCAGGTACCTGCCGGAGACCTTAGTTGGCCAGATGGGCCGCACCAAGTAACAAGGCTTTTTGCTCCGCTTGACCTGGAAAACACCATAATAATCGAGCACTGATTAACTGGCCAAAATGTAACAGACACACTCATCAAGGAAATCCCAAAGCCATTTTACAGTGCGAAATAACTTGAATATAGTTAATTTCAAGGATGGGATCTTGCAAATATCATAGTACAAGTAGTAGTACTAACTCCAGCCAGGATATCTCAGATGATCTGAATTTCTTTTGAGAGGACTCACACAATTTATATCCAACTGCAACTCTCATGCAATGACGCAATTATGATACAGCATCCCCTAATAATTTAACCTGATCTGGACGAATAAACTTGTTTAAAGATGGCACTGAGAGCTGCTGCCCCCATCTGGACATGGCTTGTAGTGCACGGTAGTCTGGGATTGACACAAAGTAAGTCATTTATAGTCTGCTCCACGTTCAACCGTTCTTATTAAAACAATTATTTGTATAGTAAGCTCCACTAACCCTTGAGTCCAGGCTATGTTTGACTGTCTATGAAATTCCTGTCTAATATGACCGTTAAATTAAAGTAATAGTATAAAGTACTGTCCTGCTGTGCAGTTTAAATTGAACTTTAAAATGTTCCTTATAGTTATGAAAGATATATCAACAGAAATCGGGTGTAGTTAGCATTAAATATTACCCTTGTAGTAAGATAACTTTACAATAAAGGCAGGATGTTGGATAACATGACGGTAATCTCAGACTGGCTGTCAGACCTTAGCGCACTAGCTGGAAGGCAGCTATCCGACTAAAGCCCGTTTCTAAGACATTAACTACACTGTGTATTTATTATTAACGGTTTTATCGGCTGAAAGTGCGAATGCCACGGCAGCCCGTTGAGCGCCATTCCTGTTACTGGGGGAAGTTAGCATTCTACATAGTTAGCCGACGTGCTAGCAGGTGTACCTACCATCATCCTGGTCAGCAAACTCAGCATAATGCAAGCAGGAACGCCCTCCGGAGCGGTATGGACTTCGGGGAACCACCGGCCAGAGTCCAAAGGGTTTCAGGGGAAGACGCCCCCTTCCTTTAGGAGAGCACCGCTGCCATGGCCCTTATAGTCTGTTAGCCGTTAGCCTGTTAGCCGCTAGACCGGCGCGCGTGCCCCTCTACTGCACCGGAGTGAAGGCGGCGTCCCGCGAGACACGCACTCAGTAACCAGTTCCAAACTGCTTCTGGCCCAGCCATCGGCCACTAAATCAGGTTTTATTTCCACTGTACTAAATGGTTTAAAAAGTCACTCCCAACATTACTTATTAAACAAGAGAACTGGATAGACTTGTTCAAAGCTCATACGCGTCATTCATATCTGCTTTATTTTGTTCAGAAACAAAATATAGACACGTGCTTACAATTATGGATGTTCTCACGCATCTGGTGGCTCTCCCGCATCTGGTGACACTCAAGCTTTCAAACTCGGGCTCACGCAATAAATCGTACGGCAAATTCAATATTATTGCATTATAAACGTACAATTAGCTACGTCAAAAGTGTTTGGGTAGTTTGCAAACCCTACCGAAAAACCGTTTCATACAGGTAAATGCGTGTGCAGTATGTGCAGACTTGTCTCGAATTGGAAATCTCGCACCAGCCAGCCGACTGAATAATGGATGTATAGTTTTCAAAATATAGTTGAATGATTAATTTGCGATTTAGTTATATACTCGCTACAATATATAGAACAGCTGCGTACTAGTGTGGAGATCCAAACAGCACGGGACTGGTTTGAAGTGGATGTTGTCAATCTGCTTTAGGAACACTTTAAGGTGTTGGCTGATGCTGCAGATTGTAGACTATATGTAGATAAACAATCACAGAATATGGAGCCCTAACCGTCTCTTGTCTTCCACAAGCCAGTTGTTTTCTTTAAGAAACGCCCGAAGCCACATCTTGATCTATGACACCTCAACTAGCTCATCCAAACACCATCCTATCTTTATATTTTACCCCTCTAGTGTTTTTTTTTCCTGGTTGAAAACCTCTAACGTTTTGTCTTTTGTCAATTTATTGTAAGCTCTTTATTCCACTGCCAAACTACATTTGCTACTGGTCATCCACTGGATGTTCACACTGCTCCTATAGGTCACGTTGGCGGCTTGGCTACTGCATGCTCGTGATCTGCGTGCTTTGGACAAAGGCACCTGCCAAACAAGTAAACAACCAAACATACATTTTGTAAATGTTGCTTATAAATGACAATATAAGCACCCTATAAATTCTGTGACATGCATTTTTTGAGGCAGCAATGACATTTGCATCTGCAAACTTACATTACGAGAGGCAGATGCTGTGGCGTGATCCGATTCAGAAATGTATTTAGTTTTCCTGGAGTTTTCTGCGCGTGTCAGTATGCATGTGTGAGCCTGAGTGCGCACACGCAGAGACTCTCAGACCACAATGGTGATGCCCAGCGATTTTTAAGGTATCTGGAGGAAAAACAACTCAATGCTTGCTTTACGTCCTTGGGGTTTTCACGGGCTACGTGGATTTTCCAAGAGCATAGCCGTTAAAATCTTCACTTATTAACAAATAAAATTCAGGTCCAGTATGAGCATCCACCAAACGTGAAGACGCGAAATTAAGTTACTCGTGTGTACGCTAGAGGGAGCTTTTGACACACAAAAAACAACCTTGTCTAAAGAAAGGCTTTATTTGCGTGTCATTTTCAGGGAAGCCAGTTTAATTTCGGAAAGCTATATTGTACTTATATATCATAGTACTGTTACAAATTCATTTTTTATATTTTAGTGAATTTATTAACTCATACTCACTGCTGATACTGAAATGTGAGTACATTTATATGTATATGTTTATTTTTCGGTACGGTTATAACATTGTATGAATAATTGGGACTTCTTAGGTGGATTACGAGTCAACCATCATATTAATGTTGTCTGATAGTCCTGCTTGCCAGCTAACAAGCTATTTTCCAATTAATTGCCTGAACCGACAGGTGTGGGTGGAGCTGGGGATAGAGCACAGATTTGGGTATGGACGGTAGCGCAATGTCCCTACCAATACTGTGGGAGTGCCGTGTGTTTAGGGGTGCGAGGTTGATTTGGTCCATACCGATGTTGAAATTAAACCTATGCCCGTGGGGTGGGGGTGCGCAGGGATCGGTGGTTTTACTAGGTCAGTGTCCCTTCATAAGATGGCATCTTATACGGCCTTTGAAACTGAGAGTGGATAGGAATATTGTGTGTTGTCCACTTGGTTATTTTATTGGTTAAATTAGCAAGTGTCTGTATGATCCAGCACATTAAGGGTTAACTAACCCTCAGATCTCGCCTAAACTTTTCAGTCAAAACGGGGATAATGGCGACACCAAGTGGCAGAGGATCCTCAGAGGACACCTGAAGGCCAGCAGGCAAAGTTATAGACCCAGACATTCTCCAACTCCTATCCCACACTGATCACACTCGTTGGAGCTCAAGCACTCTTTAGTAGTGATGGTGACGGAAAAAACCGCCAGGACTACACGTGTCTGCAATGCATCTTTATAGCAAGGTGAGGAGGCTTTGAGATCATGGTTGAAGAACGGCATCGGCCACTTCTGGGAAGCTTCTCAGACTGTCAGCAGCTACTGTGGCTTAGCTGGATAAAGCACATTCCTCAGAAACAGGTCCTGGTTTTACATCCCAGTGGTACCTCTCGTGACACATGATAATGCTTTTAAAGGACAGCCAGCTGGACTTATAACTCAAAAGTCTCTGGTACAACCTAAATTGTTCCAATTAAATATCCAGTTTGGTGCAGGACTCTAAGGCAGTTTGCTCTCAGCTAAGCAAGTAAACGTAGCGAAAAACTCACACCCTGCATAGTTAAAACAGTAACTCAAAGAGCAAAATCTCTGGGGTGAAATTCATATCCGATTAAAGCATCTTTATAAGCCGCTACTACACTACAAATCAGCATGATAGCAGCCGGTTCCGTCTGGTTCATCTCAAGGCATTGTTTAAATCAAAAGGAGCATAACTCAAGGTTCTGTGACCCCAAGCTCATAACACCCGTCTGATCCAGAGGTTGAAGGTTTGAGCTTTATGAGACCACCAGAGGCAGGGGGCCACCAGAGGCAGGGGACCACCAGGGGGGGCTCTCCCAGGAGAGCTGGGGGGTTGGAAGTTAGATGAGGATGCTGCAGCTGCATTTGGAGCTATCGCTGAGATGGTGAAAGGAAACCAGCCCAGGAGAGCTTCCTCTATTTTTACGTCTGCTTCTTTCTTTCTTTCTTTCTTTCTTTCTTTCTTTCTCTTTCTTTCTTTTCCTCTATCTCTTGGAAGAACAAGAGCTTCCTCTCTTTTCTACCTACTTCCTCTGCTTTCTTTTTTCTTTCTAGGGAAGAACAAGAGCTTCCTCTCTTTTATATCTACTTCCTCTGCTTTCTTTTTTCTTTCTTTTTTCTTTCGTTCTTTCTTGCTTTCATTTTCTTTCTGTCTAGGAAGCATAAGAGCTTCCTAAATTTTCTGATTTCTTTCTTTCTTTCTCTCTCTCTCCCTCCTGCCCTCCCTCTCCCCCCCCCCTCTGTACCTTGT
>JABFEB020000113.1:7805897-7821468 GCA_019775895.2 Stomatorhinus ivindoensis
CAAGAGACTCCAACTGATTGAGAAAGCTGGCTCTGTTGTACGAGAGGAAGTTGACACCTTGGAGATTGTGGCAGAGACTGCAGTTTGTTATGGACGATGTCGATCATCCGCTCTACAATGACTCAACCGAGAATTACTGCTATGCACATGCAGCTGTGACATCAGGAGTACCGAGATTAATCGGCTGGATTGAACCCAACAATAAGTTAAAATATTTTTATTCTGTCATAGGGAGCAAAACTTTTGAATTTTGCAATTTCATTAATGGTTCCTTTTCAACATTACGTATGTTTAGAAAAATGAGTCTAAAATTTACCACTGCTGTCTTTGCCTGAGCTATGCATGCATGCACCAAGCCAATCATAAGCATTCATGCATGCACTCACCAAGCCAATCATAAGCATTCTTACACTTGCTGTTTTACTCGCACATAGACAGCATGACTCATTTGTGAGAAATCGAATGAAAATGTATGTTGGGGAGAAAAGCAAACGATAACTGGTCACCAAAAGACCTTGGTGTTCTGATGTATGGTAAGTTCTATTTGGCTACAGTCAATTTAATTAAAATTCAGCTTAATTGTTTTCTAGGTATCTCAGTTTATTGCAAAAATTTTAAATATCACAATGTGAACATTTTCTAGCATTGTTCAGCCCCACTTGGCACACACAATACGCTTACAAAAAATGATTTAAAGTTATGTACCATATTGTCTAGGATGATCCAGCTAAGTGGGGGGGGGGTGTGGTTATTTTGAGATGCGGGAATCGTGAAAAGTAAATTAAGCAAAAGGATTTCCTCGGCTACTCCAAAAGGCTGAAGATCACATAGCTTATTGTTATCTATGGCTAACTTTGCATTATTGGGTGAATGTCTCAAACCTGAATGTCTTCTGCATGTTTGCATTTTCTTTCACTTTTAATGTCCACACAGTGACTTTTGCTCTATATTTGGACCCTCATCTTCTATGCTCCTTCTTCATTCCACTATGTCGATGAGCATTTCAGAAGGCAAACTTTATATCGACGCTTTTTCAGGTAATCCAGTTCAATCGATTGTACAGTGATGATTATACACCAGGATTGTGTTGGATCCTCTTGGGGGCATATTCATTTATAATGGAAAAATAAAATTAGATGTAACAATGCAGCTGAGACACAAAAGACACAATAGCCTTTAGTCTGCCTTTTAGACAATGTCTGGAGTGCAGTGCAGATTTACATGTAACCCTTCCTCTACCCTTCCCAGTTAGTTGCCTCCAGCTTTTAGGAAAATGTTTCACATTTGAATGACAAAATCCATATAAAGATTTCAGTTGTTTTTCCCTAGACTCAAGTTCCTCAGTCCTGCACTTTTGGGAAATGCACTGGAATAAATGGTTTGAGGTAATTAATTACTAATTAGTTTAAGCCAGAGAAATGGGTTGAAATGAAAAACTCACTCAGTCCTCTAGAGGCTCGGTGTCTTTTCATTCTTTATCAGGACTAAGTAATTAAGATCACTGGTTACAGTACTTATATGGCCAACAAGTAGAGGTATAGATTTCTGTGCATTTAAATTACTTACTAGACTTGTTGAAATATGGATTTTAATGAATATACACGAGGCTGGCTGCTCTCTATTTGCTCTCTCCTTGAAATGAGTAAATCTATATTTTTTGGCTGAAGAGGATTACAGGAAATACTTCAATAGGTAAACAATTTGTGACATCACTCTTTGTATTGTATTTTGTTGCCATGGAACTAAAGGTTAACAAGAAACAAAAGGAAGGATACTGGCTTTCTCGCTCTGGGCATAATTAAATTCATCATTGTGGTCTGATTAGGTTCCATATACCTGATAATTAAAACAAGAGAAACAATCGGTGTGTTGATTTCCATACTCATCTCTGTTTTTCTACAGATTAACTGCATAGACTGTATTTTTGCACGGAAAATCAATCAAGATCATAAGCTGAGGAAACAGTGGAGAAATAAATGCGCTTTGCCCTGGGCAACAGGCAGGTCTCAGCAAACTGCGGGCTCACTGGATGCTGTGACACCGCACTGCATCCTGAAAGCCTGACAGTGCCCCTCTCAGACTGACCTTTTACACAGTCTTTGGCTTGATATTACCTTTTAGTCTAGTTTAATGTACAGAAATGGACTCTGAGGTCATCCCCAAGGTACAAACAACATTAATATACCCACAATGGTATAAATATGTTCCTCATAGTCCATTTCTGTATATTAAAAGGTACATTTACCCTTGAGGGTACAGCCCCAGTGATAGCAAAGGTACAAATTAGTACTCTTTTTTCTGACAGAGCACTAGTGTACTAATAGTGACTATATTATTTGCATTGTCTGTATGAGTTATGTCGAATTTGATTTTGTTTGTATACTGAACAAAAAGGAATAATTTGGATTTGAAACATGAAGCTGAATTTCAGCAAATTCCTACAGGTCAGTCAGAATTCAGACAAAGAAGTTCTCAAAGGATGCAAAAGCCATCTTGTGAACAGAGTAAGTCTGAAAGTATGGTTCTTTTTCAGACTTCCCAGGAATACATCAATGGTTCTCAAAGTGTATAAATCGGCATGGAAAATGTGCAATAAATGAATAGGTGTAGTTTCAGGGTTACAGGTCACGACTCAGAGCATTCGGGTAAAAATACATTTATTGGTTTTCACATTTCTTGTTGAACTATCCAGTATTTCTGGAAATTGTAGAGGTGAGGGGGGTGGGAGGAGTAGGGATTACAGGGGGGTGGGGAGCAGATGGAGCTGTCTGTGGAATATATTGTTGTTGTTCTAGCAACATCGACAATTATACACTGTGATTACAGTCAAAGGTCAAGATTTGCTGTCTTTGTGAGACCATAGCATAGACATATATCTCAATGAAGCCCCAAGACTGCCCATGTGGTCTTCAGCCCAGCCATCTCTGCCGACCCATGGCAACAGCAACCACTCTGTCACTCCCATACCACTGCACAGCCTTTCTGTAAAAGCCCATCATGCTGATCCTTTCCACAGAATTGACTCTTCTCTGGTTCCCACGCAAATGATGAGAACTGGTTGTAAGAAGAGCCCTCGAGGCACATACATAGCCAAGCTAAACCTTTGCGAATCCCCATTGGCAAGCTGGTCACAACCTTGTAAAACAGTCTATGGGATGGTTTAATATTCAGTTTAATAAATCAGTGTATTCATGAAGGTAGTGTACTTCACATTTGGATTAGCTGTAACTAAACTGTCAATGTCGCTTCATTTATATGAAATTAGTTCAGATTGGAAAGGTATGTATAAAGTCATTTGCAATTAAAGAGAAATTTATAAAAACTATCAACTTTCCCAGATAAAACATTATTTAACATTGAATCTTCCAATCCTAAACCGACCCGAATCACCTCCAGCCGAAAACAATTCCATGAATGAGAGACCTGCAAAAAGTACTTATCGAAAACCTGGAATGCCAGTTCACACCAGCACCATGGAAGTGGAGTGAAATGGCTGAAGTTCAAGAACACGCTTCAATATCCAGTTCTCAGGATCATAGTCAGCAAACTGACATGAAAAGCCACAGAATACATCAGAAGAATAATTGAATTAGTTGAATTAGTTGCTTAGTGTACCCAGGGCTGCTGAATTCTGGGCCCCATGAACGCAGATCTTATTGGTCCTCCAACCCAGACCCATCCAATCATGTTCCAGATTTTTAGGGCCCCTGTTGCTCAGTGGCCCTTAGAATCCTCCTTACATTATAGTGCTAATGTGTGTAACTAAATAATTATTCAATTCAGAGCTGAAAACTCTAACAGCTAATAATGGTCTTTCTTGGTCGCTCTATCTGTACTTCCCCATTTCTGTTTTGTAAAGAAATTCACGAACAGAAAAACTTCATGGATTTTTATGCATGTATTTATCTGGCTAGTTATTTACTTGGTATTTTGCTTAAAATCACCGCTAGTAGAACCGCTGACGTTTTTTTTTCATTGTTTTAATTATATTTTAGTAAGATTATCTATGTACACTGGCATATACTTAATATCTATCCATCCATCAAACATCTGGAGGTGTAGCGACACTCAAACCCCCAGAGCTTCAATGCCTCCTGCCATATCTGGCAGCTTAAGTAGACTTTTCCCGTTTTGCCAATAGAAACATGACAACATACAGCAATCAGCTCATACTAATCATTCTTCTAAGTTGCCCTGCACATCACAACCATGAATCAAAGCATTACTGCTTATTTTAAATGCCCTGCCAGATATGGAAAAGCCAAGTCCATACATTTTTTGTATTTTTCCTGACAATGTGATACATCAGATGATCAGAGCCACTTATATGTACATTCTATTCATTTTAAAATGACCACTTTCTTTATATGGTAAATTGGAACTGACGCATTGCCTCGCTCAATGAAGGGACGTGATCTTTTTCATTCATCTCTTTCATGTTTTATTTGGCAAACAACTATGTCTTCACTATGCACCTGTCAAGGCAAGTGCTGGGGGGGGGGGGTCTGCTATTGATTGCAGAGAAATTATGCGCCTTCACTCTTCAGACATTCCATTGATTTCCACTATTCATGTTTTAAAGACTTTCATAAATTTCACAGTAATTTTATACCCACACATTTATTTAACACCCGTCTCTTTTCCGGGTGTGATTTGCTTCTTTGCCGTCAGCATAATCTACCAGTGATGCAACGCATAAAATAAAAGTAACGACGGCGAAAACTTTCATGAATGTGGCCAAACGTATAAGCTATTTTTAGTGGGGGAAATACGATAAATGTTAATATCTGAACAAAGTGGAGGGGTGTGAAACTGCCTGCGGGGGAAGAGGTACAGTAGGTGACTGGAGGTGCTCTAAGTGAGGGAGTGCTTACGGGAGACGTCTATAAACGAAGCCACCATAAGCCTGACTGACCGCAGGCAGAGGCGCACAATACGAATGCTGTTAAATAAAAGCAGCATTTCTACTTCAAAATAATATTCGTTGGTTGACAGGTCTAGTTGCTTTGATGCACTCTTGTGTGTAAAACAAAGTCAGTCAGATGGATTCGATCACTTCGGGGTAAAACGTTTTATTCGTTTGATATGCTTCGATATATTGACTTGTATAACCTCGTTTTTTTGCATGATTTTTTTACTGAAGCAAAACACGGAAATAGCCACCGAGAGGAAAACATTTTCACTGAAAGAAGCGTAAGTCAGGTAAGATTTCTATAGAAAATGTGTTTGACTATGACTATGATAAAATTATCACTACTGATGTAGGCTATATACCACATGATAAAGATAAATTTTAATAGCTGGTTCTATTGTTTATAACTACTACTGAGTTGACGAGTTTGTTTTAAAAACGCTTCACGCTGAGCATTTTATTCCAAGTGATCATTAACCGATATAACGGATATTAGGAGAAAGCTCCATTCTGTATTGCTGAACAGTTAACTAGCATGTGTCATAATATTACTAATAGTTGTTGATTGATTTATGCCCGTTTTTGATCCTCGTAATAATGTCCTGTTCTAGGGACCGTAAGGTCTACGTCAGAAAACAGAGCTCCACTAACTCAACTTTAAATATTACTGGTTATTAAAAGCAGAAGAAGCCGATGTTAAATGCATGTTAAAGTGCACATTTTTCCTTCTGTCCAATGTAGAAGGATCAATGCGATAGACCAGTCAACCACCAAAACCAGCTTGTTAATTAAACATTAGTGTGAATGAGAAAGAATTATAATACTTAGGGCAGATTTATTAACTTTAAAGTGGAATGACATATTTTCAAAACCTTATTTGCAATAAGCATATTTCCTTGATTTTTGCTATAATGTCAGAAATAATTATTCGTTAAAATGAGTGCTTGAAGTGCTCCGGTACTCATCATTATGCAGTGCTTCGTTACCTTAATTGTACCGGTGTTCTGACGAGTTGCGCTACTTATCGAGATGTGCTGTCGAGCTTTTCTGCGCATGTGCAGTTCCACCATTTTAGTGGGGGGATAGCGTAAGGGTTAGGGCTATCGATTAGCACTAAGGTAGCCTAACTCGACAAAGAAGCTCAACTCGTTAGAACACCGGCACCTCTCTATTTGCTGATACTGAGTACCAAGGGGAGTGTGAGCGACTGATTTTCCCCACTTAAAGCACTGCTTAAAACTGTCTTGTCCATCTTTGGATTCTAGAAACATTGCCTTTGTAAATTCACTTTACAACGACCACTTATGTAAATATACCACACATATAAATGTGTTACTGTCTTCACCCCCGTTAACTTGAAACAAGGTTGCTGCTTCTGTCTTGTCTGAGTCTTTGGACCACGTGATCGAGGAATAATTAGTTCGAACGCTCGGGTTGGCGCGCGAGCGCTACGTCATTGCATCTTTGAAGCACAATTAATTAAGTATCCGAGCTGACGGTGAATATCTTGTGTCACCTCGCCTATGAAGTAAGATTGAGGTTGCCTTCATATGTATTTTAATGGTCAGAAAATGAAACCACCCGAAGTTTGTTTGAAGGAGATGTTTGCGTTACATTAGTTGGATTACAAAATATTCACCTGTTTCTGCATTACTGTCTAATGCAGCACATGTCTAATCCAAGTTGCGATATGTTTTGCTACTACACATGCACAGTGAACATCATGAATCTTAAGGTTAGTCTTTTGCAACTCGGGGTAAGGATGAGCGATACCAGTGATTTTCTTTTTTTTAAAAAAATCGATCCAATATCCTGGTTAGTATCGCCGATCGGAGAGTTAAGGGCCTGCTCCCTTTAATATGAGCATTTAAATTACCAGGTTACAAATCAGTATTTTATCCTTAAAATCGATTCTCAAAATGAGATTTTCTGAATGAAAGATTTTTCAATATCGACACGCACATCCTTAGCTAAGAGCCTGGCTAAGGTTATAGGGGGTCGTTAGGCCTATTTGGGGCGGGGGTTAGTTAGTATTTATTGGCTTAAGTCATGAATAGTTTGCCATCAGTCCCCCATCCATTCATCTCTAACTAAGCCCCTGGTCGCTAATATATAAATAAACAATAAAAAGGTTGGACGAAAATTCCATTTGAGCAAAGCAGACGACTGTTGCATCTCTATCTTAGCTTGTGTACAACACTCTTCCCCTATTTATAAAGGGGTAGAATCCAATTAAGTAAATCTAGAATAAATGCACATTTTGACGGCCACTGCTGATCTAAAACAAGTAGTGGCAGAGGGAGGGAAGCGAATAATTCGCACGTAATGTAAAACATTACATGGTTTCAATACTTACTATTTACAACAGTAAATACATGAACACGCCCATAAAATTGCAAATTAATCCCATCTAGCGGCGTAAGCCATGCCGGTAAGTCTTTGCTGACCAGCCCCACGGCATCAAATATGCAGTGCATAATTATTTAGATTGACGCAACCATTACTTTATTTAGCAAATAACATGTCTACCTCGAGTTCTTGGCCAAAATTAAATTGTAGCCCTCCAGTTATTTTGATTTGACCATATACACCGCGTTGTGCTGTAATTACTACAAATACAATTCCCTGTGGATCAATACTAGTTAAGCACTGGTCAATTACTAGCCAGCAGTGCAGCTGAACACTCCAGTCAGCCTGTCATGTGGGAGTCAGTCTGACGTTGCCCTTTGTAGGCTGTTCAATGCCTTCCCTCATGATCTGTCTGAAGTGGTGGTTTTGAGTAACTGACAAACAAAAGAATCTGGAACCTGATTATTTATCCAAGGTCATTTTCCTTGAAAAATTGTAAAATTTTCTTAGAATAAAATATGGTACATCAATGCCAACACATGACAAAATACTTATTGTGATTCATATGAATGTATCTTAGTAAAATATCATTCAGTGTAATGCTCAGTGTTTTTACAAAAAAGAAAATATTTTATGCCCTTTTTTTTTTAAAGAAAACATCATTATTTATCTTTGTTTAGACTGGCAGAAATATATATATATCTACCCAGAAAAAAATGATATTATTTCAAGGCAACATATTTGATGTGGCATGGGTACATCTCAAAATATGTAGAAGATTTTTAATAAAACTTTTCTGCTTTACACTGGAAAAAATGTCTATGAAAATATCTTTCACTTCATCCCTTAATATTTGTTTTTGTCTCTCGGAGTCAACAACACAAAGTTTTTGTATTTTTGTATGAAATATTGGTGTTATAATGAATGACTATATTTTGTTGCCCTGAGTGACACATATCAATTCAGAACAGAAAAATATCAATTAAATTAAATTTCTTCTAGGTATTTTTTTAAAAAATAACAAAAATAGCAAAACATAAAATATTTGAAATGAGCAGACTGATCACTTCCATACTACAGAGAATCAGAGAGAGAAATGACTCATATGCAGCAAACTTAGAACATGGATCTGAGGGGATCTTCTGTCCGTGGCAAGCGGCCCTCTCCTTATTGGACAATTGCATCTACACTATAAATATAATGTGCCTTGAAATTCCCTAAAATGCCATAAAATAGTTTAAAATCACAGTAATCATGAATTTGTGATAGTAAATATGAAGCACAATGTTGTAAAATATGAGATAACAAAGTTACTGTCTTTCAGCAGAACAGGTGGCATTGCGGTATAACATGAAACTTGTGTAGAATGACAATAGCGCGATACTGACGGATGGATTTCATACATAATCATGTTTAACATGCAGTTCCTTGACCACCCATATAAGGTGATGACCTTGACATATTTAGATTATCCTAACTTTTCATATTCAATACGGCTTTTATAACATAATAACATTGAAATTATGTTTTGTGTCATGCTGAAGTACATGTGTTTTTGTTCCAATGGTTATTAGCAAGTAAAAACATAAAATTATCAAATATTTGAGGGAGATTTACTCACCGCAGCACACAGAGACAGGGTCTTCCATTACCATTGTGTAATATGCTTTAAATGGCTTTTTCCCTTTGTTATACTGAATGAAACTGATGAAGGGCAAAAGTTATGGCAAATGTTATTCAAGTTTTAAAATGTTTTTTAGAATTAGTTTGTGGCCCAATCACTAACACAATTATGCCATGGGTGTTCATTTATATTTTTAGTAAGAATTTTTGCATTTTAAAAACGCTTCTGTCATTATAATTTTAATTGTACCTTTTGAAGGACCTTTTGACACTTAAGAGCTTAATAATTCCTTAATTTAATAATAATCACAAACATGTATGGGTCAAAAAAAGGTTATGAATTGAGTGATTTAATGTTATATTTACATATATTTTTATTTTTATGTACAACAAATTTACGTCTTGTTTTTGACCCCTATACAAAATTAAAATGTGAAAGTTGACATTTCTGTGCAAACAGCAAAGAATATGCATAAAGGATACAATGCCTTCTGTTCAAGTCCAATGAAGATTAAAATATGAAGACTATGAAGTATAAAACTTCTCTTTATATATGCTTTTATGGGATGGTTATACTACTGCAATGATGAATGGTGATTAGCAATTTGTGGCTAAAATCACTAAACCTGCTAACCAGACTTGGGTGCCAAGTCGGTTCCTTAACACTATCATAAATAGAGACTAGTAAATGAATTCAGTGACATTAGAAAACGTCCCAGGTATTTTTTTAAAAGTAGTATATATATATTTTTTTAAATAGTATATATCAACGATTCTCAACCCATGGGTCACAACAAGTTCTGAAAGGGTCCCGAGTCAGAGTTGGAAGTAAAAGCATTTTAAAACCAGAAAGCTCCTATGCTGATCCACGATCAGATTTCCCAGGCCCAATCCTAGAATTAACAAATAGACGAGTCTTGGGTCTAGAAACCAAACCACAGATGCTTAATTTGAAATTCACTTGTGCATCCAATCAGATTTGTGCGATAGACATTGATGGGCGTAAAATGCAGAGCGCACTGCATGCTCGATCATAGCATTAATTTAAACATATACGTGATATAGGGTTGCAACATTAGGGTGCCCCCGAAGTCCCATAGAGTGATTTTTGTGTTATCTTGTGCGCACAAGAAAATAACTTACCCTAATTTTGTTTGGGGTAGCTAAAGCCATAGGTTCTATAGAATGTCATGATCCTTGCCAACTTTATATTGTGCAGGTAACACAGTTTTCTGGCTCATCTACTCTATAGTTTACCATGAATTAAGACATAACTGCAGATTACAAGAACCTTACATATTTCTTTTCATAAGATTGATGCATCTCCTCATATTTTTTCACATCCATCCATCTGTCATCCATAATGGCCTATCCAGTACAGGGTTATGGTGATTTTAAACAGGGAGAATGACTTACTAATAAATGTATAAGCAATATTCCATCTTCATGGTTTGAATTGTCCGAAGGCTTTGCAAGTATGTCACCAAGGCATTTTATTGGCTGCAATTTAACCAAGTTTTGTTCCTGTATGCAAAAAAAAAAAACTGGACAGAATTTGGCAGAAGAAACAGAATTTGTTTTTTTCTTATTACAGTATATATTTAAGTAAATGTAATATGCTGAACTGCACCCATAAATGAGATTCAGCATGGACAATATTCAGCTGTCTGTTTTATCATGCAAATCGCAACACTTAATTGGAATAACATAAAGGCAATCGTCACAAGACTCCCGCCGCTTCAGTGTAATTGGGATGTCAAAGTTTAAATTACCTAAACATTACCAAGTCACAGCAGCAGGATTAGCAGGGATGTGTCTCATAATAGGTGGAATACCACGGAATACAGAGTAAATGATAATGATATTAAATACTGACTGAGAAACAAAACTATATCTGTAACTATATATTTCTCTTCTTTGACTTGGGAAGGCTAGAAGGCATACTGATATAATTGCATTTCTGTAATAGTCAGAGATTAACATATTTCCCAGTGTTAGTTCATCCATAATCTCTGCTCATTGCTCAGTCTAGAGATATCCAAAACACCCTGTAGCTTGTGGTGACGTTGTATGAGGAATCTATCAGTTTAATTTCCCAGGGGAGGCCTCCCTAGCAACCAAGGAGCAATAGATTTCACCAGCTGTCTTTCCAAAGCCTACGGCAGACTTTGGCAGCAGCTGATCTCACACGTTTTTATTGTTATCATGTACCAGAAGCACATGTAGGTGTTCACTGCTTAGAGGTCACCACTTCCTCACATCAGCAGGTGTGAATCCATGGATTGGAAAATAAGCTACAGGAAGCCGACACTGAAATTCTGCTTCTCTCGACAGCCGCCCTTACATGGGCCTGTATGCTGCAGCGTCCTGTTGGAATTCTGCATGTCTAAAATGTATATCATTTCAAAGATCCAATCAGCATTCAGTCAGCACTGTGCAAAGGAGAAAAAGACAGTGCGCAGTGGAGTAGCACATTCCATATGAATAGAACAGAATGCAGTGGTGAAGTCAGGCAAAGTCAATAGTTACACATTCCTTCCACAACAATGGTCTGTATATGCAGGTATATGAAAATGACAAGTTTTGTTTTTAAATTAGAACAGAGGTTCATGGTCATGGACAGGAAACACAGTCCAGAGGTTTATAATACTAGCACACAGTCATTTTATGACTGTAGCTGCGTTACAGCCATGCTGTTTACTGGAGAAACATGTACTCATTCTGGAAGGTGTTTGATACAATATGTTCCCTAAATTGAAATCACATTGGTCAGGAGTCAAAATATTTTGTTTGCACAAAGAATTGGAATGATTATAATCTCCATATAATTAGAATATCAACCAATGGACAATTACTAATAAATATAATGCCAGGTAGTCAAGGAAACTGTCTTTCACATAGCTTAAAATGTCAGCTTGTATAATTGGCAATTGTTTTGTTATGTAAATTGTACAAACACAATTACAAAATAACAGAATTTAAATAAAAGGCTGAATTATGTTACCTTCACAATTTTCAAACAGGCTATTTTTCATCATGAATTTCTTGACAGAAGACAACACAATAATAACTGAGATAGTCAATGATTGGCTTACTGGTGTCAGAGAAGTGAAGGACTTGTAAATGGGGCCATAAGGACCTCGCTACTCTTGAGTAAGGTAATTAACTGGAATTGTCATTATGAACAAAACCAGCTGCATAAATGGGGACAAAGCAAATGCAAAATATTTAAAGCATGGGGTCAGACCATTGATGATGGATTAATAACAAATAGCAAGGAAAAATGAAAAACAACATTTCATGGTCGTGCTGTAATTCATATACGTTCCAATTTATAATGAGTTTGTGTAAAATCAAATATCACTTATTACGGGTAACAGCATTTAGTTTAAATAATGCTTTCATTAAATTAAAGGCATCCGGAGGTAGTGGGTCTTTAAAATATGATAAGATGTATGAAAATGTACATAGAGTAGCTAGATACATAATGTGCACACAAAAAAATATACAATGCAGAACAAAAAGTGCTAAGACAGTGCACAGTGTAGACAAATACAGTGCAAACTATTTTTAAAAAAAGTATACAGTTCAAACTAATAAACTATCCTGAAAAGAAATTTCAGGATTTCTGCGGGCAGAAGGCTACACTGAGCAGCAGGCTGCTTCCATGTTCATAATGTCTAAGACACCAGTACGGAAGAACAAGGTGAAGCGGGAGACACTGGGAACAACCAGAAACCAGCCAGGCAAAGAGCGGAAGCGACTTTCTAATGCCAGAGATGACTGTTAAGTTAGCCGACAGTTTCTCATGAATCGTAGGATGACATCAAGTGACCTTCAAAAGGAACGGTCGTGCACTGCTAGGACAGATCATATCGGGCTCCTAGAAGCTGGACTGAAGACCCATAAAGCAGGGAAGAGGCCCTTCATTAATGAGAAACAGGGAAAACCAGGCTGCAGTTTGCAATAAAATATGAACTTTATACAGGCACATACCCATTAACTGAGAAATAATAATTGATGTTTGATTAATTCCTATATGGTAATTCTCCTTACACTTTGCCCAACCTGTTCTTCATAGGTGCGAGCAAGCTGACTGTAAAGGGCACCCACCTATAACAGCTGGGGGATAAAGGCCTTGGACAAGGAGCCTTAGACATTTCAGTTTTTAACTGAGCTATTCAGTTTTCCCCATATAATAAAGACAGTTGAACAGCAATCACACGATTCCCTGCCTCTCTAAAGAGGAGCCAAAAGCAACAAGCCAAGCCCTGATTTTTGATGCCAGTGGAGCTGAAGCTAAACTTCCTCAGTCAGTCCCCCGGCCAGCGGCGAGCAGCCCCTCCGTATCACTTAAAACTAAACCCATAAGAATTTAATCTTTATTCCAGTGGAATGATTTGATGTGCTATCATACCACGAATGACACTGACAGCAACAAACTGGAATTTGGGTTGAAAAAAATAAGTAAATAAAAAAAGAAGCACAATCATCAGGCCAAAAGACAAAGTCATTTACAGTGTTCTGTGTGTCCACAGGAAACCTGTACTGCCCACATTCATGGGGAAGAAATTGGAGGATGACAGAGTAGATATGGTGGGACAAGGGGACCAGACGTGGAGGTGGGATGCAGTGGATGCTGTTTATGGAAATTCCAGCCTTGCCTACAGCACAAACTCTACCCCGGCCCCCCGCAACATCTCCAACATGACTGGAGTCACCCTGTCTCATCCTTACTACCAGCACTCAGTGACCGTGGCCGCCAGTTTCATCATGGCCTACTTGTTTATCTTCTTGCTGTGCATGGTGGGTAATGGACTGGTGAGCCTGATAGTGCTGAGAAACCGCTGCATGCGAACCGTCACCAACCTCTTCATCTTCAACCTGGCCATCAGTGACCTGTTGGTAGGCGTCTTCTGCATCCCAACCACACTTGTGGACAACCTCATCACAGGTAATGGTTGCAATGCACTGACTTATAGCAGTTGAAGCTGGTCTAGGTAGGGAAGGGTCAAATAGGAAAAAAAAAATCTTAAATTAAGCAAGCAGGGGGAAAAGCAGTAATTTCCATTTACCAGTCAGGGTCCTGGAGGGAGCACGGCTGCACCTCCCACGAAGGAGGGGAAAGTCCATATCAGGGTTTATATGCATATGCCATGGGCAACTCGGCAGAGCTGGAGATTTAAGGTCCAGAGAGTACAAATCCAGACCAAGATTTTGTTTCAGCCAGTCAGTTGAGCATCAAGACTCACAGTCACAGAGTACTCAACTGGTTGGCTGAAACAAAATCTTGGTCTGGATTTGTACTTTCTGGACCTCAAATCTTCAGCTCTGGAACTCGGACACCTCACTGTACGCCTTGGGTCTGTGGCAGGAAACCTGCACAGAAATGGGAGTTCATACCAACTTCAGACACACAGTGGTGTTCCACAGACAAACCCTGAAGGTGCGAGGCGACACTCTGTATGCTGCGCCCTCCACAATGATTGGCACCCCTTGAAACGATTTGTAAAAAAGGTTTAGAAAATATGTACCTTTCAGTGAAGCAGCTTCAGGTCACACTGAAAAATTGAGAAAAATCCAACCTTTCAATAACATAGATTAATTCCACGAAAAAGAAATCCTTCATCAAGAAATAATCATCTTTAACAAAAAGCATATGGGCCACGATTATTGGCACCCCTGCTTTTAATACTTTGTACAACCTGCCTGTGCCAGTATAACAGCACTAAGTCTTCCCCTATAACATTTTATAAGGTGGGAGAATACAGCGCAGGGCATCTCAGAATCTCTCCAGATCACCCAGGGTTCCAGGTCCTCTCTTGTGCACTCAGCCCTTCAGCTCAGCCCACAGGTTTTCAGTGGGTTTCAGGTCAGTGGACTGAGACGGCCATGGCAGAAGTTTGATTCTGCGGTCAGCTAACCATTTTTGTGTGGATTCCCCTGTAAATTATACATCTCTTTCTAACCCTTTTTACAAATCTTCACCAGGGTTGCCAATAATTGTGGAGGGCGCTGTATCAAAAGCTAAACTTTAATAGATTACTGCAAATTTACTTCTGTATTATTGTGTTGTAATGCTTCCCTATTTGGACCACTGCCGGTATAATTAGGTTTCGCTGGCTGCAGAATGTAAATGAGGTTGTCTCCATGAAATGTAGCTAATGTTCTTCTGTTTATTGCATATTTCAATAGTCATCACCCTGAAGTGAATAACTGGTTATCAAAATGAAAATGAAAACTCAGTGATTCATTCATTAATTAATTTTCATATTTTCATTATTTTTTATCTCCAATTGCCTCACCTAATTGAATAGATTGTTCTTTCTGTCACTGGAGGCCCTGAAGTCTGTTTTTAAATTAGTATGTCTGAGATGAAATAGTCACTCACTTCAAAAGCTTGCTGGAAAAAGAGTCGCTTGTTGGTGTTCTTATGCAGCATTTCCCTGTCAGGGTGGCGTGTTGTCACCTTTCTGGTGCCCTGGTAACTGTGTGCTGCTTTCATAATATATAAAAAGCTGCGTTTACATCCCACAGAAGACTAATTAGAAACTTTTTTTTGATCCACTTTACCTGCCCATTTTATCTAAAATTTATTAAGATTGTTTACAACTATGCAGCAGAATTTTTATTGAAAGACATTAACAAGCATTAACACAAGAACATAACAACCCCCAATCCCCCCCC
>JABFEB020000113.1:7833391-7845812 GCA_019775895.2 Stomatorhinus ivindoensis
AGCTATTAAGTTCTCCCCAAGCGAGCTTGATGGGCTGAATGGCCTCCTCTCGTTTGTATAGTTCTTATGTTCTTATTTCTCCTTTCATTCTGCATAACCAATCACGTGCAGGCTTACAGCAAGCCAGAAACCTGCCCCAATAAGCACAGCACATGGCAAAGTGCACTCATTATGGGATGGCGGTCCATCTCAGAGAGCACAGACACAACCAAGACAGGGAAACGCGTCGGAGAAACAGGCACATGGATTTTACACATCTTTGAAATGTAAGAAGACAAAATAGATCCAGGCAGCGTCAGTTCAGGTGGGTGTTCTGCCCCCCCCCCCCCAACACACACCTCCACAGAGCAGCAGAAAACAAATTTTGTCAATTTAATCATATTTGACAACATTTCGATAGCACAGGGTATCTGGCTGCTAACGAGTTAGCTCACATCTGTTTCACAAGAAATATTGAATATTGAAATATTAAAACTAGTGCAAAATAATAGCAACGTCACCGATTGCAACTGAGGTATTTCTTCTGAATTTTTTCCACTCTTTTGCGCTCCCTAATTAAATGACACCCTATAGCGCAGCCCTGGATTCAACAGTAAACATGAAAACTGGAGAGCAGATGCAAACCACTGGCACAGAGGGCCAGAAGAGGAATGGAACGTACAAGGCTTTCAGAGGCTGAGAGGCTGTTTATATTAAGGCCAAGATTTCAATCAATGGCTGAATTATGTCTAATTGCTTAAGAGTTTAATTGGAATAAGATACAACATTGTAATCGTTTTCTTCAAGTAGCTGTGCTCTTTACATCTCAGTGGGATTCCTCACTTAAGTGGGTAAACACTGCATTTACATACAGCTACCTACAATCATGAAAGTCTTCAAAATGAGCATCACTGCACAGAAGCACACTGTCTTACTGGCTGAATTTTGAACATGGCATTTAAGATGAAACGCAGTTGAGGAACCCTGAAGCTTGGACTCCTTATTAAACCAAGCATGCCTTTGACGGTCTCAGACTGTGTTGCGCGAAAAACAGATTACGGCAAAGCAGCTGTTAAAGGCTCCCATTTGGCTGAATATTCCTGACATCTAGTGGTGTTGTCGCGTCATTGCAGCACTGGAAAAAAAGTTCTTGGACGTATCAAATAATACGGTCTGTGTGCAATTCACTTTTCAAGGACTATATTGCGATACATTATCGGAATACACTCAAACAAATAACTGCTTTTTTCAATCACGTGTTACCTTTTTATTTTTAGTTATTATTTTAAATAATTTTTATCTTTTTCTATTTAATATTTTCAATAAAGCTTCACCTTTTTGTCCCTTGGGCCCATAGTCAGTGCTAAGTATCAAGTGGTTAGATGCATGAATGATGCTAGCAGGCAGAGAGATGGGAGACAGGATTGACTGACACCGCAGCCTTTCACGAGGAGAACAATCACCGCTTGTTGTTTCTTTGCAGAGCACAAGATGAGGAAACGCAAACAACCGAGGAACGTGGACTTTCCAAACGAATTCTCAGCTTGATTGTGTACAGATGCAAACTAAATATTGAAAGCAGTGCTAACTGAAGCATCCTAATAAGGCACGATCAGCAGTGTACAAATGTGAGACAGGGTTTTAAACCGTCTAACGATTTTTAGTGGAGGATTCACTTGCTTCCTGTCATACTCATATCTCACTGGGTAACTAACATATTAAGAAGGTGTCATGTGTCGATGCCACAATATTCTCCCTTTCCTACAGACGATTAATAGACTGAATCCCAAACACACAATACTTCTATTATAAGGCTTAAGATCTCGTATACCAATGTTGTGACATCTTCAAGAGGTTGATGTGATGATTGTTAGCCGACGTCCCGTGGAACCAGTGCATCATCTACCTGGATGACCTGTTGCAGACCTTGTTTGCTGCCATTCACAAAGGCGGACCTGCAACTAAACCCACAGAAGTGCTCTTCCTGCGGCAAAAGAGTCCCCGAGTCTCTTAGTAGTGAGGGCCTGACGGCAGGCCCAGGAACGACTGCTGTGGTAAATAACTGGCTCTTCACATGGTCTGGAGACCAAGCCGCCACCTTTAACCGCCTGAGGGCTGCACTGACAGAGGCCCCAAGGCTGGTGAAACCCTGACATCCTCCATACAGTTTGCAGTAATGTGGGGCTTGGGCAGTGATGTCACAGGTGGGTCCTCGGGGCAAAAGCGTGGTAACCAATTTCAGAGACCACAAGAGGCTGTTCTGCCATTTCAGTGTGCCAGAGGAGCTTCACAGAGGCGAGGGGTGAAACTTCACGGTGCACTGGCTTGGTACAGACTGCAGGTGGCTGAACTGAGCGTTGTGAGTCACCCCCAAACTGACGGGCTACTGGAGTAATTTAAGGTTTTCACACTTGACTAATTCCTGCAGATTGAAGTGGATTTGGCTTGTTTGTCATGCAAAACAAGCCATATGTGAAGCCCAAATGTACTCAGTCCCTCAGAGAGCCAAACCCTCATAGCAATGTTCAAATGTTGATGATGCCTGAACAGAAAGTGCAACCAGCCTGCATTGTTTCCTTCTAGGTTTTTTGGAAACCAGAAAGCGCTGCTGTTAAAACAATCATCAAGAAATTATTACAAATCCTTGAGACCGATTATGTGGCATGGTAGTGCAGTGGTTTGTACTCACGCCTCTAGGGTCTGGGTTCAAGTCTCTGCCAGGGTTCCATGTGTGTGGAGTTTGCATGTTCTCCCCATGCTATTGTAGGGTTTCCTCCACGTTCTCTGGTTTCCCCCCGCAGTCCAAAAACATGCTGAGGTTAATTGGAGTTACCAAGTTGCCTATGTGAGTGAAGAGTGTGTCCTGCGATAGGATGGTGCCCCATCCTGGGTTCTTCCCTGCCTTGTACTTGTAGGCTCTGGACCCCCTGTGACCCTGAATAGTGGTTTCAGAAAATGGATGGAAGATAGATTACACTGATTTATAGAGCTAGGAAATTTATCGCAGTAATGCTTGCGGTATTTTGTTACTGCAATACAGAAATAGTATGAGCATAGATTTTACTGGAGACCTACTGTATAACATTCCTCTCACACTGTAAACAACATCAGCATTTACAGGTCATAAATGTTGCACAGAATCCCAGAATTGAGAGCTAAAGTCAAAACATTCAGGTAGCTTCTCATAGGAAAACTACTTACAGTAGTTTACTTTGTAAAAATTACCTAACTCAGTCACTCATAGGTTAAAAATATCACAATTTGCAATATTTATTTTATTGAACCATAAAATATTACGATCTTTCATGTTACAAAGTGGTACTTTCAGTGATAATCATGCTTCTGTTATTTTGAGCTATTTGCAGTAAAATAATCTTGAATCTTGAAGTAGGTTGCAGGTTTTAGATAGATCACGCTGTCGGGATTAAGTAGGGATTCCATCCTGTTGAGTACATATATACCATTAATCCCCCAGGTGTGTGATTATCATTCTCACAAACTTGATGTTTTGTTGAAGAAGAAATTACTCTCGCGACCATTTCGGTGTCCAAAAGGACTAAGTGTGAGTGTGAAATGGACCTAGACCACAAAGAAGCTGAACTGGACCAGAAAGTGAACTGAGTGCGTTTGGATGGTGCGAATTCAAAAAGGATTGAGTTCTCTTTCTATTTGCCCACTTTATGGTCCACTTAAAGAGCTCTGAGTGTGGTTCTTCTAGGGAGGGTTACAGTATATATGAATACGCCCTTAATTTCGCACTCGCCACGCAGCTTGCGATCTTGGTCGCCCACCACCGGTGCGCCTGGGACTGCCACCCGTCCCAGGTCCTTAGGCATAGAGTGCAGCAGTGCAGGAGAGCATTCCTGGCACTCTGCGTTCAGGTGCGGTTCCACAGAACCTGCGGTACCTCCTGGGCAATCTGAAGGGTGCCCAGAACCAGAACCCTCCAATCTGAAGGGTGCCCACAAACAGTGCACCAAGGCGCAGCGACTGCCCGACAGACGTGTGCCAACAGGACTTTGATATTGTGGATCCGGTTTGGGTGCACTGTCACACTCGTAAGAAGGGACAGCTGCCCAGTCTAGACGGTCATTGATGGGGAACGGCGGGGATCCGCAAGGGCCCCTCCTAGCTGCAGCTGCAAATGACGAAAAGCTGCTGTCCTGCACAAGGGCCGTCTGGCGCTGAATCTTCCCCTGGCCGGACCTGACGCTCCTGCAGCAGCCGAGAATGAGGATGCAACTGGAAACTAGCCTTGGGGACTGTGACACGCCGGCCACGGTGGCAACGCCGGTCGCCGCAGCATCTGCTGTTGGACTTCTGGGTTGCCAAGGATGGCTGACCCCTCAGGTGGGGGCAATGTAATTCTGCAAGGCTGGTTCCAAGAGAATGACTATTCATATTACCAGCATGACTTGTATGTGTTATACTGTAGCAATATTTAGCATATGTTTTTGCTAGCACCCACCCTTAGCGTGAATGTCATGTTGTTCCCCAAAGCACTTTATCCGTCATCTAATCCAGTGTGTTAATACCTCTGCATTGAAATAACTCCAAGACAGCATAAACACACCCTAGTTTTACAAGCACATATCCAAGATGGGTCAAGTTGAGCCTAGTGCCTAGAGGAGACCGTATTGGACACTGGGAAAACACAACTATCAACCTATTCTATAACTGATCTCTAATTACTCCCAATATACTCATCAGGAGATGGAGAAGTGACACAAGCCAGTCCTAAATCAGATCCAGGCTTAGAAGGAGTAAAGAAATCTGTGTGAATTTACAAGAAAAAAAACATCTACAGTACTTAGTCAACCATAATCTCGATATACATTTTATCATCTCGATTGCTTAGCTACCAAAAACATAGGTTTATAAAATGTTTAATCACTAGACTCCTTAATATAGCATAAAAGCTTACAATCTGTATCAACCAACGGGAGTGCAGGGCTGAGACCGCGACTGGGAAGCGTGAGAGTTAAACAGGCGGTAGGCTTGGCGGAGCTGGTCCGGTGCAGTTTGACGGACTGGAGCGGGGAGATTAACGGGGCACGTTATTGCTTTTTTGGGATGCATTTAGATTTATTGTATTCTCGCCTTCCATTGCTTTCATTGGTTATCGCCACCTGAATCACATTTGGATGAGACTCATGTATCACAACGTCTTAAGGCGTGGGGAATGTGCTAAGGTAAGATCTGATCGGATTACGTGGTCGTCACCTGAATGTGTCTACCACACCTTATGTTGATAGTGTAACAAACCCATGCATTTCTTTCCAGAAGGTGCTCACCGTGCTTATTCAACGTGAATGTCACAGAATGCTTATACTGGACATATCTGTAAACGCGCCTATATCGTATCCTCGAATTAAGCGTCATTAAAACGTGTCTTTCCCGTTATATTTTATTGATCTGAAAGAAACTGTTGCTTGTTTTCAGTTCTGAAATGAACCTTGTTTTGGTGAAGGTTAGCGAGCAATGGCCGTCCTAAGGCATCCTAGGTAAGGCAGTGGGAGACGGAGAGTAAAGTGGGGTTTATGTGCTGAAAGCACACAGAAGGCTGATCTGTACTGCGTGTAGTCCACGGTTATGCTGCAAATTCACACATCGTCCTAAACCGTGTAGCCGAACAATGTTTGGATAAATAAGGCGTGATGTTTTTATGTGCATGGTTGAATGATTATGGCTATTTACAATTTACAATATCGATGCTATCTTTCGTCGCACACCGGAATTTAATTTGAATTGCTGGATAATAAATCGAGCTGTTTTCGTGCAGCACGTAAACATTACGTCATTTAAATTATAAAAATAATTTTAATAATAATTTATTCAAGGTTGTTGCTGTTGAGTGTCGTATGTATGTGTCTAATGTAATCGCTTCTGTAATACCAGAGGGGCAAGATTAACAATGTATCGTCGCGTTTTATCTGATGGGTAAAAATGCCCCACAGCCTCGCGCCTCAAAGCATAGGCTCTCCGAGGATGCTGCTGTTACGCTCCTGCTGCGGTTGCTAGGCAGCGGAGGTCGGGAGTGCGGGGAAAGGATGCCGATATGATATGAGAGGAATTACCACATGCAAGCAAACTCCTGTTTAATCAAGACACAGAAACGTTTTTTTTTTGTATGTGACCCATATTTGGAGATGTTTGAAATGGGGAATGACTGCGGGTTCGCTGCTTAGTGCTTACATGAAATTTTTGTGGCTGTCCAAACACAGCTAAATGTAACCACTCATCCAGTCAATCTGAGGATGCTCCCATATTTATACACATAATGCCTCTGGGATTCGAACCCACAGCCCTGGAGGTATAAGCCTCAAACACTGTCCTATGCAGCACTATATCATAGTGTAAGCCTGTGTTTCTTCCTGTTTCCCCATTTGCGGTCCAGTTATCAGCCACTTCTCCACAGAGTTAAGATGAGCGTTTCACCTGTACCACACAGTCCTGGTGATGCCACACAGGTTATTGACCTCCCACTTCCAGATGGCCTTCTGGCACGAGACCAGGCGTCACTGTCCACTCTCCTGCAAAGTCCTGTGAGATTTTCTATTCTTCCAACCTTGTATTCAAAGACACCATTATATCTAGACCTGATATTATAACATTCAAAATAATCACATTTTTAAACCTTCAGTTTTAGTAACGAACCTTGAGCTCTTATTTTGTGTGTCAAAATGAATGATGACTCATCTACTACATACCAGATTTACCTAGAGGTACTAATAAAGTAACTTGAACTTACTTATAATTTACTCATAATCTATGTCCTACTGATGCTTTCAATCATATTCACACTGCTGTCATCGATTACATTCTATGTGTGCTCATAGCATTCTTTCTCTTCCTCTATGTCAGTCCTTCAGGGAAGAGCTGGATATCCTGATCCAGGATCAGATGAAGAAGGACAGCAGCTCCTCCAGCCTGTGGGCCCTGCAGCGCATTGCTGACTTCCTGTCCTCCTACGGTGCCTCTGTGGCTCTCCCCACCTCGCCATGTTGTAGGTGTCTCCGGCTGTCTGTCTCATTGATGCATACAAACCCCGACTGATGCTACACGTTAGATGTGAATTAACGCACTCGATGCCATGTAGAACCATTGCTGTAGTGATGGACAAAATTATGCTTAATGAACCATTTACTGTATTTTTTGAACCCACTAGATGGTGCTCTCTTTTCAAAAATGGGCACAGAGCATGCCCCAAAGCAAACCAAGAGCACCATCTAGTGGAGTCGAGAAATACAGCAAATGGTTCATGAAGCATCATTTTGCCCATTGCTACTTTACTGCTATAGGGGCATAGACCACTGCTTCTAAGTGAAATCGTGTACTAGGACCCATTGAGAAACCAAAATGACCTATTTGTGGTGTCCTAGCATCACTTGGCACACGATAATCTCATCATGTCGATGTTTTGCATAGATTCAACGCAAAGCACTAGTCAATATCAAGTCAAATTCAGTTTTTACTTGTAAGCACAGTGATAAACTATTTACTTGCTTAACATGATACCTAATATTTTTACTTGTTCCTTTGTGGGTCCTAATGGCGTGCGGCTACCATCTGCACTGGCTGTCCCCTGGTGACTGTAGCCTTGACGACAGTGATGCCGATCAATGACCTGCGAGGCAGGGATCCTGTATCCATGGCGAAGGGGGAGGGGCTGCAGCGCTGCAAACTGGCCAGCGTTTACCGTCTGCTGGACTTTTACGGCTGGGCCCGCCTCAGCCATACATACCTCACGGTGAGCCCGCCCGTCTCCACGGTGAGCCGGCCTGACTGCATCTCCGTTCCCGGATGTGTCTCTGTATATCCATGCGTCCAGCCGCAGCCGCGCAGTCTTTTGCCTGTCTGCGTGGCCTTTAAGGTCCGTGTATTGCTGCCTGCCTCTACACATCTGCCCGTATGCGTTGACAACTCTCGTCGAGTCTCTCGACGCACTGAGGCGCCTCGACTGTCTTCCCAGCTGCGCGTGAGTAAGGAGCAGGATCACTTCCTGGTGCTTCCGGACGGCTTGTCGTACAGCGAGGCGACGGCCTGCAGCCTGGTGAGTCGCGTGCGCATCCACCTTTCTGTCTTTGTGACAACTTTCCACCCACTCTTTTAACAAAGTTGGTGATTTTAAGTTTGCAGTTTAATTCGCAACAAACAGAGTTGGCACACTTACTGTTTTGAAACACGGCACTCTGCCATCTTTATTGTTTCTTCGCGCGCGAACACGGAAACCCACCATCCCCCGCGGGCTCTGAAGGATGATTGATGCATGTGTCCCCAGGTAAAGGTGAATGTCCTGGGGGAGGTGGTTGAGCAGGGCAGCACCGCGCTGGGGGTGGACCTTGGCGTCTTTGACCTGCACGCTGCCATCCACTCTGCCCGGCCCGACGTGCGCTGTCTGCTTCACCTGCAAACACCTGCCACGGCAGCGGTGGGTACAGCGGTTGTGTAAATGTACCGAGGAGGAGCAGAAATGCTAGCCTAAGTATGTCACTTAAATACCTGCTACCTTTAATCAGCCTAATTACCTTAAATTAATACTGGAAACATATGTATGCAGAACAATTTTTTTTTATCCTGCATGCATGTACAATTTTTTAATCGCGATGCCACTTACTGGTGTATCGCTTCAATGACGGCTCACGATCTCAGAGTATCCATAGAGACCAAGGGTGTAGCTCAGGGTAGTCTGCTCTGGGGGTCTCGCAGAGGTTTGCCATGTTGTGTCTCAGAGTGCTCTCATTTTCTCCTGCTCCTGGTGTCAGTGGATCCTCTCTTGTGCACCACTGACCTGTGAATGACGTGGAATATCCGGCAGGCGACCTGACAGCACTGTGCTCTGCCCTGTCTGTGCTCTGCCCCGTCTGTGTGCCGGAAAAGGTGTCGGCCATGAAATGCGGCCTGCTGCCGCTCTCCCACGAGGCCCTCCTGGTGGGTGGGGCGTCCTACTACGGCTACAGTGGCTGCCTGGAGGAGGCCAGCGAGAGGCTGGAGCTGCAGAGGAACCTGGGCCCCACCTGCAAGGTTATACCCAGAAACACCATGTGACGGACAGTGTGCAGCTGGAAAGCTGGGGCGCTTGGAGTGGTACGCTACTTTGCCAACGCTACAATGTTCCTCGTACTCAGGTTCTGGTCCTAAGGAACCACGGTATCATGGCTCTTGGAGAATCGGTGGAGGAGGCTTTCTACATCATCTATCACGTGCAGGCAGCCTGTCAGATACAGGTGAGATACTTCAACAGCATCTACACTCCTAACGTCCCGCTGATGCTGATGGTGAACAAGCCTTCTTACTGTGGGGGAGGCGAAGTTCATTCATCGAGATGCCATCAGGCTGCAGTGCCGCTTTCTGCCTACAGGTGTCAGCCATGTGCAGCGCTGGTGGCGAGAAGAACCTGATCCTGTTAGACCGGACCACCCAGAGGCCCTACCCAGCCGGCACCGTAGGCTGGGCGGGGTCCACTTTCGGCCCAATGCACAAAAGCCGGCGCGGGGAGCACGAGTTTGAGGCGCTAATGAGGATGCTTGACAACCTGGTGAGGCTGGAAGTAAACGGCAACCGTTTCATGTGCTCTGTAGTGTATACAAAGTAACTTACAGGGGTTCTACTCAAGTCAGCAAATTAACTCCTAGTAACAGAGAAACCACGCAATGCCTTGGTCATTAGCTTTAGCTGAATAAGAAAATAAATAATAGCAGTGACAGAAAAACACAACAACGCACATCGGCATATTAAATTAGACATTTGTATTCAAAGAGACGTGATCATAAATCTGCATCGGTCTCAACGGGCTAGAGGCCTGTGAGTTTAGGTAACATTCGAGTTAGTAGTTGATTTGCAACTGAAACAGCAGGTAAAGTGTTAGGGGCTGAGGGGCTGCCGGGGGGGGGGGCAGTGTCACAACCCCGCCTGGTTCTCTCTGCTCCTGCCAGGGCTACAGGACGGGCTACCCGTACCGCTTCCCGGTGCTGCGGGACCGAGCACAGGCACGCCGGGAGGTGGAGGTTGCGGGCAGCGCCATGACTGCACTCAGCCTCGAGTGGGCTGGGGGCCGCCGCCGCCTACGCCCCCCCCCCCACGCCCAAAGGCGGCGGCAGGAACGGACCAAGTGGCTCAACACGCCCAACAGCTACTGCAGGGTGGAACAGACTCCGGACAGCCCAGGGTGGCAGCGCTGCACAGTAAGGGGAAGGGGAAGCCGTGCAGGGACTGCTCTGTTCTACTGAGACGTAGGAGGGCCTTGCTCTGTATTTCATGCATGCTTGTGCTGTCAGCAGATGGTGGGAATGGATAGAAGTACGATGTGGATCTCACACATAAAACTGTACTTGGTATGCAACCAGCATATAAAACATAGAGTGCGGGCGGAAAGAGATTGGAAGTGAACGGTAAACACTGAGGATTCATCCACAGTCTCATGGAACTGTCACTACTGCGAAGTCACTTTGGAAGCTGGGTTAACTTTCCTCCTGAAAGTCACCAGCTGCTCTCTCCCCTCCTGTTTCTAACTCTCCAACTCTCTCCAGTTCTCTGCAATGCAGGGGTAATTCACAGTCCCATGCTGATTACTGCAGTGCCTCCACTGCCCTCTGCTGGACATTTTTTGAAATGTCACAGTGTTGCACAGAAGCAGTCAATCAAGCACTCTCTTAACTCCTTCCAGTTTCTTTATGCATATCATGTCTATATTGGGTAAAAGCTGATATTAGTTTTACATTGGAAAACTATTTTAAAGCTTGAATTGAACTTTCTTTGGAGAATGTCTAGACATTCTAGTCATTCGATTTTAATTACTTAACGTAGAAGCCAATAAGCAGTTTTGTGACTGACTTTTCTGTTATTATTGTTGTAACATTCTCTTCCCATTTCAATCCTCAGTGGTTGAAGGCTCAGGAGGTGAAACAGGGAAGTGGCTTGGCCATCAAGATGGAAAACCCCAACCAGTTTGTGCCACTTTTCACCAACCCCCAGGAGGTGCTGGAGACGCGCAGAAAGGTGGGGTTTACGACTCAGCCTCTGAGACTAAACGGCCTATCCTGAGCAAGGGGGGGGGGAGGGGTGGGCGTGTGAGGAAGCTAAAAAAAAAAACTGTGTTCAGAACCTCTCAGGGTGTCTATAGAACCAGGTGGCACATGCTAGCCTTTTACCCGCTGCCAGATCCGTGAGCAGAACCGGCAGGAGGTGAAGTGGGCGGGGCCTCAGTCCCACGTCCTGGCCAGCATGCTGTCCGACACGGATCTTAACCAGGTAGGACTGAGCGGAGCTGCACACGGAGATCCACACCCTACTGCAAAACAGCCAGGGTGCCAGGTTCTCACTGCGTCACTTGTGTTTACATGTGTTTCACCCTCCTGTCCTTAGGTCTCAGAGCCTCACCTGACCCAAACCGGGGCTCCCTCTGGCCCAGATGAAGGTACCGCTGAGCCTCTGCTGGCCCCAGAACCCGAACCCCCCAACCCCTTCAGCCAGCTTACGGACGAGGAGCTGGAAGAGTACCGGATGGAGGTGCAGAGGAAGCAGCGCTTCGGCCTGAACGGAGGTACCCACCCACGCGTTCTGCCACATGTCATGTCACCCTGCTCTGCTCTCTATCTCTCGCTCCACATCCTCTATGTCTTCCTCTGGCAGCTGGCGCACAGCTGGCGGACACGCAGGCCGCCTTTCCCACAGACTCGCCGGAGATGGACACCTCCAATCCCCCACCAGGTGCTGATGCAGATGGCGCCCCCTTCTGGCACTCACAGGGGAACATACCGGCAGTCACACACATGCTAGGCGACACACTGCACTCACAAGCTGACATGAGCATGTCTGACACGATCTAGCTATTTGTCCTGATGCTCATATGCTAATACGCCACCCACCCCCCCCCCCCCCCAGATGAGTTGCTGGTTGTGGCACAAAATGGAAACAAGGAGAACCAGAATCAGCAGGAGGAGGACCACCCTCTGGAGAGCGGGATGAAGGCACTGTCCGTGGAGGAAACTATTCCAGCCTCCCCCACAGCATCACCTGCTGAGCCCCCGTCCAAGTCGCCCACCAAGCCGCCTGCTGCAGAAGCTTCGCCCTGCAAGAAGAAGAAGAAGTTCAGGACCCCATCATTCCTCAAGAAGAGCAAGAAACAGAATGTGAAGGTGGAGGCTTGATGGGACAGATAGATATACGAGACCCTTCCCTGTGCAAACAGGCTGCCTGGCTACCTCCCTCCTTATTAAGGGCTGCCTGGCCCCTCCCTCATTACCACAGGTCACCTGGCCCCTCCCTCATTATCACAGGCTGCCTGGCCCCTCCCTCATACTGCAGGCGGCCTGGCCCCTCCCTCATACTACAGGCGGCCTGGCCCCTCCTTCATACTACAGGCGGCCTGGCCCCTCCCTCATACTACAGGCGGCCTGACCCCTCCATCATACTACAGGCGGCCTGGCCCCTCCATCATACT
>JABFEB020000113.1:7852844-7864900 GCA_019775895.2 Stomatorhinus ivindoensis
ACAAGGGGAGTACCAGCACCTGGTACTGAGTAACAAGGGGAGTACCAGCACCTGGTACTGAGTAACAAGGGGAGTACTAGCACCTGGTACTGAGTAACAAGGGGAGTACCAGCACCTAGTACTGAATAACAAGGGGGCTACTGGCACCTGCTTTTTCACTTCAAGCACTGGCGCTAGGATCCTTATTAAAAATAAAACATTCGTACATTATCTTGTCAGTTTTTTCTTGTAGGTAACACTCCAAAAAAGCCACCCTTCATAAAGCACAGTCATTTTTCTGACAAAGGGATGTGGAAATGTCAGACTGGTTGGAACATTCAGGCAAAAGTATCTGACTACGGGGGGGGGAGCAAGACTCAAACTGACAGAACACACAAAAATACAAAAGAAAGCCCGGGAGGGACCTTTACCAATTTTTATTCATCACAAGAAATGGGAAGGAGGTGTAACTAACCAGCACAGCAAGCTTGGTCATGTGACTCCCCCTAAGCCTGCCCCAGTCCCAGCCAGCTCTCACGCCAGCTACTCTCAGCCACAAAATTGTAAATCTCCCAACTGCAAAACTACGCAGCACAAAAGCCTGTGGATGGAGATTTTCCCCCAAGAATTTGACACTTTGTAATATAATGAAAACTTTCACTGTCAAGTATTACCTGCCTGACTGAACCACCGAAAACCTTTTTTAGTTCCCAGTGACATTAAAGTTCTAAGCAGCACTGACTAATTTAGTATAAAAAAAAGTCAAAGGCAAACTTAATTTGAACAGTTGAATATTTATTTTATATACAGTACATACTCTTGCGTATCATTATTGGTGAAACTTCCTATAAGTTTGGAATACATTAAACAAAATACTGCAAGTTTGTTATGTGACATTTCGGCGGGGAACGGGGGTTATGAGGTATGGACAAATTTAGATGCCCTGTCTTATTTTGCTGTGTTGAAGAGTGGCTTTTACTACGTCCACAATTCATCTGCGCGTCCAATCAAGAAGCCTCAAACAAAACTGCTTTTGCTTATTCGTTTTCAGGTATTGCTGGCTTTAGAATCCCAAAGCACTGATGGAACAAACCCAAAGTGACCTAATCAGCCAGTGTGGAGCACATTATCAAAACCAGGATACTATTCAAAACAAAGAGTCCAAAACTAAAGAAATTTCAACAGTTATTCTATTATTTGATTTCACTACAGTTTTCTAGCTGCCGATAAATATACCATAGTACAGCCTTGTCTTTTATTTTCCCATTTTTTATAGCTTTATTGTGCAAACAGCCATGTCTATCTCACCCCGTGGTACTGGCGTGGCTTATCGCATTGTGCTGATCCACCATCTGTAGTCATGCCTGACCAAATATGTTGGATGTGTTCTGACCATTTGAGAAAATAGGTACTCAGTCCTCCTGCAAGGAGAAGTCTGGCTGTATAACTGCTTTTTTTAACATTTTGTTCCACCAGGACACATCTACCTATTTTAAGTTAACAATACAGGCTGTGAATTTGACCTCTCCAAGTGAGTTTATTTGTGGAACCATGAACACCAAACTCCAGCTCCAAATACTGGGTACACCACCTTCTGAAGAAATCTCTTATTTTAGACTAGAAATGGACAACTTATAATGAGAAAATGTTGAATAGAGGACCTCTTAGTTATGCTATGCTATGCTAGCTACTCATTCCTTAATTAGTTTTTCTGGTTTGCATAGGGAACCCAGCTGGGTGTGCTTGGTGTGGACGCTGAACCAGTTGAAAGCTTCATATCGACAGGTGGTCCTGCCAAAGATTTTTTCTTCAGGTCCAATCCGGTCGTTACACCAACATCTACAGGAAAGTGTAGGTCCTCGCTTCTGGTTAGTCCCATATTTCGTACCGGACAGAACCCTGGTAAAGCTACAACTTGGCAGCCTAATCACACCATAAGCTGAAAACTGGAAGCAAGTGATTTAATTATGAGCGATGTATAAGGTCGCCTGCAGGACAGGAAGAACAAGGTCAGGTTCCCTTTGGAGGAAAGGAACCGTCTTTCACAGCTTCACCCAACAAATAGCTCATTTAAAGGGGCACTCTACCTAAAAACCACATTTCTTACTCAAAGTCTAGGATGCATCCTTCGCGTCACGTGTCTCATCTCTGCAGTGGAGTGGCTACAAATGACTGTCGTGATCAACAAGAGCGATTAAAGCTCTGGGTGGCTGCCCTGACCCCAAACTGTGCTGAAGGATCTACTCGCGGTTGAGCAGGCAAACGCGCTATTGGTGAGACACGGCGAAGGTGGTACTGACTCTTCCTGAGATCAGCCAGCCACGTTCGCCCTCTTGAGCTGCCCGTGAGACAAAGTGGTATTAAAAACTGTGCAGTTGGTATAATAAAGCCACCGCAGCCTTTAATTGCTTTTGTTAAGATAAGAACAAACCTCACATTGACGTGACATCGGAGAGAGGACGACAACTACTTTCAACGTAAGAAGCATGCCAAATGTTATTTTTGGTAGAAAGCTCCTTTAAAGTTCATTTTCCAGGTAACTTGGATTCTGTCATCAGAATTTGGATAGTATTTATTAAAACCATAAGGCTTTACAATAAACAAACGTTGGCCATATGATGGCAAAAGTCTTCACTGCGTGTTTTTTTTTTTTTTTTTAAACTGAAGTCTAGCTGCTCTCTGAGGAGGTCGGTGGTGCCGTGGAGGTGGACCTCCTCCGAGACAAGGACAGGGAGCGCTCGGGACTGTAGGGGCTCTGTTTGTCGTAGGGCTGCATCTGCACCTCCAGAAAATCCCTGTGCTGCTGGCTTATGGTCTGGCTTATGAGGCCGGGCAGCGCCTGAAGGCTTCCCAGGAGCGTCTCGAGCTTGGTCTCCAGAATGGCGATCCTCTTCTCCATGTCCTCGCCCCTCTCGTTCAAGTCCGAAATCAGGTCGTACATGATATTCTGTGTCTGCACACAGAAGGAAAAGCGGACGCTATGTGAGCTTAAGTGCCATATTTTTCGCCAGACTCAAAAAATTCATTTTTCAGGTAATGGTGACATTCATTTTAACAATTTTAAACACTAGGAACTACTAAGAAATAAACAAACAAACAAATTTGATTACGGATGGTCAAATATCTGCAAAGAATCAGGTTTAGAGATATTATCTTGTATAAAGAAACTAACCACAAATTACATTTGTGGGACCCTAAATGTTTTAAATCACTATAACACCAAACACATTGAAAATACTGCCATGAGCTAAAAGTTTTCATTGAAAGTTAACATCATTGTCACATGACTTTCTGCATCACTGAAACCCTGTACTGGAGTTTTAGATCCTGACAAATGTCTACGGTGCCTATATGGTGGTTTAAGAAGCCTTAACAGTGCCATTGATGTTTCTGACTCACTAAATTAGCCACATGCAGATGTGTCAAAAGATCTGAGCACCAGCCACTCAAAAATTCCCTGCAGGGCACTGAACCTATTGTACTCCCGAATGGGGGTGCGCGGGGGGGGGGTCTGGAGTGCCTGAGCATCGACCACTTTTGCCTGAACAACTGAAAGTGCTTCCATCGTGCCTTAGAGTTCTGTTCCTATTACCAATGATCACTGACTTAGCAAACCAAAAGTCCCCCCCAGGGGCAGCGAATTCATGATCCCCTGATTGAGCACCTGCCCCTTTAAAAGTCTCTGCACAGCCCTGTTCCTGAACACTGAACTTTACACTCGTGCCAAACCTACATATAATATGGTGCTGGCAGACCGACAGTGCTGTGACATCTCATTGTTACATAATTACAAAACGTCTAGTTAGTAGACAGAGAAAATTCACCAAATTCAGCCTGACAATGATGCTACGTCACCATTCAAGGGGACACCCAGATAGGCATGAGGACAATGGCACTGCTTACCTTTGCGAGGTCCACTAGGGAGTTTGCTTGGTCGTTCAGCTTCCGTTGCTCCATTTTTACACTTCGTAATCTGAATGCAAGACCATTTGAACCAACGTTTTAAGCAAACATGGCTGGTTAACAGAAACGTGAAGCACTCAATACTCTTCAAACATGCAAAGGAACATGTCGAAAATGCTTGCAGGAGCCCTTAATTCTTGATGTGGCTTGGTGAATGACATGCAAGCTATACCCACAGTGGGAAATAAAGTCAACAGGTAGGTTATTTGTCACCAATGGAGAATTTAGCGTGATATTTAACCATTGACGCCCTTACTATTATTTTTTGGCCAATCCAATACACTAAGTTAAGATATTTATAAACTTTTTCAACAAGCAAAATAGTATATCTGGCAGTAGAAATCAGTTTTGGAGACTTCATAGCCATGCCCCCCCGCCCCGGGTGTCTCTGATTCACACCTCTGCTGTTGTGCTTCCTTTTGCTCGCTGCCGAGTGACACTCCACCACTCAGGAAGGCTAGGGCCGACCACGGGAGTGGCGTGCCTCTCGCTGCCGACAGCCCGCTTCCTGCATGTGCCCGGGCGGTCTGTAGGTGGCGCTGACACGGAAGCCGGCAGAAAAACCCTGGCTCACTCCCTCCCTCCTGCAAAACTCCCAGTCACAATATGACATAGCTGGGTTTATTTGATAGTACCGGATAGTCTTATTAGGTCTCGATGGATTCCGCAGATAATCCGTCTAGATATTCGTAAAAAAAAGGTAAAAACTCGAACCAAAGCAGAAGCATCTCATGTCTTCATTGCAGACATATGATACACAAAGTACATCAACTTCAAAATATTTGCAAGCTTCACCTTTCAATGAGCTGAAATGCTACATGTTTAATTCCGCTAATTCAGTGTAGGGAATACTCATTGTGGGAATAGCCTAGCGTGCCCTTAAAAGAGTAAATGCATAGTGGAAATCTTAATTAGATGGCATGGACATTGCGTAAATATTCATTGTCATGAGAAATATCTGCACAGTTTCTTTTTGCAATGGACTGAAAAATGCCCAGACCACAGAAAATGCAAATCTTTAGAAAGTAAATGGGGAGGAGGGTAATTTTCATATTTCCATGCAAAAGATTGTAATTTGCAGGCATTCAAACACAGGCAGACATGTGTGACTAAAATAACGTGGTGGGTCAATGGGGGGATGATTACAGTTTTTCCAATAGAAGGGCCTTGGAAATCATCGTAAAATAAGGATTGCAGGATGAATTTCATTTTGCCGCCCAGGAGGACTGACATAAACACCACATCATTGTTAGCCAACATGACTCAAAAATCAGACAATTTATTTTTGAAAAATTTTCAAAAAAGCAGAGCTAGCTCGATAGCCTTTTTCTCAGAACAGTAAAACTTGTTTTGTAAAGAGTTCTGAAAGGTCTCCATGCTGCCAAAAGGTAGGCTTGCCAGAATACATTAATCATTTGATTTTTTTAACCCACAGTCCCAAGAACAATAAAAACAAATGCAAAGAATGAAACAATTAAAGACCAAAATCCAAACAAAATGTATAAATGGTGTTTCAAGACTGATTTTTTTTCACCAATGTCAAAAATAACTCTTACAATCTGCTTCTGAAGCTTGAAAAGCAACTTCGACTTTGCGATGACGTTAAGCATAAAAGTGTCAGTCCACTGGCTAAAACATCCGGCCAGAGAATGCAGAGCCAAATGGAAATAAATGCATTGTTTGCATCTAGGTCTCATTTTAGTCATTATCAATTGTTTAGCAGCCATAGTGCTGCTTTTCCTCGCATACAAATACAGGGCAGCGGCGCCTGTGAAATTTAAAGACAACATAACCAATTTTCTCCTGGTTCCATAAAGTATTTCCCCGTATAAATTTATCGGTGTGTGTATTGTGGTAGGGAAATAACTCTGAGAGCAAATCAATTTCATCAGTCTGAGGAGAGGGATGGAATCAATCTCTGGCAAGCCCCCTAATAATAATGGTATGAAACTTACTTATCAAATGAGGAAGTGGCTAAGGATTATATTTGTTGAGATTGAAGGACAAATCCTCACTTGCATGCACACAACATTACTGGGTTGAAATGTGGAAGATGAAAATGCTCAGACGGACTTACTTTCGAGCTCTATAGCATTGTGTAGACACAAACAGGAAAAAAGAAAATATAAAATACACAAATTAATAATTACAACACACAACTCCAACAGGTGACAGCTGTCAAAGTAGATTCCAGGGATGACGGAAATGACGTTTAGGTTAGCGACAGCGGTAAAGACTATAAATACTTCAGCTGTAATTGGTGCATTGTTATTTTTGCATTTCAGAGAGAAGCTGATCTCAAGCCCAGACATTTCGCTTTAGCGTTGCCAGCATTTATAACCTCAGCAACAACCACACCAAGCCGCCATCAAGATCGTGATGGCAACGACTATTTACTTTCCATACATGATGGTGAACAGCATCTGACATCCAAGACAGAACAGAAAACACTGAGAAGAGATCGGACAGCTTGACTCAGAGCCGTGGTTACACAGATGCATGCCGTACGTCGGAATGATGGTGGATGTTTGGTCCGCAGGTCCCAAGACGAGCTATGGGACAGGGGGCCAGCGGAGAAAATCAGAAGCCTTCGCCCCACTGAGCTCCTCTGGCCCCAGTGCGCAGTGTGTTTAACACCGTGATTAAGATTAAAATCAAAACTCACTTGAGCATAAATTTTTTTAACAAACCACACCAACTGAAAACAAAACTGCACATTTACAGTACAAACGGGTTACATTGACTTCATTTTGCTAAATATACAATAAAACTTTAACAAAACTGATAGGCCAATTACAAACACCACATAGTCACATGCAAATTGCATTAAGATCCCGATATCGAGAAAAATATAATTTAATTGCTGCTGTTTTGAATGTCTTTTTCTTAAAAATGTGCAAAAAGAGAAAAATAACAGATCGCTCTATTAAAACAGTCCGACTTCTCCAGATTTTCTAAGCAAAACATGAATAAAAGGTCCAGATTCCCCGCTGCAATGAAGCTTCTATTATTCAGCACCACTAATAAACAGCAGTGACTGACTGGTCTTTATTTAAAGATTCAGAACAGTTCTAGTACATAACAGAACAAGTCAATGGCAGGGAATTCCACAAGTGAAGATTCCAGTACCATAAACCCCATCCCTTAATCTGCCTCCTCAGTGTACTACCGTCACCAAG
The DNA here is from genome assembly GCA_019775895.2 of Stomatorhinus ivindoensis. NCBI lineage: Eukaryota > Metazoa > Chordata > Actinopteri > Osteoglossiformes > Mormyridae > Stomatorhinus > Stomatorhinus ivindoensis. The sequence continues at coordinate 7,859,966 of JABFEB020000113.1, forward strand.
AGCGTAGTCACCAGGAGCGTAGTCACCAAGAGCGTAGTCACCAGGAGCGTAGTCACCAGGAGCATAGGTAGAGATTAATGGATGGAGGGCTGATGGCAAACTATTCATGACTTAAGCCAATAAATAGACATTTATTTTGGGAGCCTAAAGCCCCCAGAAATAATCTGAACTACGCTCTTGGTAGTTAGGGAGTCTACTGGTCATAAAATAGCAGTATTGTCACTTTAATGGCACCTTGCAGCACCACACAAGCCAAACTGCTCTGCAGAGCATCACGGAAATGTTGTACTGGCAAGACAGAGCAAAAGAACTGTGTTTCTATTATGTAAGAGGACTACGGAAGGTCAAAGTCATAGCAAATGAAACTACACCACGCTTCACCAAACCTTTTTCCAGTCTTAAATTGAAATATTAATTATGTTTGATCTGGGAAGATTAAGAAGCCAGTTTTAAATGTCACTGCCAATTTTATAAGAGAAAGGCGTTTGCTACAGAATCCTTGAACTATGAAGTATTATGAACGACAGAGCTGACGAGGACGTCGCCGGGACGGGACCCAAGATTGGGTAAAACGTGGAGCTTCCTCGCCGGCCGCAGTAAAAATCAGGGGCTCGTAAAATGCTGCTAGTCCGTCTGCCCCCCCCCCTCGCAGCAGTGTCTTCCACCCCGGTCCCACCTCGCCGGTGCTACTGCCCCGGTGCATCATTTTTACTGGAACTGCTCTTTATTTTAAAAGCAGGATGTTAAATCCTTCTCGGTAGGGAAGAGGTTTTAGATTTTATTAAATGCCGCGGCAGTTTCATAGCCCGCTTTTCTCCACACCGTTATTTCACATTACTCTTCCCCAGATATAATTTCATAATCTATACCTCCCTGCCGTCAACAACCTTGTTCAAGTCTCGCCTCAGACTTAAGAGGCAGAGCAACCCTGCGTGTGCGTATGCATCACAGCGACAGCACATGTTCCCAGGATCCCCAAAACCATTCTCCAGAAAGAAGCGGCACAAATTCCCTTTATTAAAAAATAACTCTGGCCAAGCAGCTTCCCACTCTATTCTGCGCATTCAAATATACAGTAATTCATTCAGTACTTTTTTTAGTGCTGCAATCAAATTTAATATTTGAAAACACCACCGCAGTCCCTTTACAAATGTGTCTGCCTGCAAACCCCACTCCTGGTGTATTCTGGCGCAGGCAGACAGGCCCAATAACTTGCTGCAGGAATAAAACACCCCCTCCACCACCACCCCAACTCAATGGTGCAACATCTGAGCATCAGACAGAAATACTCCCGGACATTAACTAAGTGCATATTGAGGTGAAACTAAGTAGGGACTCCCAGTGGGGCCGTGCAGTCAGACATCCTTGGACTGTCTGAGGTACCCCCCCCCTCCCCCCACACCAGCCCCAAGGCTCCATGGGAGTTCGCTCATTGTATCCTGCTTTGCTCAAATAAGACGCTGCACTGAAAGTGTCTCCAGTCCCTTGTAATTGTACTCCTACACGCCTGTTAGCTACTCTGAAGTAATCATGTCAGGAAGGGAGCTGTATAAAAATAGAAAGTAATATTGCTATAATGTTTTGTGCTTCTGTGATGTGTGGGCGCCCCGTTCTGGGTGGTTCCCTGCCCTGCGCCAGCTTCCGGGACAGGCTCCGGACCCCCAATTCCCTGCATAGGACAAGCGGCTATAGGAAATGGGTGGGCTGGATGCTTTACATAGCATACGTTCTGTTTACAATCTGTTACAAAGTATCAAATCAGGTTTACAAATCATTTGGATGGCACAGTCAGCGGCAATATCAATTGTTTAAGTTTAAGGCTGCACAATTTCTCTGACAGTGAAATATCACTATCACTTTGATTAGAGGACAAAATAAAAACAACTGAAAATAAAAACACACACACAAATCGCCGACCTTTCTTACAAAGAGCAGGGAAATTATTATTGTGGGTGAAGGTGAGAGAGTCCCATCTGCCCTAAAATTAAAATGAGCAAAAGTAGGTAGTTTAGGCTCTGGGGAGATTAAACCACCTGTTTGGGACAGAAATAATGAGCCACCCCAATAGGTTACCCCCTGCCACCCCCCCCCCCCACCTGCGCTAGGACCATTTAGATACAAGTGGACAAAACACTAATATTAGTCTAATTTTTGCCCATTTATGATGCTACCAGACCGAAACGCAGCCCTTGAAATCCTTCAAAAGTCCTAAAAAGCAAAGAGGAAAACAAGAGGGAAAAAGAAACTGATGCGTAGAGGCTTTTCCTTCATAGGAACTTTAATAGCGGTGTAGGCACTTGAAGCCACATTATTATCCTTGTTCTGGGCATAAGGCCATAGTATTTGGCTCTGGCCCTTGATCCTCCAACTATCACTTTGCCAGCAGTTACCATCCCGGCCAAGTCCTGCGGCACCCCCTTTGCAATACAGGGAGGAGGAGTCAGAGTTTCCTACCATTGACAGGGGCCCCCGTCCCCAGACTCCGACGATCCTTCACGTTAGTGAGCGCGGCAGCCAGGTGTCGCGTTGACGTCAAACCTCAGAAATGATGGCGGCCGGGGAAAAGCAGTGAGGACATTTCTACCATTCACGCATGGTGACAGCCAATAAAACTGAGGCACGCACGGTGACAGCCAATAAAACTGAGGCACGCATTGTGGCAGCCAATAAAACTGAGGCGCTAATAAAGTTATACTACTCAGCATTTCGGTGTCAAAGTCTGTGTGAGCAACACACCAGCCCTAATGTGTTTACGTTTTATCTCGTATGACTATACCTCATGCTTTAAAGTCTCTCACGGGGAAAACCATTCGTTTACAAAGCTTTTCCAAACGTTTTGTGAATTTTTAAGAAAAATAAATTGTAAATAAAATCTGTAAATATTCCATTACGCAGTGAAATAAAACTGACCAAAATAGCAAGGAAGTAGCTCTACGTAGCGCGACAATCGAATCCAGGTCAGGAGGGACACTGTGAGCCACTCCAGGTTTTACAAACTCCCGTGCTCGGCTAAATACTTCAGCTCTACTTGTGCTTTGACTGGTTTGTTTCCTTGACTGAAAGACTCATCCGGCTGTTTCACATCAGCATTAGTGACGCATGAACGATTATAGGAGGCTGACCAATCAGCACACAGCGAGAACTCGGCGCTGAAGTGAAATCCAGGTCTTTTAAAATGAAACGGGTGTGTGCCACACTACGCTTATAAAGGGGCTAGGAATGGTTTATAAGCAGGTTAGGTTGTAACACTTTGTTAGTCATTACTAGACCATTATAAACAAGTTATACCACAGATTTCTTGTTATTAATGAGTTATTACCATTTATAAGTGGCAAAGAGTAGCCTTATTGTAAAGTGGTACTAATGGGGGTTTACAAACCCGGTCCTAGCTCAGTGTCCACCCTGACATGGATAAGGCAGTCGCTCTAAACCTACATGAGTCATGCTTAATGGTATTAGTACGTTAGCCATGGTGCAAATGGCTATATGATCTTACACTGACTGAGCAGTTCGGTTTACCTATATAAGATAACCTGTATGACAGGTATAAGCTTGGAACTGAGACTTTCTGACTGAAAGGATAGATATTTTTTAATTGAAATTCATGCAACGTTTTCTATTAATCTATTAATGTTCCTCAAGGTCCATTCTGTTGCACATTCAAGCTCCTAGGTTAAACCTAAATCATTGTAGAATAAAACCTTTAAGCCACTGTGGTCAACAGCATCAGCTGTCTAATATATATGCAATGTAAAACACTCACACTTTACATTCCTAGCAAGTCTAATGTGCCCAGAGACGTTCCCATTGTTTCTGTCACAAAACGCATTTGTGCCACGAGACGACCTTCAAATTGATTCGTCTTAGCACCCCCTAGTGGAGCATCACGGAATGTCCAGCTATTAAGTGGAGAGCGTCACACCATTTTGCGGTGAGAAAAATGGGAGGCCAACCCAAAGCAGGCTTAATTGAAAAGCTTGTCAACTGCCCACTAAAGAGCACCTTTCAAATGACAGCTACAGGTCCACTTTGAATTTTAATTTTATCATTTTCAAGGGCACAGAGCTTTTCGAATATGCATAGTTAGCATGTATGAGAGCATGTGATGACAGAGAGAAGTGTCTGCCTTGTGACAGCGTGACAGGTGCCAGACAGGACGAAGAAGCCAGAGACGCTGCTTACTGCATAATTCCTACAGTGGAGAAGTTATGCAAGGAAGTCTCAGTGAATGTTCCTGAAAATGTTACCCTGAATGGCAACACAGGTTCCTTTGACATACGCGGTAATGCCAACTGGTCACAGAAACATGTAAGTAAAAATCTTTAGCAGAACTTGTCGCCGACAAGGCAAATGGTTGATAAACAGTGAGCGAAGGTGTCTGAAAATAGGCAACTTAACCATTAGGTCCATTAAACCCATTTCTTCATGCAGTCAAAATTGGTGCATTTATGTAAAGGAGAGTGTAAGGCAATGAGAAGAGCTCCGGGTGAAGTACACTGACATGTGGGCCTAGACCCTGCCCCACCTGTCCCAGCTGAACTTATGAGAAGCAGACTAGACCAGTCTAAAGCAATCTATCTGTGATGCTGTCAAACTCCAGTCCTGGGGGGCCGAAGCCCTGCACGTTTTTGGGTTTCCCCTCATCAAACATGCCTGATTCAACTCCTTGTGCTAATTACCACACAGCTCTTGAGCCGGATCATTTGTGGTGGAACCGGGAAAGAACTAATCTACACAGGGCTCCGGCCCCCCAGGACTGGAGTTTGAAGGTCTTGTGCAAGAACACTGGGCATCAGCCTGGTGCATGCTTTTAAAAACCTCAGAAAAAGTGTTTACAAGTCAATCCCCAATGCTCCACTTGCTTTCCTTCTACGTATATTACATGCGTGACAGACATTTACAGAACGCTCCAGAATCACGGGTCTGGTTTTCTTC
>JABFEB020000113.1:7881108-7900247 GCA_019775895.2 Stomatorhinus ivindoensis
ACAGCATTCACCAACCTGTATAAACAGCATTCACCCACCTGTATAAACAGCATTCACCAACCTGTATAAACAGCATTATAGGGGGCCCCTTTGGCTGGATTTATGACTGAGTGCTGACCAGGTCAGCACATTTGGACACCGGAATTTTCCACTGATTCTTCTCTAAGAAATTTCACCGGTTCTGTCCAAAGTTGAAGCGTATTTTTAATGAGCAGCATTTTCACATTTACAGTTGGGTTTTACCATTATTTTAATCCATTATTTGTTTATATACCCTAACCCCAATAGGACTCCTGTAATAGATTTGGGTCGTTGCCCATCTGGAAGATGGACATTCTCTCAAATCCTGGGTTTCCAGGTCTTCCTTCAGGATTTCTATGCACCTTCAGCTGAAGTTGAAGACATGAGGTTCTGCTCTGTACTAAGATACTGCAGCAATGGGGAGAACTTTTAGACAAATCCATCAAGAACCTCCAAAGACGACAAGGTTGCTCCCTCTCTTATACACACATACAACAAAAGACTTTCCTGCCTCCTTCAGGTAGTGTTCTTCTCCAAATTCGCCCTAGATGTTTTAATTCGTTTCTAATGGCTTGCCATATAGCACAGGTAACCTTTCGATCTTCTCATGGTCTTACTTCTCCTACCGATTTTGTAAGGAACCTGAGCACAAACATAAATTAAGATAAAAAGTTAACATGTTTTGGGTTGTCATAAATCACAGCATACAAAAGAACATACATACAATTAAAACGCAGTGATCCATCTTCTTTAATCTACCAGTTCACCACCCTTGAGTGGGACCAGCACATTATACTAGTAAATTCTTTACTCCCATGCTTCCAGTCCACAGGCGTCCCTAAAAGCCTAATCTGCTGTCACCATGCAACACAGCAGGCATACTGCTCTTAGCATTAAGCGTTGTGTTAGCCTTGCCCTAAATGTAACAATTAGGCTGGAAAGTTCAATTTTGGTTTCCATTAGACAATAAAATCTTCAGCTCGCCCTCAGTCTCTCCCTGGTACCTTCCGGCAAATTCTAGCCATGAGCCAAGGTGAGGTTCCTCAACATCCACCAGATCTATGAAGCTCTTCCGCTATTGCTAGCCCATGAACAGTCTTTTCTCAGCCACAGAAAAACCCTCAGCACCTCTAAAGTTGCCCTAAGCCTTTGTTTTCCCCAGTTGATGTAACCTAGAGTGGGGAAATAATCTCTGCACAAAACACCAGAATTAGGTGCTTTATAGCCAAGAGAGATAGAAATTGATTTCAGGAAAAGAAATATATAATTTGTACACACAATAATGTCTTAGAGCAGTTTGGTTTAATCAGAAACAAAGGAAAAAATCAGTTCTAACTCCATGTCACAGAACAAAATTACACTTTACATTTGTGTTTCATTTCTATCCACTAAGAATACTTGCTGCAGCACAACCCTGCTGAAGGGAACAGGGGCTGTCAGTTCCCTAAAAGCACATAAATGACAAAACTCTGCATTTTAGCTGGCAAAGCCATATCCATTTAGGCTGAGACCTTTTCTGACTGCTCAGAAACAGAAGGCCTGTCCTCACTCTCAGACCATCTTCTGCAGCAAAACCGATGTTAAAGTTCATGGTGAATTCACCCCTAATTTCTCATATCTGCTTTTGTTCCGCAGATAATTTCACGAGCACGCCGGGAGGAGGGATTTCATTTTCACTGTGCCAGAACAAAATGTTCGTCTCGCATCCTGTCAGTTGGGTGAACAAATACTTATTATTCATTTTCCTGAAAAAGCCACTAGAGGGGAGTCACTAGAGATGGTGCAAGGATATTTTAGGATTATCAGTATTAATTGAGCTATAATCTTTAAATATAATTTGTATAATTGAGTAGCCGAAATGAGCCAACAATTGATATTACATTTACCAATATGTTGTAAACAGTACAGCATTCATTGGTGGCCATTGGTAACTCGTTTCTCAGATGATATCACTAAGTACTACTAGGGTTGGGTTAAAGGATGATGCCATCATCCATCACTGATGGTTGACAGACATCATGATGTTGAGCCAACACCGTGACACCCCCCACACACCAATAAAGGTAGTCTTTGCCAGGCGCACACATAACATTATTTTCAGGTCTACTTGGTGAGCACCTTCGTCAGTAAACAAGCAGGCAAGTCTTTATTTGCGTTGCAAAACTGTGGATGAAAACTTACTCAGAGAGCAAACTCCCCCTGCCTTAAACAATTCCTAATCGTTACGTTGTTAATGTAAGTGTTTTCGCCATTTCTCAGTGTCACGGCATGCGGGATGAAGGACTCAAAAGCAGGCGTTAGGCAAGTGTTTATTAGCTGATAATGCCACCAGTAAACTCCTCTTTGTCAAATACAATGACTAAAGAGAGGCAACAAGCAACGGGCGTGGTTCATCCGTGCCACCTTACAGAAGAGACAGGAGGGCAAAGCAGACATGACTGGCAGAATGTAACACTCGCCCTGCACTGAGAATATTTCATATTTAGAAAAAATATAATCAATTAATGATTAATAATGAAATTACTAAAGTAAACTTACTAACTTACGGTCACATCCTGCCTGATTATAATTTTCTGCATTACATTTGAGCGGCCCTAGTTTAGGCTAATTACTTCTGTGCCTTCAAATAATTAATTACTTTTTCTGATTAGTTAATAATAGCCATAAAACACAAATAAAATATTACTATAAAACTAAGTAAAACAATACTGTTGTTCCTGATCACACCTTGATTTAGGACCACAGAACAACAGCATGCTTTATAGGCCACGATACCTTTTTAGCAACTAGTCTGTTGATGCCATTACTAGTCAGCATAGGCAGGAATCTCAAATTGTGTAGTACTTGCGTAGTTTAGTAATTAAACTTGCTATTTTGAGTACATAAAAACACTGCACTGTTACAGATTGCTCACGTACCCCTGTTTACTATTTCATATTTATCTCCACAGATTAAATAATGATTTCTAGTCAGCTGGCTAACCACAGGAATGAACACGCTGGCCTGGCAGCAGCCAAACACAGCCTCTCCTGGCCGCTTCTGCTATTTCCAACTGCCCCTCACTCCCACACAGAGGAAAACAATGCTATATTGAACAGGTACCAGTTTCAGAGAGCATTCAAGCACACACACACACACACACACACATACCCTTAAATGCAATTTTCTTGAAAACTGCTCTGAAAAAATAAGAACAGAAAATATATCAATTTATTATTTGGAATGCTGTTAAATACTAATGGTTGAATAAATTATTACGAATGATCGAACAAAAAAAATGTTTTCTAACAACAACAATATTGGTACACTTGCACTTCTAATTTGGCACCTGATCACATGGCAAAGCAAGACATACTTTACCAATATGAAAAACAAAGAGACCAATATTAGCATGAGTAGTACAGAGATGTATTACTATGGCCTGAGGCCGAGCTGTAACGCCGCACAAATGGCACTAAAACCTTGGCAGGGAGCACAAAGCTGAAACACGAACAACTGCCAGAGGTCCCGCCGGCCAGACCGCTGGAATATAAAGGCCTCGCTGACAAGCCCCGGGTGGGTGGGGAATCTCGACACGTTCTCTTGACTGCTCCTGGCCAGGAGATCTCCGCATCACGGCTCCCACCCGCTTAGCTCCCTTTCATGTGTTTTAAGAACTGTTCCTCTAAGGGCAAAGCAGCCTCGAAATTTGTCTGATCCCACAAATCAGACAGCAGGCTACCTGCGAATCCCTCAGAGATCTGAAACCGCCGTAATTTAAAATGGAGTTTTAGGCGGGATTAGCACCTCTGACTATGTGGATGCACTCAAATCCAGAATCCTTTTGCGTCCCCAGGGGCTCAGGTAAGCAGAAAAGAAGACAAACAGGGACAGCTAGACTAATATCTGCATGGGATCTTTCTTTGGCCTCAATTGACCTCCATAAACCATCTGGTCTCCGGCCAGCTGTGACAGGGTAACTGCGCATTTAATGAACTGCGAGTTCAACCGCGCATCTGAATGTGATAATTTGTGTTTCGGTGAGACTCTGGCATCCTTTTCCGGATTTCGATTTAAATCCTTGTAATACGTCACTGTCGGGTCCGCAGCCGTGGCTTTTTCCTTTGATATCGACACCAGAGCAGCATAAAAGTGCTGAAATCGGCCCTTTCCGTAACGCATCAGCCGGCTCCTGGGCAGAGGAGCCGCTCCATCGTGCGACTCCATTTCCTCCCCGTGCTGTTTTTTTTAACTATGTAATTTGTTTAGAACTTGTTTGCTCTGTTCCGCTGGGACCTTACCACAAAGACAAATAAAAGAGAAGGCTCGCAGTCGTTAGCCTGCTGCCCGTCGCCAGTAAGATACTGTGAGGACGGTGCAGACCAAGAAAGAAACCGGATGCAGGATGGGGCAAGGAAGAGGGGGCTTTTTGGAGGTTGAGGGGCACAGGTGCACGAAACAGTGGACAAAAGTGAGCAGAACGTTACATTTAAGCAAGCAGCACATGGAAGAACAGAACCTGATTCAGGGGTTAGGGTCAGATCAGGATTAGCGGGGCAGCAGCTAACAGAAGGCATCGCCGCTCAGTGTCAAAGGACCACAGACACACTGCACTCCTTCCCGGGACACCTCCATCATCCCTCCATTTAATATTTACATTTTATTCATTTAGCCGATGCTTTTGTTCAAAGTGATGTACAGTCACTGCTTCCTATTGGCAAGAGTTAGGGGTCGGAAGATACCTACAGTAGTGTATCTGCGAGTAACACTTGGGTCCATTATTACAAATACAAAATTGACGGCACTGAAAACTTTAAGAGCTATGGTGAGAAATAGGAGATTCCATGATCACAGAGGCAGCTATCAGATGAATGAAGCCATTTGCTGAGACAAAAATGTGCAGCATTCCCATGCCCAGGCGTGTAGATCCCAAAGTTCTTCTTTATTTTTTTTACCAAAAATAACTTTTAATATTAAATAAATAGTATGGGAATAGTAAGGAAAATCATATCGTGATCATTATCATTACTGTTTTATCGCCCGGTATTAATGAATACTATGAATTCTGCTTGTTGTGTATGAATTTTTTTAAGGAAGGAATTAGGGTTGGATGATGTCTACCTAATTGGAAAATGACAGGCTACAGTGAAACATCATGATGGAAAATGATAGTAAGAAATATGTTTGTATACTATCAAGTATAAAAATCACTAAAATGCATGTAATTTTCTGTGATCCAAATCATTTTCAGTATCGTTTAAAAAAATTTGGCTTAAGCGTCATCCAAAAAAATTCCCATTTAATCGTTCATGGCCGGCTCTCGAATACCCGAAATCTCAAATATCAAATTTATAAATTAGTAGGGGTGACTGTACTTTTTTTGAGAAAGCAGGGTAAGTCAGACAGTCCCTTTAACAATTCGGCATTAAGAGTCCTGCCCAAGCTAATGATGAAATTTTCACAAAAACATTTTTTATGAGATCTTCAGATTTCTGACTACAGTTAGGAAAATTGAGATTCGTCACATTTAAAAAAAATAATAATCTTGCCCATCCCACCCCTGAACCCACCCCTGAATAAATGTTGACAGTTAATCAATAGGGGGGAAAGGGTTAGGACATGGAGAAAAGTCCTGGGGGGGGGTTTAAGGCTGGGGCTGCCATTGGCTCAGTCGCCTTGATCCTCCGGGGGCGGGTTCTTTCTGGATACCGGCAAATCTCGTCGTGAAACACATGTCAGCTTCCGCTCGACTGAGCGTGACGACCCGGGAAGCCAAGCCGCAGCATCACGCAATCCGCTCACGCGCCTGGGCTACTTCTGGGGGGGGGGGGCGCTTCCACTTGTGACAGGGGCACAACTCCCCCCAGCACGGCAGAGCCGCACTTGCCTCATGTTGGCCCAACGCTCAACCTGCCGCCCTGTGACGGATGTCCGGAGAGTAACAAGAAATCAAGTATCTTGCAGAACCTTATAAAGTACCTTGGTCCGACTAATATCAGAATTCAGACAGCGCAGCTCATAGCTATAGGGGCAGAGTGGGTTAGGAGGAGAGGTTACTGACGCGAGACAGAACTTTGTGGTCAAGCGTTACTGTTATTAATTGGATGGCAAGCTTAAGTGGCTAAGCCAATCTGGGGACCATCCTGGGGACCACTTCACTGTATCCCTTGGACCATTATTTTTTGCCGGCTAGCACTATGGGTTTTCACTCAAATTTGCCCTTTATGTGCAGAGGATGTGCTAATAGAGCACTTCGAGTCCCCATGGAGCACCAAACACCAGCAGAAACAGACGTACAGCATCGTTTACTCCCCTTTAACCCCCAACAAGGCAGCCTGGGCTCAGACGAAGGACCGGCCAAGAAGAAAAAGGATGAACAACCAGAGCAGAGCTCCTCTGCAAGGTCAGGCCTGTGGACGAGTGCAGCTCCAGCTCCCCCCAACAGTGCCAGCAAAACCTCCTCATGCGCTAAGTCCTCTTTTAAATAGCAGCTCTGTCGTGGTGACTCCCAGCTACTGCACAACCTACCCCATGCAGAATCGGACAGCACTGAAAGCACTGAATGTAGGTGCCAAAATTACCCTGAAAAGTCAGGAGGAAGAACAGCTTCCCCTTCGAGTCCTGAACTGGATTAAAAAGTATGCAATTTTATTTATTTATTTAAAACACACACACACACTTCACGCTTGGGATTAACAGCTTTGTGCTTACTAACTGCTTCGACTTGACATTTCTACCTCAAGGACTTTTTTTACAGACACAAGCAAGGTAAACCAGAAGCACACAAAAATATACCCCTCAAATTCATCATTCATATGAAAATTAATTTAAGCATGCAAGATACAGTCTCTCTGTTCCCGTAATAATGAGCTGTTATTCACCCCGTCGTAGGCGAGTTTTCACTTGGTAATTGGATTTTGCCGGTTATTATAAAGTAAATACGTTTGACTTCAGTATAATCCTACTTATTCTATTGCTGCGTGAACGCGCCGTTTAGATTCGTGGGCGCGCAATTTTGCACTTCTCCCGCTAGTAAATCACTTTCTTTGGGGGGTCGTTTTGAGGAAATCCCCCTATGCCGTAAAAACACAAATGAGCCCGGCGAGCTTAACTGCTGAGTAAAACTGGCTGTTACTTAGGTATCGATAATAGCAGTAATTCTGACAAAAATGTTACATTAGGTGGCTTGGCGAAACCATTACCTGGATCTCCCTCGCGTGGTATATGATGATCAAGCCGAGGAGAATGATTGTGGAAAGGCTTATCAAGCATTTCAGAGCTAAAGAGTATAGTGACTCCTGAAAAAAATAAAAGTATTGTGAAGATTCGACTAGGAAAATACAAACAAATTATTAACACAGTCAATTTTGAATGACTGAACCGAACTGCACTCATATAGGACAGCTAAGGCATCCTTACGTCTGCTTCTGAAATAAGAACTTTCCATTGGAAAATATCTGGTTACTCTTTAACTTCTACCCAAGATAGACCTACCGCAGCACACACAACTTGGGAATTAGTAAAATATACAGGTTTTATTGCTCAATTTCTATTTGGTCGTTAACAGATAATTCCTCAAAATCTATTTTGTCAAGTTTGGAAATGTTAATGTCACACAGCTATATTTAAATATTTGTTCAAATTTATAGACTACCTGACAAAACTACCTATTACTATAAATTATGATTTCACGAGAAATCACACGAAAAGACAAAATTAGGGTTTTCGCGCGTGTCCCTCATAGCTCTGTTACTCTTTCGAGGAAAAAAATCACCAGCGTCCTCTATACGCACCAATAAAGTTACAAGTTAATAGAATAAAATGGTAAGCTGGTTAATAACACACCTTTCCATACGCCCCCCAGGACAGCTCGGTTTCTATAACCATAACAACGATTCCAAACATCCCGAAGATGAGCGCATAGTCGCTGAGTCGCTTCCTCTTCTCGAATAAAGCTCTCCGATGGCCGAGCTTCTGCCCGATATTCTGGTTTTTCTTCTTGCCCGATTTGCCGCCGCCGCTGCTGCATCCCCCGGCTCCATCGCCAGATGCATAAGGCATCAGGGTAGTTGAGTTGTGCTCCGGCTTGGAAACTACGACGTCCGATGCGTCCGCCGTCGAGGTCGGCTGCAGGGGCTGCGACTCCGAATCAAACTCGTGCATGTTTCTGCGGGAGGAGCTCAAGTTGCTGAGCGGCCGCATCACGCCGCCGTTATATCTGCAGCTGCTCATGGCCGTTTCAGTAAATGTGTTAGTTTCTGCGCGGCTGCTGATCGGGCTGCCCTGCTGCCGACAGTGGCTCTGCTGATAATGGGAATGGTGATGTCTGGGTGAACTACCATGACTAGAAGGCGTAAACTCCCCGGTACTGAGCTGACAACCTTGTCTTGATGAAGACACGGATGATGTTCGCGGAGCTCCGGCTACGGTTGGCGGATTCCGGAGAAGGATATGGCTTTTCCCAGCATCACAGTTATTGCAGGTGCAGCACTGGTCGTTCTGGCTAATAAACCGGCCCTCCTGGCCGCAGCAGTGCTGGTACTTATACTGTTGAAATTGCTGCCCGTGAAAGAAATCGTACTGCAGCGGCAATGGGGTTTCCATGCCAGTGTTGTTAAAGCCGCAGGAGAAGCGGGCTACGCGCCCGGCGAAGCGCGTTGTGTAGGTACATGCAAGTACAGATGGGGCAAGAATAGGACCATTTCGGCTTCTGTAGAATCTCAGCCCGACATCCGATTGGTCGTTCGAACCAAAACAACTGGCTTTACGTCACCCTTAATAGGATGGTTGCGAACATTCAGCCATTGAAATAAGGGAACCGGTTATTTGCGTATTTTACTAGCTGTACCCTGTTATGCATCCAGTAGCCTTGCGTAAGAACAGTCAGACTAAAATGCATGGTATTTAAATATTTAAAAATAAAAGTAATTATCAAAGGTAAATTAAATGACAGTTTTAACAAACATTTATCAAACATTGTGCAATGAAACGGCTCATACTTTAAACTTGGTAACTTTTTCCTGCCAGCCAGGTATTCGGTTCTCAACATGACTTTGTGTGAATCAGCTGCACATAACTCTAATGCACTTTACCAATCATGTCTATGGCAACATATCCAATTAAACATATTATGCTGCTGACTTCGTTAACCTTATAGGTATATTTTTTTCAGCTATTATTTTTTTGGGGGGGAAATAACAGTCCATATATGTTTCTGAAACTTAACGACTCAAATCACTGCCTTCCTTCACTAGACATAACCGAGGCCCTCATTATTGTAGACCATGGGACATAAATCGAAAAATCGGGTTGTGATCTACGATTATCGCAATTTATTTGTGCTTATTTTTCATACCACGACAAACCAGCATGCAAATTTATTTAAATCAGTTTGAAGGAAAATAATGATATAAGATTGGGATATTTAGATAAGTTGACACTAATGATGGAAAAGTTTATTCAGTATGTGTATGTGCTTGACAGTAATTATATGGCTTATTGCTATAATCCTCACTCTTCTCCCCGGTCCAATCGCGTCAACCTGCAGGGAAGGACGGCTTGATTACATTGCCTCAGTATTTCGCAAGATTCATGTGACAGCTTATTCCTGATGCCTAGGGGAATTTTAGGAGATGCACAAGCAGAATTCTTATATTATTTTTGTGCGTTGTAATTTTGGACGAAAACTCAATCCCTCTCAATCGGTGTATTTTAAATAAAACTATTAATTAAACCAATACAACTTGGTCGTACGCAGGCAGGGTCTGCAGTCTGCGTACCGCAGTCGCAACGCGCCACTTTAGGAGATGAACATGAAACACGCTCCGTCAGCACTATCAGATAACCCTTTGTTACCGCCGTGACTCATGCCAATTCACCTCATCACGAGTGACAAAATCAAATCTGGTTCCGGTTTGACTTGAGCAAATCGGGAAAAAAACGAACACGACTGTAGATGCGTCGGTGTTTTATTATCAACGTTTCGCAAAATAAAAGTTCGACAACGACAGTGAATGCACGCATATGAAGTTTATCTCACTTACATTCTCCGCAGAGCTGAATCTGTGTGTACCTTTACATTATTCCACGCTTTAATTTGATTTCACACTTCTTTTGTTTATCATACATAGTTACACAGGTCAGAAGGAGCAGCGACTATCTGGCTTAGTTAAAGGTCTGTTAGTGAGGGCCGTGTGTGGCTGATTCTAAGATATCTTAGATATGATTCGGGGAGTGGAAGCGACACCCCTGATAATCTATTTTAAATAATTGACCTGTTCCTTTTTCCACAAGCTTGGGTTAACTAAATAGCAAGGCGAACGGATCCTGCTCTAACTGCAGTTCTCAGTTTTGCCCTGATGAAAGATTAGATTCCTTGGTCTCTCCATCCGCACCTTCTCAAGTTCACTCTCACGGTGGGACCTTCTCGCCTGATGGGGCACTGCCTTTCAGCGGGCGACCGGTGGAGACTTGGGTGCCTTGGGAGGCTTCCAGGTCTACCTGAAACACGTTTCTAAAGTTTCCCTTTTACTTAGTGCAACTTTCCTATTGATGCTGACGTCAAGCGTTTCTGGAATTTCTCGAGATTGACCGAAGGCTCCTGGTAAGGTGAAAAGGCGGAGAAGGGTTTTCTCCATAAATCACCCCTGATCATTTGTGAAGACGCTGTCCTTCGATGTGTGTAAACATCGCATCACGTTTGTCTATAGCTTGTCGTGTCGCGCTCACATCTCTCAACTGACATTTGATCTAAATCTTATCTTGGATTAAGAATCTAAAACGCTAACTTCACACAGCACAATTGAGACATTAAAAATAAAACGCAGGAATACGAGCTTACGTGGCAGCTATAGAAACTTAGTACGGACGGAGAAAAGTGTTTGATGCAGGTATCACTGATGTGGCGCTCTAATCGTCTTCAAGGCGCATATCACGTAGCTGTCTATCGATTCTGGCGTTACAATGTTCGTCAATGCACGTATCCATTTAATGTTTAAAATATACATTTCTTGCGTCGGAGTAGCTAAAAACAAACAAAAAAGATGAATGTGTTCTACATAAATAAACAGAGAATAAAATAAAGTATTATTCTCAAGGCTTTGAAAGTCTAAGTTATATTTTTAAAATACAAGAATATTAAAGTCAACTATTTGAACATTAATAAGGACACACTTAAGATACAAATGCATAAAATGTTTTAATATATCATGTGTGATTATAAATGTTTTATTAACCTATAATTCTTTTTTGTCGTGTTAGGCAGTATATATTGTTAGGAATTAATCCTTATTTGTTTGAAATGTGTCCTGAACAAATTGGCCCTACTGCCAATCATGCAGGTCTCCGTATAGAGCATTTTACATTTCCGTGAACTGAATATGCTTTTTTGCATTAGTTCAGATTAGAACTGCACGATGCTAACTGTCCATAATATTAGCCTGAGTTTGATTGTTTGGAGTCCTGCCATAGTCAGAAGCAACGCAATCTGGCAGCGTATGTTCTTTAATCCTTTTAGGCACAGTGGCTGCATATGTTGCGTGATCGATGGTTTTAAGTTTTGTCCTTCTAGTTCGTCCCCCGAATGAGTTTCCTCGACATAACACCGGATCCTCGGTATATGGGACGTAAGGAGGACGGTGTGCTCGATCCTCCTCAGCTGATGTTTCGGTACCAGGACATTGAAATTCTGATCTGAGCTGGCGGAGTCAAGTTTTTCAAATGTGCTTGTTCAATATAGTGGGTTATTTGTTTGCCGATAGGCTAAGTGATACATATAGGACCTATAAGAGACTTGCCTCTTTGCGTTTTATACGTGAACTATTCATACACAGGGTTGCCAGCTTTGGTTAGCTGGCTGGAGTGGATTTTCAATTCGAGACAAGTCCGCACACACATTACACACATAGGCTATATTAGTTTTATTACCGTGTAAATAGTCTGTACGGTTTGCAAAGTACCCCAACGCTTTTGATGTAGCTGATTTTAGGTGCATACTGGACTAATATATATTTGCCCTAACTGCGTGACCGTGAGAGTCTGAAACCATGTAACGCTAGATGCGTGAGAGTTGGCAACCCTGTATACATAGACTATTGTGCACTTACTCGTTTTCAACTAATTCATTTTTGCCAGACTGACACGTTTATGGAATCTTATAAGGTTATTTTTTTAGTTTTAAACTTAATTTAGTTTATGTGTTTGCTTAGGCTGCGTAAACTAATGACACGTACGGCAATCAATCGAATTGGTAACCCTCAATAAACCCTTAGCGTCAGTGTGTTCCTGTGTACCTGTTCCGTGTTTTAATTAGATAAGCAGTTATCGGCAATGCGTGGATCGTATAATCATAGCCATTCAGCACCTTAATCACTGTTGCCGCAGTGACACTTTTCTATTACCCCCAAATTAGGAAACAATATCACGGTAGCCCGTTTTAAAATATTCAGTCAAACCTTTCGCAAAACTGAAAAACGATAATCTATTAAAAATGCCATCTGTTTTTCCCCTCATCATCTCATAATCTAGGGACGCTAAAATGTCATTAGTCATGTCAAGGTTTCTCTGGGGCTTCTGGGTGGTTTGACGAATCGTCTGAAATACAGACATGGTTGTACCGGCTGTCCTAAAAATCATATGAAGGATAAGCACATCTATAACTTACAATGAGCACACGTACGTTCTGTCTGACACCAGCTAAAACTTGTGAATAATATACACAAATCCCTCTAAACTACAGGCGAGCGCCTATTATGCAATATGATTACAATGAGAGGCATCCGGCACATATGCCAACTTCAAATTAACTGCTGCTGAGATGTCAACATCTTTTTAATACATTGATAGACAATGAAATTGGACATAATCTCTTTGACATGCTCAATTTAATTTTTAACATGACCTAGTCTTTGAATCATACTCGTTACTTTTATTTTTTATTTATTTTAATTGTTTTTTTCTGAACATCTGAACACACTTTGTGTATGAGAAGTATTTACTTTGAGTACAGCTGTATTCAAAGTAAATACTTCTCAAATATTTCTTGCGGTATCTTTTAATCTATGTGATCGCTTGCAGCAAGAGCCTCTGATTCTCTTCAGAAGAAAATGCTGAGAGGAGCGGTTCGGCACCGGCTGAAGAAGATTGACGGCAAGACCTTTGATTGAGCATTAGCCTCAGACATCCGGAGCCAAGTTTGGTCTCAGCCATAGAAATAAATCCCAGATTCAATCTAGGATTATCGAATCCCACATCAGGCTTGATGCTGTGTGCGTGAGCTGTGGTCACCAGTAGTTTTTTGATATACAAGCATCCAGGGAAAAACACCGGAGGGATGATGTATAGTGCAGAGGACAGTGGCCAGACACCTTCTTTGGTCTCCATGGAGCTGAAGCTCACATTTTTTTGGGGGGGGGGGGTTGGCGATTCTGCTGACGCGCATGCATTTCCACGGGGCGAAAATGATTCGGAGATATGCAACCAGTGCAACCTCGACTCTACGGTCGTCTAAGGTGTTTCGACACCGGTGATACTGTTATTTTTACAGGCTCATATGACTCCATCTCCTGCGGAAATAGGTCTCTTAGGTTTCCGGTTGTCAGGATACAGGCCTTAACTCATAAATAAATATCAATAAATCCTAGAAATCGAAGTAAATGTTATAAACTGGATTCCTAGAATATTCTCAGCTACATTATCCTGTAAGTGCAAATTGCTTTCATTTCAGAATGGCATGCAAACACACATTTTCATATGGGAAATATTTTTTCAGCAAAGCACATAGATAGCAGTGTGCAATTGTGTACTGTAGTCTGAGAAGGATTTGTGAAATATATTTTTGGACAACTTGAAGCTTACAGGATGTCAGGGATCCTTAAGTCAGGGTTTTGTGTCTCTGTCCAGAATGTAGTGGGTTCCATTCCCATGTCTCGCAAAGTAATGACAGTAACTGTGGGCAATTAACCCTAATTGTTGCTGACCCTGCTCCCTGACCTTAGCTTTTGTCACTTGTATGTCACTCTGGATAAAATAGATGCTACAATGATTAGACTATTTCAAGGGAAGCAACCCATGTAATATGTAAAAAAAATGTATATATTTCTGTAGGAGCAATCCTCTTTCGCAAAGTAGATTTTGAAACAATGACAAGCACCAGTTTAACCGTCCTCATCTTCCACCATTTCCCCTTGACCTTGGGAACATCCCAGCGACGATCAGTGACAGGAGCAAGCGGAAACCATTACATGGTAATTGACTTGCATCCAGGTTTCGTCCTGGAAGTGAGGACGTCATTCTCGATATATCTCGATCATTACAGGGGAAAGGTCAAATACACTGTATAAGATACAGTATGACACACATTAAACTAAACCTCTATCCTGGCAGTGCAATTGGTTTTAGTTAATGATAATATTGTTTTATTTATATAGCACCTTTCTCAAATGCAGGGACATTTCAGAATGGAAGAGGTTCCTGCAACATGCCACCTACAGGGAAACACGTCTGCGAACATCCATGCGTCAGCTTCAGACGTCTCTCAATACATTTTTATTATGGTCTTTATGGGAACTGGTCATTACTTGATAGGACTTAGGTTGATGGATGGCTGTATTTTCACCAGGAGTATTTAGGGTTGTTCCATTCCTCCGCTTCAGGTCAGATACAGAAGAATGCCTTGATTGTGACTGAATGGGTTAAGATGTTGTCCTGCGATCGGAAGGTTGCTAGTTCAAATCCCAGGGTCGGTACCGTGATTTCATCATTGCGGCCTTGAGCAAACATAATCCTCCAGGGCCTGTCTGACCCAGGTCTCCCAAAATGTACATCACTACAGATAAAAGTGTCTACTTAATAAATAAAATGAAAGAGTATCTGTGGATAATTTATTCATGTCCTTTCATATTCAGTTAAGCTAAATTGTGAAATTAAGAAAATTTGTATTAGTGTTCTTTCTGTTCAGACATATTTCATGTATTCAGTGTGGCTGAGTGTCCAGATCATTAAGATACATATTTTATTACAAGTCTGAGTAAAATGCAAGCTTCCCTAATTTATTTAACCGTATCTTTAGACACTTACACTGCCTTCCAGTGAGTTCACCCCATTTAATCTCTATGTCAATCATCAGTGCTATGAAAACAATTGCTTTTTACACTAATTTGTCAACAGTTTTCAATGCAGCTTTACATTTTAGCAGTAAAACAAAACATCCCAATACAACACATAAGGCACCGAGAACAGCGTCCAACGTCAATATCACAGTAACAAGCAGAGCATAAAAAAGGTCTTGTGGTCCAACGCCCCCTGGTGGGCTGGCAGGGCGGTTCAGTATCCAGCACCCAGGACAGTGGAACACACACAGGTCCCAAAATGCTTAGGGATCCTGACAGGAGCTTTTAGAGTTCATTGGCTCGCTCCAAACCGATTAGTAGAGGGAACAGGACAGTGACACGGATTTCCCCCAATTTATAGTCGGTGAGGGAGCTCACAGTCCCAAAGAAGCCTTCAACAGGGAAGCCATGTCCTCTGGCATGGAGTCCTCCTCTCCTATGAAGGGGGAGGGGGGCAGTTAGAGAGCTTCACTCAAAATTTTGGCCAAGGTTCAAGGTCAGCAGAATCCAGCCATGCAAGATGGCTCATAAAGACCTCTGTGATACTCTAAACCAACCGCAATAACCTTCCCCTGCAGACTTTATTGTGATGCAACTTAGAATTAATGGATTATGCATCACATCAACTGGTGCTGAAGCTGCAGAGCCTGGATGGGCTGGCGTGTGCGTACACACACACACACACACACACACACACACGCACAAAGCCAATCCACATCACGACGACGGAGGCTCCATCAGAACGGAAGTCACCTCTCTCTGTGGCAGTCATATCCTGCTCCAGCTTCAGCTTCTTCTGCCCGACGCGCAGCATGCAATCCTCGATGGAGTCCTTTGAGACCAGCTTTATCACCTTCACCATCCTGAAGGGACAGAAATGCTCCTTCAGAGAGTGTCTGGCTGCTGCTGCAGACACCTCTCATTCTGAAGTCCTCACACATGTTGGGACACGCCGCGTATCACTAGCTGGTGGGAGCTTTACTTACACAAACATGTTCCGAGGGCAGAATGAAAAAATGATTGGTTCAGAGAGATAACCAATCAGACTGTGGAGGAAGGGAGTCCAAGCAACTAGAGGAGGGGGGGGACTGCTGTCGTATCGCACCATGCGTGAAGTTTTCACCACCGGGGGAGGTTTTTACAAACATGCACCCCCCCAGGCCACTCCCCTTCCTGCCCACCTCATCACACAGCAGGTGTGTCTCACCTGGTCTGGCCCACACGGTGACAGCGGTCCTCCGCCTGCTTGTCGTTGTAGGGGTTACAGTCGATGTCGTGCAAAATGACCACATTGGCGGAAGTGAGGTTGATGCCCAGCCCCCCCGCCCTTGTGGACAGCAGGAACACGAAGATGTCAGGCTCAGTATTAAACTCATCGATGAGGCCAATCCTGCAAGGGGCGACAAAATGGCTCTTACCAAACCCAGAAGGGCTTTAATATTTTTGCTTCATCGGGTTCGAGGTTTCTACATTAAAAACATCACTCCTTTGTACTGTTACCCAGGGTGACTTTGGCTTGAAGTACTAGTAAAATATGTAGATTTATGGAATAATTTACAATGCTGTTCATGTTCTCAGAAACTAAATCCTAACAAGAAAGATCCCCTTCTAGATATAAAATATTTCTCATTAGTACTGACTGAAATCAAAGACTGGAAAAAGGATCTAGTCTAATAGAATGTAACTGAATACAATCTGTTCAAAAATGGTTGTGAACATGCGGAATTATAAGTTATTAGGAATAGTATAATTAAAGATGACAGGATAATGGTATTCATTGGTCAAATTGTAGTGTATTTTAGGATTCATTCTTTGGCCTACTGGATATCGGTATAGTACAGAATGGGTAAATCAGACATGGTAATTAGACCCCTCTTCCAAATTCACACCAAGAACCAAAGGACACAAGGCATGCTGAGAAAACTGGGTACTTCCCATTCCCGTCGTCAGTGAAGGGGGTTAAAAAAATATCAGCACAGCTTTGCTCATCCTTTTTCTCATTATCTGAGCAAAAATGAAGAGGGGCACGTGACACGATGTAGGAAACCCTCTGGTGGTGATGAGTGACGGGGACGTGAGCAGAGACCTGTCAGCCATGGGCGTGGAGCCGTCCAGCCGCAGGTAGCGGAGGCGCAGGTGTTTCAGCAGGACCTCCACGATGTCCAGCATCATGGTGAACTGGCTGAAGAGCACCACACGGTCACCCTACCAAGACGGGGGGAGAGGAGTCGGTAGAGCGTGTGGTGAGGGTCACATGGATATTCAGCGACTGGATCACACTACACAAACTCCTGCTTTAGGAGACGCGCATATCCGTCCCCCACAAGTACTCCTTTGAAATATCCGGGGGTGGGATTATCATAGTGTGTCAATAATTGACTGGTTCAATCAGCTGCGTTTCCCCAATTGGATTAAACCCCTTATCGGTCAGAGGCCATGCCCCCTGTGCCCCTCATTGGCCGCCTTCTGACCCCTCCCTACCTTGTCCTTGAAGGCGGCCAGCAGCTCGGTGAGCATGGCGAATTTGCCCGAGTCGAGCAGCTGCTCGCTCTGCAGCTGGAAGCCATGCAGGGTGGAATACTGCAAGCAGAGGCTGTGCAGCTCGAAGTCCGACATCACCTCCATGTCCTCCTGAATCAGTGCCGGGTCTGCGTCACGGTGCGTCGGCTCCTACGGGGGGGGGGGGGGAGACGGGAGCAGCCAGTCAAAAGACAATGCAAAGGCCAGCAGGGCCTGCAAGCTTCTGAGGCAGGATTGCCGTGGTATAACCATCCATCCATCTTCTACGCCCACTATTCAAGGTCACAGAGCCTATTCTAGAAGCTATGGGCACAAGGTAGGGAATGAAGAACGGGGTGCCAAACCCATGGCAAGGCACACACACCAGTCACCCACGCAATCACTCCTACAATCCGGCGTCTCTTATTCACCAGAGGAGAAACCCCATGATTACATGGGTAGAACATGCAAGCGTAAAAAAACTTCCCCAAACTTCCCATCAAAAGGACAAAAACAAAACATTCGCACAAGTGGACAGGATGTACATCAATTGGGCCTCATTCCAAACGGCACCCCGATCTCGGTAGCAATAATCCCCTATTCATGACGCCGCACTGTACTTTCCTTGAGCCAAAACATATTACAGTACAGTCAGGTCAGCACGACAAACACTTTAAAACTATGACCTATGTTACAGCTACCACCTACTAAAGGGGCTTTTTAAAGCTAGAACAGCCGCAGCCTGACTGTGCAGAACGTAGCCGCTGAATGTGAACGGCACGTTTGGCAGAGAGAAGCCGCCGCGAGGCGGGCGTGGCAGGGGAGCGCGGTGACGGATGTCTGCAGGCACGCGGCCCTGGAGAGGGGCCCCGACCTTCAGCATGAGCTGGCTCATGGCGGCCAGCTTCTCGCGGGTGTAGTATTGCCGGTGGAGCAGCGGGTGGTTGGCCATCTTCCTCAGCTGCATCATCACGTTGCAGAGGTCCCGCTCTGCAGGGTTATAGTGTGATGGGACGGGACATTAGTCTCGGTCGTCTTGTGAAATAAGTACATAAATCACGGGGCGGGTAGAGAAGGTAGGAGGAGAGGATGACGCCTGGGGGGGGGGGGGGTCACAGCTCCGCCCGGTTACCGCGGTTCCCTCCTGAGGACCTTGTTCATTAGTCACCCCGGCCAGCGGCTGTGAATTAGCCAGCGCAACGGCCAAAAAGAAGCGGGTGATTTATTGCAGTTTACCTGCTGCATGAATTGTGCTTAAGAAGTCACCTTATTGATATAATCACACAATATTTCAATGTTACTTTTTGGGGAATTACTTTAAATGCTAGAGCTTCCTAGGGCTCTTTTCATTTACACATGTGCTGGCACATTGTGTTAATGACAATAAGAATTGATTTGATTTGAAGTGAACTGAACTAAACTGATCTGAACTGCTCAGCCATGCATGTAGGGTCCTGGTGACCTTTGTGGGGGGGGGGGGGGGGGGGGGGGGGGGGGGGGGGGGGGGGGGGGGGGGGGGGGGGGGGGGGGGGG
>JABFEB020000113.1:7901466-7913895 GCA_019775895.2 Stomatorhinus ivindoensis
CAGTCAGAACAGACAGACCCACGGAGAACCACAGTCAGAACAGACAGACCCACGGAGAACCACAGTCAGAACAGACAAACCCACCGAGAACCACAGTCAGAACAGACAGACCCACAGAGAACCACATTCAGAACAGACAGACCCACCGAGAACCACACTCAGAACAGACAGACCCACCGAGAATCACAGTCAGAACAGACAGACCCACGGAGAACCACAGTCAGAACAGACAGACCCACGGAGAACCACAGTCAGAACAGACAGACCCACGGAGTCAGAACAGCACCATTCCAACATCCGGGTTCCCAGCTGGACTCGACACTCGAGCGAATGCACTTGGTGGCGTGTCGGCTGAGGACAGACTCGTAACGCTAAGGTCGCAGGTTCCAGGCAAGCCTGGGCTCTGAGTAAGATCCTTAAACTCAAGCACGTCAATAATGTAAGCAGCTGTGCAAGTGGGTAAAAACCAAATGGGTGAACAGCAACTCACCATAGTAAACCAGCACCTTCAAGCTGGGGCACCACAGTTTGAGCTCCCGAACCCAGTTATCTGACGTGAACATGAAAAAAAGGGGGGGGGGGGTCACAACATGGCATGACAAGCTGAACATGCAACACTTTACACCCACCCCCCCCCCCCCCGCAGCCCCGCCACCCCCCAAGATCATGCTCCTTACCCAGAGTGGAGGACGGCACGGTGACGAGGTGGGGGCCAGCGTTTCCCTCTTGGTACAGGCTGGCCAGGAAAGAGATGGCCTGGATGGTCTTTCCCAAACCCTGCGGCAATAATGGGGGGTGACGATCACATGACGGGGTATTTCTACAAACGAGGTAAAACTACCACCAGCACAGAGCTCATTCACATGATCAAGGCGACCAGGCCAGACCCACGAACACCGATGCAATGAAGCACAAAACCGCTGCCCATTAGCGATTAGCACGGTGCACTGAAAGGGCGCCGCTTGGCCGCTCACCATCTCGTCTGCCAGGATTCCGCTCAGCTGGTTCTGGTGCAGCATGATCAGCCAGTTCAGCCCGATCAGCTGGTACGGCTTCAGCTCCAACCTGGGAAGGCCACACCGCATCGGTGGGGGAAAGGAACAGGAGCGGGAGGAACTGCAATTAATGCTGGAGCAGTGAAGAGCTGACGGCACGGCCGCTGGGTGAGAGGACGCACCTGCTGTTGAGGATGCGCGGCTGCTCCAAGGCGCCGGCTCCCCTCTCGATGACCTTCGTCACATTGTGCACCATCTTTTTGGAGATCTTCTCGCACTTGCTCATCAGACCGAGCACCACCTCCCTCTCCTTCAGCACTATGCGGCACCCCCAGACCAGCTCTGTCGACAGGCCGTTCCCCTTGTGGAAAACCTCGTTCTGGGTGGGGTAAATTTCACGCGCAATCAGCAAATGGCTAAAAAAAAAAAGATGGTCTTTCCCAAACCCTGCGGCAACCTTATCTGCAAGGAGGCAAATAAGCAGGTCTTTAATATGCACACATTCCCCCAGGAGTCGGGGATTAATTCTCCAAACACACCAGGACACACAAAGATCATAGCAGCTATCGCACCATGTTCATTACTTTGTATAAAAGTGCCAACAGATAATGTCTTAGGGTTGCGAAATTCTGGGAATTTACCCATCGATTCCCATGGAAAGTTTCCAACAAATTCTCCAGCTTAACTTTCCAAAGAATAGAAAGATTCTGGAAAGTTTCAGGAAATCTTCCGCCCCTTTACAACCCCAATCATCACTTTTCTAGAATCCAAAGCCCTTTTGAAAATGTCTCACCATGTCATATAACAGTTTGCAACTGCTAGAAACATTTTTCAACATTTACACAGCTGCAAGCTTTACTGCACTGATTTCAAGCTTAAGTGTCTTGCTCATGGTATCCCAGTAAGGCTTCCCCAAAGACTCAAATGGCAGCCTTCAGGACTGTCTATCATAGATGCCGGTGACAACACAGGACCACCCCAGGCGACTGGCCTGCCTCCCTTTCCATTCACCCTCAACACGACTGACTTCAAGTACAGCTCCAAGCTGAGCTGCCCAAAAAATTCCTCTGATGATTCTTCCATTGTCAGACACATTGACAATGGAGATGAAAGGGCAGACTGGAGGGGGTGAGGTCAAACGGATACATAATGGTGGCCCACTTGCATAGCAGACTGGACTGGAGATGATAGGGCATATAGGAAGGGCTGGGTAAAGCAACTCATGGGAGTTTTACCTGCACTAAAATGTTCTGAGGACAGAAGGAAAAATCACTGGTTGCATATATAAGATAACCAGTCAGACTGTAGATCACGTTGGTCCAAGCAACTAGAGGAGGTGGGACCAAGACATCTGATTGGTTGGTCCTGCCTCCTCCAGTTGTCTGTACCTCCTCTACAATCTTATTGGTTATCTGTCTGAACCAATCATTTTCCCTTCTACCCTCAGAACATCGTTGTGTAAGTAAATCTCGCACGAGCAGTAATGAATAGATGCTCCATATAAGAAATGTTAGAGGAGGCTGTTCTTTCTGACGCATTTTGGATATTTCCATCAAAGCACTGCTGATGTTCTACCAGGCCATAGTAGCCAGCATAATTTACCACACTTTGGTCTGCGGGAGGAGGTATGTCACGAAAATGGACACAAGGTGACAAAATGAATCGGTCTGGTGGACTGGCTCTGTTACAGGACCAGAGGAGGGTGACAGCAAAGATATTAGCCACTGTGACCGATGTTGGCCACCCCCCCATGATGCTCTATCCATAAGAACCTTTTGCCATCAACTCATCTCACAATCATGTGCCAAGTGCGCCTGCGGTTCCTTTCTGCCCGCGGTCACTGTGCCTCCTCGCAGCAAGTCCGCAGTCTTTACTGCCAAGTATAACTGCACACTATCCATACCCAACGGCCAGGCTAGGTTAGGCCATGCATACGATAATCAGCAGTCCAACTCCTCCATCGATTAATTATTCATATAATACATTGTTGTTTTTTGTACTGTCTGCATTGTCCTTGTGATCTATTTACTCATGCCATGTCAGACTTGAGACCATTTGGGACCCATCTATTTATCACTCACTAAGCACCATGAAAAAGCCATGTGGACAGCATTCCTGCAGCTTTCCAAGCCCTTCTGAACAACTACAGCTGACAGTATCTGGGTCTGAGTGACCCCATCGTCAAGAAAAGAGCCCTGGCCGTCTGAGAAGGGGGAGCGGGGAGCAGGTCATGGTCAGGCTGAATATCTCACCAGTTCCTCCCAGGTCTTAAAGGGCCGCAGCTCCACGATCTTCTGGGCCTTCTTCACTGAGCAGCCAGTAATGAGGGACAGTTCATCTACGGAGGCCTCTTGGAAGAACTCCAGGATCTGGGTCTTCAGTTTGGGGTTCACGCTGTCCTCCCGGTCGGAGTCCGACTGCCCAGAGGAGCCCCCAAACTCGCTGCTGATGGAGCCCTCGCCATCTGACCCGCTGTCCACCTCCAGAGGGCTGTGCACGGCGCTCTTCTCCTCTGACTCAGCCTTTGCCTTGTTAGCCCTGACCGGATGCTTGTGCAAGGCTGACGAGGATGTCGCACTTGTCCTGTCTGGCCGCGTCCCTCGGGGCACTGTGGTTGCCCTACTCGGGGGGCTACCTCTGCTCTCCTGCCTAGTTGCCCTGGAGTCCGTCTCTGAGCCTGACTGTCTCCTCTGCCAAACAGGGCTGGGGCTCCGGGGAGTGACGTTGTTTTGCGGCGAATTCTCCGGGACATCAGATGAGTCAACTGCAGTGAAGTTGAGAATAAGTGAATGGAGTAAAATAAGTGTTCACACACCTGCAGCATCTACTCCACACATACCCTATGTGTCTATCTGCTGACTATTCAAGCTTAGGGAGTGAACCAAGGCAGACCACAGTCATTAATGACCACAAATCAGCAAAGGGAGAATCACAAAGACACACAGGTCAAATACATCTCTGTAGTCTTCGAAGGGAAATGTACACACATCCATGCCTTCAGAAAACACACCTGCTTCCGAAAACATGCGAAGAGCCTCCAAAGTGTCTTCATAGAGCCAGTCATGCTCCTGGAGAACATCTCTCAATTCCTGCAGAGCAACATGTAGTCAGGCTATCTGGGGGGGGGGGGGGTGGAGTGTGCATACAACCGGTATTGTGTCATGGAGAACAGCCTACAACATTATTAGCTAAGTTTGCCGGATACATAGCAGCATGCTCACAGCAATACAGCAACAAAGCTTCCCTCTGAGGCTTGTTTTGAATCCTAAAGCAAGTTCGTGAAATACAGATAATCTGTGACTGAGTAAAAGCCATTCAGAAACCTGAGGGCTGTTAAATCATTAAATCTGTAACTTTATGTTGGTAGAATCCAAATTCCAGGATTCAACCAGTCAAAGATGATAGGAATATACAGAGTGGAAGTGTGTCTGAAGAATCCGCAACTGGTTACAGTGGTTATGGTACAATGTCAGTGTTGCTTTGCATCACACCAACATAGACTCACCTCTTTGTCAAGGCTGGGGAACTTCCTCTGAAGTCTCCTCACCATAAGTTCCTGATCTTTCCAGCTTGGCTCTGGACCCTCTTCTGCAGAGTCGTCTGTCTGATTTGTCAAAGATTTTGTTGACTAAAGCCCCGAATGCAGTTCCATATTTATAGTTGACTGTAAGCAGCAACAGAAGCCTGTGACTTACCACAGAATCCTTCCTCCTCTTAGTGACCTGAGAATTTCTCTCCTCTGCATCTGAGCCACTCAGCTTTCTCTTGCGGCTTGGCTCTGGGTTACAAAAAGCAACATATATAAGCATCGCCCTCACACATATATGCCATGGAGTTAATCATGTTTTATCGCTAAGGTTGCAAAATTCTGGGAATTTTTACAGATGAAATCTTTCCATGGGAAATAATGGAATAAATGGGAATTAATTGGAATAGACAGGAAATTTGCACAATTGCCAATTAACATATAGTGGGGAATGTAATCCAAAAACTGAGACATAATTGTGCAACCAAGCACTTGTGACTAATTGTGTGCACAAAATGTGCATTTGCATCAAAATGGATTTGCATATTCTATGTTGTGTTATTCATTCACTTTGCTTTCTTTGCCATATTTGTCAGCTTGTGCAGTGTTCCACAGAGTTCAAATTTCCCAAAATTCCCCAGCTTAACTTCCCATGGAAAGTTTCTGCAAATTAACCAGAAATGATCTGCCTCTTTGCAACCTTAATTACTACTTTCACGTTTCCACACCCAGGGCTAAAGGACGCATTAAACAGATCTCTACCTTCATCCCGAAATCTGAGTGCACAGCAGGCCACAGCTCCATCCAGAGTGCTCGTCTCCTTGATCACCTGCAGCCCAGACAACCAGATAGCAACTGAGAATGCCTGGATTTTGGGGCAATCAGTCAGGCTATGATGAACTGTAGTGGGCTTGCAGACTTTACCTCCAGCAGCTCCTTCCTGTCTATGTGAGGAAAGAGTTCCTGCAGTTTGGCCAGCCTCTGGTCTGCGGCCCCCTCTGTGGAGTCCTCCTCATCCGACAGCGCGATAACTCCCCTCGGCGGCGTGCTCAGCCTCCAGAAGCAAACACACCAACATGTCTGAGTGCCAAACATCCCTCCCCAGCACCATTTACTCATCAAGCACTTGCCACCATCAAACCCAGTACCATAAATACCATAAATAAGGTTATTAAGATTTGGCAGGAGGAGGGAGGTGTTTTAGGTATGTCCAACCAGGAGGAGGCCCAGGCCCGACCCAGGAGGAGGTGGCTGGTGAGAGAGAGGTCTGGGTACTCCCCCCATCCCAGATAAGGAGCAGATGATTGATGGATGGATAACGTTCTGGCAGCTCCCGGGTAAAAGCGCAGGTTTTTACTTGAAGCCTACTTACCTCCTACTCATCACTGATGCTCCAAAGACATCATCATCTGAGTCTGACTCCAGCAGCACACAGTCTTCACTCTTCCCCAATTTGGACCCTGATGGACATTTGGACTCGGGGGTCTCTGGGATGACCGTATCTGTGGATAGGGGGTGCATCTGGGGTCAGTCAAATAAGCCCATCAATTTAAAAAAATGTGCCCACAGACTTGGGAATATTGTATGATTATCATCTTCTAATACACAAGTGGGGTAATTAGTGTAATATACTAATCTATCAAGTAATTCAAAACCCATGTCAAATGATATAAAGGTAAAATTTCACTCTTGATTTGGCAAAATCACTCTAGGGAGGGACACCAAAATCATTTTATTAACAGTGAAACACATATTTTCTTGAAAAAAATAATAAATAACCAGTTGGCCAGGATGACAGTAGAAAGAGACCCGACTTCTGCCCGTGACATAGGTTTCCAGTAGGGTGCTGTATACATCTGTTGACCCTGACTTCTGCTTCGGTTTTAGAATTTTAATACAACCATGTGAAAACCACCTCGTTGAAAATATGGAAATGATCTTTTGCAGGTAAATGAGTATCAGGAACAAAAACTCTTCATTATTGGAAAACCAAAAGTTGCTTAATGGTCAGATTTGGGGGGGAAATAGTATTACAAATACAAATATCAGCTGTCTGTATATGAGCGTGACTAGCTAAATGCAAAGACGTCCATTCCTGCACCCCGTGTAAACTCATACGGATTGAGGCTAGCCGTCTGCCTACCGGTCAGATTCTCCTTTTCCGAATCGGGACTAACTGATCCGACGTGCCCCCGCCTCGGAGGGGACTCCTTTTTAATCCACGCCTTGTCCTTTCCGTAGCGAAAGCGGTCCAGCCCAAACGAACTCATCGCTCTATGCTCGACGCCCAAGCTACGGCTAAAGCAGCTAAGCGCTAATAACAAAGAAGCGAAATTAAGCCGCTAGCTGCTTCCAGGTGGATGATCGCCGCCTTTGGCCGGCAGCTTCCCAGCCCTCGCTTTGCTGCTAGCTAACAACTAACATGCAGCCCGTATCCCGGCTGCTCCAGCGGTGCAATCTGCCGACCTGACAAGCGATGCCACCGAGAAATATTTCTGGACCGACCAGCCGCTTGTGTTATTCGGATATTTAAACCCGTAGCACCCAGTCAACACCATATCAGCGACAAACGTGAATATGTCGGCGCACAAGCCGGCATCACGCCGTTCATCCACATAGCACATTAAGCAGAGGTGGATTGGCGCGGAACGTAACCAGCGCCAGCATAGAACATCGCGTCTGCTACTAGAGCGGCAACAGCAGCATGATCTGGGTTTTGTGTGACAAATCCGTCCTGCGACTGACGAACATGAAAAGCATCGTTTATTTAAAAGCACATGTGTATACGCTTATGCAGAAAAACAGAAAAAAAGTCCAACGAGAATGTTGTTTTTCTTTTTTAATTTAAATCAGGAAGCTTGACAAGTGTTAAATACTATAAGGTCTCCGGGCCTGATTCTGGCTCTGGACATGGGCAAAACTATGTATTTTCATTATATGATATAAAATTATAAGTAAAAGTTACACGTACACTTATATGCAACCCAACAATGGAAAACCACAATAAGATTTCTGAGTGCAGTTTTCTACCATGCTCCTCTAGTTAAATACATGATCTGTACGGTATTCTTATAGTTTGCGCATGTGCAATGTCGTACCTCATAGATATTGTCTGCTGAAATGTATTAAAAACATAATATTAAATTAGACTATGATTTCGTTATGCTGATTAGGATACTTTCAAAAAACACTAATCATGATGGTCATAAGCTGTTGACCCTCTCCACTGCAGTCCTATTAATAAATAAATGTCGTTGTTAGCTTGTAGTTTCCTGAAGTCACCAGTGAGTGCCTTTGTCTTCTTGAAATGAATATTGTTGTTTGTACAGCAGACTGCAAGGTGTATTGTCTTCTACTTCTCTGCTGACTCATCACTGTTTGTGATTGGACCACAACCTTGGTGTCTAAAAACAAAATTGATGGATTTGCTGGACAGAGGTGGACATTTCAGGTCCAGAAAGTAAAAATCCAAACCAGGATTTTGTTTCATGCAAATAATTTACTACTCTGTGACTCTTTCTGCTCAACTGGTTGGTTGAAACAGAATCCTGATTTGGATTTTTACTTTCTGGACCTGAAATGTCCGCCTCTGGTTCTGGAGGTATGCCCTGGAGTGAGGGGTGACCAGGCTGAGTACAGAACCCACTAGTCTGTGTTGTTGTGTGTGAAGTGTGTCCACTGATCCCAAAAGTCTCAGAAAGTCAAAGATCCAGTGTGGTACCCGATGTGGTATGTCAAGTTTTGTCATTGGTTTCAGTGGAAGGATAATGTTGAATGCGAGCTGCACTCAGCGATTAGCATTCCAATATACATGTTCATTTTGCATTCCAATATACATGTTCATTTTGCATTCCAATATACATGTTCATTTTGCATTCCAATATACATGTTCATTTTTTCTAGGGTGATATGCAAATTGATGAGGGTCGATTACATGTTAGCCTTCCTGGTATGTTGTGGTGCATGAGAAGTGGTTTTGTGATTTTGGAAGTGGCTCAGTGCGTACCGGTGTTCCCTGTTTCCCCACCCGGCTCTCCCCTTATTCACACTGGTTACTCACTGGTTACGGCTAGTTAGACCGGCAAGTTGCTTATAATGTGTAAACACATATATGTGTGTTTGTGTGTGGGTGTGGGTGTGGGCCTTTATATAAATACCTGTTATTTTGATTTGATGTTGCATGGACCACCTTTCCAGTCCCCACAAGGGGAAATTCAGTTTTATAAAAAATCTGTGACTGCAATTAAAAAAAAAACCCCAAAAGTATTTTGTTTGGTTACTTATGGTTAAGGTTAGTGCTGGGTAGGTCAATGGTAGAATTAGGTTTTTTCCATAGAAATGGATGGATGATCCCCACAAAGATATGAATGCAAACATGTGTTTGTGTGTGTGTGTCTGTATGTAAACCCAGCACTGGCATTCTGTCCCGGGTGTGTCTTCTGCCTCTTGGCATGTATTCCAGGCTCACGGCTAACCTGCATTACAAAAACATTTATAATCAGCAGAAGTGCATGATTTATTTACCAATTTCAAACAATTTTGCTTGCATAAATTACATACAGACCTAGGTTTCCTGAGAAGGAAGCGGAACATGTGCAACAGGAAGGACTCCACGGATAGTCTTTAAATTACACAGTACAATAAAATATCATTCTAAAACAGTAAATCTTTAATTACTTTTACCCTGCCTCCTGTAATTCTTAAGTTAGACTACACCTAGACTGGGAGCTGATGAGAATGCGGTGTAGTATGACACTTACCAGCTATAGCCAGAATAGGCAGTAGCAGAGGGATTACAGCTGCCAGGAGGGCGGCGCTACTGAGCTTGAACAGTATGACCCCTGTGGAGGAATATAAGTATGACATGTTTCAGTAAAGATCTCTTTATTAAAACTCTAAGGCATTCATTTCATTAAAACAAGCATGAAAGGAGAAACATTAGAATCATTTTAAAGCCCTGCTTATTACTGCTGTGGCTTTTATTTTGTTTTATTTATATTTCAGGTTTAACATTTATAGCAGGGCTCTTCAAATCTGGACCTCGATTCAAAATCCAGGCCTTGTTTTCAGTTCTCCCAGGTAGTTAGTTTAATGATTACTGATCCTGATTGGTCAGAGGCTTCACACCTGACTGACAGGTAAAGGAAGGCTGGAAAACCAGCAGTGCTTGGACCTCGAGGACCGTGATTTGAGTTGTGGTGAGCTTGGAACCTATTGCGGGAAGCACCCGAGAAGGGGTGTCCATCCTTCAGAGGACACACGCTACCAGAAACTAAGACAATAGCACCAGGCAGAATCCCACGTGAAACGGGAAGGCACACGCTAATTCCATGTATGCAGATCTGCAGCAGGAATCGAACCCACAATGCTGGAGATATGAGGTTACAATGTTACCCAGCACATTGGCCTGAAAAAAGCGGCAAACAGAGCCGAAATTCTGCTCTTCACTTACCGTTGACAACATTAAGCCAGACAGCGTCCGTAGCGTTTTTTCTAGTCACGCTGTTGGAGGCCACACACCGCAGGGTGCCGTTGTCAGCCCATGTTACCGCGTCCAGCTCATAATATTGACCGTAAACTATGTGTCTGTGTTCAGAGTACCAGCTGTAGTTGCAGGGAGGGTATGAGGAGGATGCGCTACACCAAAAGGTATAGCTACCTCCCAGGGTCAGCACCAAGGGACCAGTAATGGAGACATTCTCTGGTCCATCTGAAAAGTACACACGTAAACTTAACCATACATGTCTGGTAGTCACATTATAGGCTTGACATATGTACGTAGTTCATTGGTAATCATAACACAAACACTCAGAGGATCATCCAGTGACCAGCTTGTGCACAGGCTATACAAATGCACACTTACAGTGTTACGAAGACTGGCACACAGACACGAGTCACAGTAGAATGACTGACACACGGCGTTTGCTTAAACGCACTCACAGATGACATTCAGCATGTAGCCCTCTCCCATGGGGGCTTGAATGGGTGAGCACTGGTAGAAGGCGGAGTCAGACGGAAGCAGGGGGTTGAAGGACAGGGTGGAGTTATTGCGTGATAGGCTGACTCTTCTGTCAGTCACCAGAGATGCACCGTCCTTAACCCAGA
Organism: Stomatorhinus ivindoensis; assembly: GCA_019775895.2. Taxonomy (NCBI): domain Eukaryota; kingdom Metazoa; phylum Chordata; class Actinopteri; order Osteoglossiformes; family Mormyridae; genus Stomatorhinus; species Stomatorhinus ivindoensis. Next base: position 7,912,093 of record JABFEB020000113.1, read on the forward strand.
ATATGGCAGAAAAATTGGCTTGGGTGGTACAGGTCAGATTGAAGGACTGTTGGTCAAGGGGGAGCTTCCCGGAGACATGCTCCACTGACGTCTCATTCTCTGCAAGAAACGATAACATGTTACAACACATTACTCTACCTTGAAACAAAGCTGAAGCTGGGTATGCAAATAGAGGTTTGCTACAACCTGTACCGTGCCTTTAAGAGGAACTCTCCCTTTAAAGGAATATGGAGGACGAGTAGGACAAGATAAAAATATGCTTATTACTTTCTACATTCAAGATATTTTAGAAACTTCTGCCTTTGTCTCTTTCTGTACTTCTTTATGTTGAATTGATTTGGTTTTCCACTGGTTCCCGGTTCCCCGTTTTTAACTGTTAAATTACATTATCTAATGAACAGGATAAATTTCTTCAATAGATCCCTTAATCTTCAGAAGTACATTTAATTTTCTCCAGTCCCACAGGTCGATGTGACACAGAAGCCTTTAGCTGGTCTAAAACTGCCCAGCAATGAATAATAATACCTTTTAGGATACTGGAGGCTCTTCTGGACAGTCCCGTCACAGCATTGCTGGCCTGACAGTGGATGATGATGCTGTCGGTGAGGTTCGCCAGCTGCACCTCCACATGGCTACCGTGCCAAAAAACCCTGTCTCCCAGGAACCAGGTGTAGTTGCATTGCGGATGGCAGTCGGCATAGCAACGCAGCGTCAGTGTCACCCCCACATCCAACATGGTCTGGCCCAGGATGACTGGCAGTCTAGGGCCATCTGCGGAAGGGAAACGGATGCTGGTGATACGGCATAGATTCAAGGGCTGGGTTGTACTGATTCTGCTGTGAGGATTCTGGATTCTGGGAAGTTTTTTCAAGAAAAGGGTCATGTTTTTATATAAGAAGGGACTGACGTGTAAGAGATTTTACATGCATTATATACATCTTCCTTTCCAGGGATAAAGGATCGCAGGCTGAGAGTGGGGGTGTCGGTGTAAATCACCCATAAAACACAAAATCCAGGAGTGAGGTAAACAACAAATACAGGAAGGACCATTTGAGGAATGAATTACAAATGTGGGGATTATCGGTCATGGGTCTCATTAGGCTTCTTTGGCAACTAAAAGCAGAAAACAGTGATTTTTACATATTTCAGTAAACACAGGGTAGGTGGAACTAATTCCAGATCCCCTACTCACCACGTGAGTGCTTCAGCTTTGCTAAGGTTGTTTAAATGCTATTAGCAAAATGCCTTCAAAGTATATAACATTCTTTTTTTTTCAGCAAAGCCAAAATAATGGGTGAAACCCTTGCTATGACATGAATGCTGGATGCAATATAAAGTAAGAAATAATGTCTGCTAACTCCCAGGAATTATAGTGATTCATTGAGAGCTATAACTCAACTCTTAGCTAGTCAGTTACTCATTGATTGATATAGACTTGATGTCTGTTATCCCAATGTCTTTCTGCCCAAGGTACCAATAGTGGTTACTGATTTAGGATGATTGATGATGTTTAGATTACTAAGAAACACCAATCAAATTCTTCCACTCAGATACACACCTTTGTCAAAGTTTGCAAATTGCGAAAAACCAGAAAACTGTTTGGTGGGGTTGAAAAGATATTTATCTTTCTTTGATTCTAAATTACTATAGAATCACTATATAGGGACTGAAAAACACTTTAGTAAAGGGTGTTATTTCATGGTTATAGTAAGATGCCCAGTTCCACATGATTTGCTAATGAACACAGGAGTTATATGTCTCCCCAAAGGGAATCCTCACATCTTTACTTTTTAAACCCCCCCC